>OY755216.1:15700365-16066800 GCA_963576765.1 Draba incana | reverse complement strand
AAATGTTAAAGTTTGTTTCCTTTGAACCGGATTTGATGAAAAAGTTTGAATTTTTGGTTACAATTTCTTGTTAATCTCTAAAGCTCTTAGCTTTCTTCTTAATCTTTCATTGTAATTATTAACCAAATATATTGAATAAATCTGAGTTCATCTCTCTCTTTTCTTTATTCAAATCAGATTATTATCAATGTAGATATTAGGAGAAAGTGGTGTTTAGGGTGAGATTCATTTGAATCAAACCCATATTTATGTTTAATCCTTCTTAATCTCTGTCCTAATCTCTTTCTTAATCTCCCTATAATCTGTTCTAAATCTCTCCTAAATCTCTTCTTAAATCAGTCTTAATCTCTTAGCTCTCTTGAGCTTTTCTTTGATTCAATCTCTCTAAAGGTTGGATATTTGTTCATGAGCTAAGAACTCATTTATTCCAACACTAAAGAAAGCTTAAGTAAAGAAAGAGATAAAATATAAGAAAAAGAGTTTTCTCTCTTTACTAAGAACACTTGGATTCATTACAAATGAGTCTAACAACTCATATTTATAGAGGAAAAATCAGATTCAAAATAAAGGAGAAAAAGTAAAATGTTGACCAGATTTGAATCTGGTCAACTGTCTCCAACGGTCCTCTGTACGGACTGGGTCGCGTACTGGCGTCAAGGGAAATGGATCCGCGGGTCGAGGGAAGGCACGCGGCATCGGGGACTCGGCATCAAGACGCGGGATGGAGATCAGTACGTGTGGCATCGAGTCGCGAGACGAGGAACACTCGATGCCAACACGCGGATCAGGACATGACTCGCGTGTTTATCCGTTTACCCGACCCGAGTATTCGGATAAATACGCGGATCCTAATTTTCCTTCTGATCTGCGTGTGTCCGTCCGAACACGCATCAGTACGGGCTTCCTCGATGCCTCGTCGATCCGCGGGTTGAGTGGCACCGATGCCAGTCCGACCCGCGGTACATGGCCGGGACAGATTTTTCCCAAACTCCATTTTCTTCATTTCTTCACGCGGTCTTCTCTTCTAATCATGCGGCCTGACTTCCTTGAACCTCAAATGGCCTAGAACACCACCGTTCATGCCTTGACCGCCTCTTGACCTTCCTTACCTAAAGTGACCCGAATATGGCTAAGTCTTGGGCACTTTGGGATCTTCTCTTGAACACCTTTGTGTTCTCCTTGTTTAACAGTAAGTTTCTTCATTGCTCTATACTCGGCCTCGGCCCTTGAACAAGACACGGACTTTTGCTTCTTTGTCTTCCAAGTTACTAAGTTTCCTCCAAGGAACGTACAATACCCGGTGGTAGACTTGCGGTCATTGACGTCTCCGGCCCAATCCGCATCACAATAGCCAACCACTTCCGTGTTCTCATTCTTTCCCATCCAAACTTCTTGCCCGGGACTTCCTTTTAAGTATCGAAGTATCCGTTCCACCATATTCCAATGATGCACCTTTGGTTCTTTCATGTGTTGACTCACTTGATTGACCGCAAAGCAAAGGTCCGGTCTAGTGAGTGTCAAATATATCATCTTTCCCACCATTCTTCGATATTAAGTCGGATTGTCGTATGGCTCATCTTCAATCTCCCCCTTTTGAACGACCTTGTAGCCTTCATCTAGAGGTGTCTTGGCCGGCTTAGCTCCTATCTTCCCGGTTTCCTTGAGAAGATCCAAAGTATACTTCCTTTGGGAGATATGTAAGCCGTTTGAGAACCGACACACTTATATCCCAAGGAAGTACTTAAGCTCTCCAAGATCCTTGATCTCAAATTCCGATTTGAGATACTCCTTGGTCTCTTGGATTCCTACCTTATCACTACCAGAAATAATTAGATCATCAACAGAAACAAGGACAACGATGATACCTCTTGGTCCTTGCATAGTGAAAAGGGTGTGATCTAACTCCGATTTCTTGAATCCCTTATCCATAAGGGTGACACTAAGCTTCTTTTACCACGCTCTTGGTGATTGCTTGAGTTCATAAATAGCCTTCCTTAATCGCAACACTTTTCCCGGTTTTACTATCCCTTCAAGTCCGGGTGGTGGAGCCATGTAGACTTCTTCTTCAAGCTCTCCTTGTAAGAAGGCGTTCTTTACATCCATTTGCCAAAGTTCCCAATCTAGGTTGACCGCCAAGGAGAGAACAACACGGAGCGTATTAAGTTTGGCCACCGGAGCAAACGTATCCGTATAGTCATCCCCGTAGGTTTGAGTGAATCCTCTTGCCACTAATCTTGCTTTGAACCGTTCAATCTCCCCACTACTCAAGTATTTTATGGTGAAAACCCACTTGGAGGGCACGGCTCTTTTCCCTTCCGGGAGATCGGCTTCATCCCAAGTATGATTCTTGATCATGGCTCCAACTTCCTCATCCACCGCACCACCCCATTCTTCTTTTTCCATAGCCTCCTCATATGTTGATGGAATCACATGCTCATCAATCTTAGCTATGAACGCTTGATAGTCCGAAGGCAAAAGGGCGAGAGAATATGTGGCTTGGATCGGATGAGCAACGGCTTTGTTGTTGTAGAACACTCTCTTGTCTTTCCATGTAGATGGGTCACTTCTAATCCTTCCACTTCGCCTAAGTGGTTGGACTTCTTTGGGTACTTGTTCCTCGGGTTGACCATTGTTATCTTCTTGAGTTTCCGGTTCTTGATTCTCTTCATGAGCATTTATTTCCTCGGGTGGTGGTATTTCTAAACCATCGATATTGATAGGTGCCTCTTCTTGTGTAGGATCCTCCGGTGTTTGAACTTGAGGCGTAACCTCCTCTTGTGATGAGACCGGTCCTTTAAGATGTTCTAGGAGGAATCTTAAGGAAGCTCCCTGGTCCGATGGTGTGGTTAGATCTTTCAAACTCTCCCAATCTTTCTTCTCATAGTATCCTTGATCTTCAATGAATTTCACATCCCGAGACACGTAGCACTTGTTGCTAATCGGATTGTAGCACTTGTAACCCTTTTGAGTATTTGAATATCCAATGAACATGCACTTGGTGCTTTTCTCATCCAACTTGGTCCTTAATTCTCCCGGAACTAAAACAAAACAAACACAACCGAAAACCCTTAGATGTTCCAAAGAAGGTCTAGTTTGATTTAGTACCTCGAATGGTGAGTGATCTTCTAGGATTTTGGTGGGCATTCTATTTATCAAATAGCATGCCGTCATGACCGCATCTCCCCAAAATCTCTTGGGAACATTAGTATGAAACATCATTGATCTTGCAGTTTCCATTAGATGTCTATTCTTTCTTTCGGCCACGCCGTTTTGTTGGGGTGTGTATGGGCATGAAGTTTGATGAACGATGCCATGACTCGCCAAGTGTTCTTTGAATTTGTTGCTTGTATATTCACCTCCATTATCCGACCTAAACACTTTAATCTTGGCATTGTAATGGTTAATCACATGATTTTCAAAGTTAATGAATGCATCAAACACACGATCTTTTGATGGTAGAAGGGTTACCCAAGTATATTTTGATTTTTCATCAATGAAAGTCACGAAATACTTGTTGTTATCCCTAGACAAGCATGGAGATGTCCATACATCTGAATGAACTAAGTCAAAGCATTTTTCATAAATGGTTGTAGATTTATTAAAGACGGTTTTGCAATGTTTGCCCAAAATACAAGATTCGCAAGTTAAATGATTAAAGACAACATTTGGTAACATAAGTTCAATGGCTCTAGCATGAGGATGTCCTAGTCTAGCATGCCAAATCGCATTATTTGGTAAATTAAAACTTGAAGCAAAAGCAAGCGGTCTTGGTAGAGATTCTTCGAGAATGTATAGACCATCCTTGGTACTACCTTCTCCAATAATCTTAGCCGACTTAATATCCTGAAAATGAACATCATTAGGCCCAAAAATAGCATAGGAATCTAGATCCTTAGTCACTTTACTAATAGATAACAAATTACTAGCAAATTTTGGCATATAAAAGGCTTTAGATTCTTTTCCGAATAGTTTTAGATTCTCAATTCCATTAATCGGTATTTTATCACCATTTGCAATTTCTACACTACCATTAATTTTCATAATATTCCCAAGTAAGTTCTCATTACTAATCATATGATGTGAGGCACCCGAATCAACAATTAAATCATTTTTGGATTTATGGGAGAAGTAAGTGATACCGGATTCTTTGAGTGCTTTGATCATAGCATCCATGTCGGATTTCTTGACATAGTCTCCGAGGTTCACTTCTCCCCCTTGCTTGGATGGCATGTTTTGAGTTTGATCGTTCTTGGTTGCCCCATAGTTTGCTCTTGGTTCGTAAGCTCTCGGCTCAGAGTTACTTGGCTTTGGATGAAACCGCCTAAGGTGTGGATTGAGGATATAGCATCTTGCCTTAGTATGACCGATCTTCTTGCAATGTTCGCACCAAAGGTCGGGATTCGGTCCTTGGTAGTTGTTGTTGTACCGATTGTTGTTGTTGTTGTTCCTCTTATCTCCATACGGTGTATAGGCTCCTTTGTGAGCAGTTGGTAGCTCCCCCTTTCCCTTAAACAGCCCATGGGAGCCTAGTTCCTTTTGAATTTGAGCACATACGTCGTCAAAGCTTGGGAGCTTGTCGGAACGTAAGATATGCTTGATAAGGTCATTGTAGGAGGAACTTATGGTAAGGAGGAGACCAAACAGATTATCTTGCTCTCTTTGTTCATTAAGAGCTTCGGGATCCATGGTAAATGGCCGAAGCATTTCCAACTCGGCTCTAAGTGCTTGATACTTCCCGAGGTGTTCGGTAAAGTCCCCATCTCCTTGGCTAAGCTCGTTCTATGCTTTCTTTACCTTGAACACACGGGTTAGATTGGAAGTGTTTCCATAGACTTTCTTTAGAGTCTCCCAAAGCTCACTAGCGGTTTCGCAATATGAGTAAGCAACGAGGATTGGAGTGTCAATCCCATTTTGAAGAATGGCCAACACGGTTTGATCTTCTTGAAACCATTTGGCTTCCTTTGCTTTCTTTTCTTCATCATCTTCTTCTTCATCGGATGAATCAAACTCGGGTGCTTTTGGCACAAGGCTAAGATCGATGTGGCTCCATAGACCACGCCCACAAAGGGCTGTTTTAGTGGTTCTTGACCATAAAAGATAATTTTCTTTCTTGAGAATAATCGGAAGAACGAGTGGTTTACTTGATCCACCGGTTTCCATTTTGAATTTTAGATTTCCGAGGAGAAAGTAATTTTAGAGGATAAGTGCTCAAGGCTTTTGAAACCAATTTGGGATTAACTTTTCTCTATGTATGTTAAATCAAGCGCATAAAGAGAATGGAAAACTCGATATAACGATTTGATCTAACGTTTTTAAAGAAAATCCACAAACCGAAAAGAGATTGAAATTAGAAGATTATGATAATATTGTGGTCACAAGAATCAAACTTGCTCTGATACCATGTTAGAATTTGCGGAAATAGACTTAGAGATTTGAGAGAATTAGAGATTTAGGAAGAATAGAAGATTGAGAGAATATGAACTTGATAATTAAAATTATTCAAGATGATTTTACAAGTGTGAATTACATTGTTTAAATAGACCTTTAAATGTCTAAAAGAGGAAAGAGACCGTTTGAATCAATGGTCAAATTGATTCAAACGTTTCGGACGGATAGGGACGGCCGGTCGCTTATCAGGCTCGATCCGCGGGTCGAGGAAACGTCGCTGTTGTTAGGTTCCTCGGTGCTTGGGACGCGGATCAGTACGGGTAAACGCGGGACAGAAAGTCAACGCGCGTCTTCACGTACTGATCTCTAACCTACTCGACCCGTGCATCGATGATGCACGTACTGCGGGTCGAGAGAGTCTCGATCATAACTCGAGATCAGTACGTGACCCGAACCCGGTTGAGGATCCGCGCGTTACCCGGTACGCGACCCGACTTCTCCACTCGATGCCAGCTTTGTCCTGATCCGCGGGTAGGTCTTCCCGATGCTCGACTGACCCGCGGTTCCATCCTCTCGATGCCAAACTGACCTGCGGTTGGTTTCCTCGATGCCAAACCTTCCCGCGGGTCCGATACACACTTAACACCATTTTATTTCCCTTTGGTGATTTATTCACATTACCTTTATTTATTTGGTCAATATTAATATGCATTAGCATGAAGTATTAACTTGGAGACACAAGGAGAGACCTCATTAAAACCTTTAGTGGGAAAACCCTTTGGGACAAAATCACACTAAGGAAAAAGAGTATCTACTCCAAGGTCTTAAGGGTTTTAAACCAAGGTCTTGAGCTTCACCTCGACTCCTCTTTGTTCTGCCTCGGCTTGCTCTTCTTCTTTGAGCTTCGGCCTCAACTTATCCGTGATAGCTTCTGCCTTGCTCTTCTTCTTTGGCCTTCTTTCTTTAATACTCCCCCGCACTCTTAGCTGCCGTGAAGACTTGTGAACAGAGGCTAAGAGTGGAGCTTGGCTTCGCCTTTTTGCTCTTCGAGTCCCGTATCAATCTTCGGTCTTATTGCTCCTTTTGATTCTTCTTCTTAACTCCGGTTTCTCCTCATGGTTTCCTCATCATTTTTCTTTCATTTGCACCTTTGAGCAGGAGGTTTAAACAAAAGAAAACATTAGAGATGTTTCCATAACTCAAAACCATAAATTAAGAAATTTGATATGAAATCGCAATAGATTTAAATGACAAATGATTGATCCATAAATGGGAGTTTAGAATGGCCCTTTTCTTGAAGTTTCGGATCAGTTGTTGGTCTTATTGCTTCTCGAAAAACTTCTCTCTTTGAGGCTCTCATGCTAGACTTTGAGGCTCTCATTTGGCTCCTTTGAGGCTCTCATTGGTCCCTTTGAGGCTCTTATGGTCTCCTTTATCTTTTAATGAAAGATAGAGCTGAAAAGAGTAGCGGTTGTTCCATAAGGAATATCAAAGGCAATATAAATAACCAAATGAGGAATATCAAAGGCAAACACAAATCCACATGAGGAATATCAAAGATCTTTGCTTTGAGGCTCTCATGGGTCCCTTGAGGCTCTCATGCTAGACTTTGAGGCTCTCATTTGGCTCCTTTGAGGCTCTCATTGGTCCCTTTGAGGCTCTTATGGTCTCCTTTATCTTTCAATGAAAGATAGAGCTGAAAAGAGTAGCGGTTGTTCCATAAGGAATATCAAAGGCAATATAAATAACCAAATGAGGAATATCAAAGGCAAACACAAATCCACATGAGGAATATCAAAGATCTTTGCTTTGAGGCTCTCATGGGTCCCTTTTATTGACCTTAGTGCTTAATTGGTACTAAGGGAATAAAGAGAATGGTTGGAATAAATAAAGGATGGAGTTTGGTTCGGAGGATCTAGACCCGCGGTAAGGATACTCGAGGCGCGGGTCAACATGACATCGAGGATCGCGTGTACCGCGGGACGAGTCCGGTACAATACGCGGGAAGGTTTTGCCGATACGCGGGAAAAGCCAAAACTCAGCGTTCCACTCTTACCAACACGTGGTCAGCAACGGTCATCTTGCGGCCTCATCACGTGTGGATAAGATAAGGAGAGGCCACGTCCGTACCATGGACAAGGACACCTTTATGTCGTCATTTCACCTTTAGTACTAAACGGTCATGTGGACCTTATCTCTTTCCTAGTATTTTTCTATTTATGGATTGATTCCAATCATTTGTAATCTTATCTTGAAATGAAAATACTTTCAAGTTCATACTCTCTATTATTCCTTAATCTCTCTAAACTCCATTAATCTCTAAACTCTCTTTAATCTCATCCTAATCTTTTCTAATCTTACACTTATTCTCATAAATCTTACATGGTATCAGAGCACAAGCTCTTGGGATTCTTAAAAGTGTTAGATTGAATCGTTATAAGAAGGTCTCAATCCATCTTATGCGCTTAATCTAACCTACATCATCCGAAAATCTCATTCCAAATCTTGTGTTCTTGTTTGTTTTTCTCTCATCCGAAAGGGTGAATCTTTGGTTTGAATCTTATTTACTTGAAATCTTCACAAAGTTTCAAGCTTTCCTCTAGATCGATTCAAACTCTCTCTAAAGCTTCAAGCTTTGTCTTAAAATCAGTCTCAAGTCTCTAAAGGAAGGATCTTTTATGGATAACTCAAAGCCTTTGGTGGTTCCGGAGATTCTCAAAGGGGGAAACTACTTACTATGGTCAAGAACAACCAAGACCACTCTTTGTAGCCGTGGCTTGTGGAGTCACATTGATCTCACGACTAGGCCCGTGTTTGACACATCCGAGGAAGAGGATGATGAGGTCATGCATGATCGAGAGGCTAGGTGGTTTCAAGACGATCAAACGGTGTTGGCTGTCCTTCAAAATGGTCTTGAGCCATCGATTCTCGAAGCATACTCTTATTATGACACCGCATATGAGCTTTGGGAAACCTTGAAGAATGTGTACGGTAACATCTCAAATCTCTCTCGTGTGTTCGAGGTAAAACGAGCCATCAACAATCTCCACCAAGAAGACATGGAGTTTACTAAGCATTTTGGTGTGTATCGGTCTCTTTGGGTGGAGCTTGAGATGCTTAGGCCAAGCTCCATCAATCCGGTTGTTCTCAACGAACGGAAGGAACAAGACAAGGTATTTGGACTTCTCCTTACATTGAACCCGGTGTTCAATGATCTCGTCAAACACATCCTTCGGTCCGAGACTCTCCCAAGCCTAGACGATGTGTGTGCGCAAATCCAAAGGGAACAAGGCACTCTTGGGCTCTTTGGTAGCAAGGGGGAGCTTCCAATGGCTAACAAAGGGGTGTTCAAGGGAGACGACAGACGTTCCAAGTATTGGTGTGAACATTGTAGAAGAAAGGGTCATTCTAAGGAGAAATGTTGGCTCATCCATCCACATCTAAGGGAGAAGTTCTATGCCGACAATCCACACCTAAGGGAATGGTTCTATACCGACCGTGCTAGAGATGACCGTGCAAGGGCTAACTACTCAACCTCCAAGAGCGATCAAAATCATCCCGGACCAGCAAAACAAGGAGGAGAAACAAGCCAAGGAGGAGACTATGTGAGAAAGTCCGATCTTGAAGCTCTCATCAAGTCCTTTGCATCACTCAATCAATCCGGTAAAACCTTCTTCTCTCTTAAGCCTAGTGAATCTCTTGTAGTTGATTCGGGTGCTACTCATCATATGATTAGTAATTTGAATCTTCTTGAGAACCTAGGACCATCTAAGGGTAATGTGATGATTGCAAATGGAGATAACATACCTATCAAGGGAATTGGAGACTTGAACCTATTTAACAAAAGCTCAAAAGCATTTTATTTACCGAATTTTGAATCAAATCTCCTTTCGGTTAACAAAATTACTAAGGATTTGGATTGTTATGCAATCTTTGGTCCTAATGATGTTCATTTTCAGGATATTGATTCGGGAAAGATAATTGGAGGTGGTGGTACCAAGGATGATCTATACATTCTTGAAGATTTATCATCAACCTCATCTAGTTCTTTTTCATTCCAATCTTGTTTAGGAGTTGCTAATAATGCCATTTGGCACGCTAGATTAGGACATCCGCATTCTCGTGCTTTTGAAATAATGCTTCCAAATGTTTACTTTGATCATTTGAGTTGTGAAGCTTGTATCCTTGGAAAACATTGCAAAATCGTATTTTCTAAATCGTCTACTATTTATGAACATTGCTTTGATTTAGTACATTCGGATGTGTGGACTTCACCTTGCTTATCTAGGGATAATAATAAATACTTTGTTACATTCATTGATGAAAAATCGAAATACACTTGGGTCACTCTCTTGCCTTCTAAAGATCGGGTCATTGATGCATTCATAAACTTTCAAAACTATATTGCTAACCAATACAATGCCAAGATTAAGATCTTTAGAACAGATAATGGAGGAGAATATATGAGCAATCGGTTCCACATGAACACCTCTCCAAACATGGAATCTTGCACCAAACTAGCTGTCCGTACACACCACAACAAAACGGAGTAGCCGAGAGAAAGAAGCGCCACTTGATGGAGGTGTCCCGTGCTATGATGTTCCACATGAACGTTCCAAAACATTTTTGGGGAGATGCGGTGATGCTAGCATGCTACTTGATCAATCGAACACCTACAAAGATCTTAGGAGACACTTCTCCATTCGAGGTATTAAACCAAACCCGTCCATCTATTGAACATCTAAGAGTGTTTGGTTGTCTTTGTTTTGTGTTAGTGCCGAGTGAGTTGAGAACCAAGCTAGATGATAAGAGCAAAAGATGCATTTTTCTTGGCTACTCAACAACGCAAAAAGGGTACAAGTGCTATGACCCGATAACAAGAAAGACTTGGGTGTCTAGAGATGTCAAGTTCATGGAAAATCAAGGATATTATGGTGTCAAGGATAGAGATGAGTTGAGAGACTTAGCTACCCCGTCGGACCTTGGCTCAAATCTTCGATTCCTTCTTCAACATCTTGGGAATCCTACTGAGCCAAGAGACAAAGAGGGTGAGACCACTCAAGCAACAGTTACCGAAGCTCAAGACACAGATCAAGAGTTGGTTCATGAGTGTTGAGTCTAGTGATGTAATCAGGAGCAGTCTACTGAACAAAGGAGCAGGCAATGTGGAGCACTCGGTCAAGTGCACTCCACCAAATGGATTGTGTGTCTCAAACTTGGAGAATAAAAGTCAAAGACCTAAGCTAAGTTTGAGTCAATGGTTGGAAGTCTTCAAAGCTAAGTCTTATCAAGTGACAAGGATTAACTTAAGAGCTAAGTTAAACACAAGTGGATGATGTAGATATTTTGAGGTTTTCTTCTCTTGAAGTAACCTAAATATCTAGATATTTTATGATTGAAAAGTACATATATATGTTGTAAACTCATGAATTTATTTGTTAAGAAGAAAGTTAGAAAACAAAACAAAACTCTCTCCTCCTTTCTCTCTTGGTTTGCCGTGGGTTCTTATAGAGTTTAGAGAATTTTATTCTTGTTATTTCTTCTCAAATTTCGACATGGTATCAGAGCGGGTTTAGATCTTAAATGTTCTTTATTCCGGCGTGATTACTACGGTGTATTTTCTCTTGAAGCATGGATACTAACCAGAAGAACGTTGTTATTCTGGTGGTACTCAAAGGAACAAATTACTTGTTGTGGTCTAGGACCACCAAGACAGCTCTAAGAAGTCGTGGACTATGGGGATATGTAGACCCTCAAGTGGAGTCCATCGACAAAGGATCAGCTGTGAAAGAAGGAAGTGGTGTGGCTGCAGGGATCGAGCCCAGGTCTCCAGGTTCGTATGCTGGTGTTGCCACTGGTGTGGCTCCTGGTGTGGCTGCTAGTGTGGCGGCTGGTGTGGCGGCTGGTGTGGCTGCTTTTAAAGAAGAAAACAAGACGGAACAGGAAGATCAGTTTGTGTTGGCTGTTCTTCAAAGTTCTCTTGAGCCAGCAATACTTGCAGCCTACTCTTATGCTGAGACAGCTAGAGAACTATGGAAGACTCTGTTAGGGGTCTATGGGAACATGTCAAATGTTTCTTGGATCTTTGAAGTGAAGAAAGCATTGAATGAAATCCAACAAGGGGATAGATCATTCAAGGATCTCTTTGGAGAATATAGAGGACTATGGGCTGAGCTGGAACTCCTTAGGCCACAAACTACAGATGTAAAGGAGATAATGTTAAACAAGGAGAACACAAAGGTGTTCAAGAAAAGAAATAAGCCTACCCAAAGTTAGTGATATTCGGGTCACTTTGGGAAATGGAAGGCCAAGCATGTTCAAGGCGTGGTAAGTGGTGTTCTAGGCCATTCAAGTGAAGAAGGAGTGAGGCCGGATGAAGAATGAAGAAGACCACACGAGAAAATGGCGAAAATGGTGAAAAATGGAAATTGGGAATTTTGGATCAGCCATGTACTGATCCAGTATCGCAGCACAGACTGGCATCGAGTGCCATGTACTGCGGATCGAAGAAAATACGAGACCGCACGTACTGATGGTGCCAGGTACTGATCCGTGCACTGAAGCACGGACTGGCATCGAGGCCAGCGTACCGCGGGTCGACGAAGGACCGAGGCGCGCGGACTGAAGACACGCGGATCAGTACGACAAAGATCCAGGATCCGCGTGTTTATCCGTTTACCCGACCCGGGTAAAACGGATAAACACGCGGGTCGTGTACTGATCCGCATCCCGCGTCCGATGCTCCGCATTCCGACCCCGCGTCTCGCATGTGCTGATCCGTGGCCCGCATCCGATCCATCCCGTCCTGATCCGCATGAAGCCCAGCGTCCTGATCCGCGGATCCGTACGGTCATCCGAACGTTGGGACCGTACTGATCCGACCGTTGGCATCAGTTGACCAGATTCAAATCTGGTGAACATTTTACTTTGAATTTTATTTTTATGATTTATTTTGATTCTGATTTTTCCTCTATAAATACATGTTGTAAGATTCATTTGTAAGCATCCAAGTATTCTAAATAAAGAGAGAAAACTCTTGTTCTTATTTTTCTTTTATTTTACTTAAGTTTTTCTTAGTATTTTCCAATGTATATTATTAAAGGAACTAAGTTATGGGTTTGATTCTTATGAATCAAACCCCATCTTTTATGTAACTTTCCTTTAATTATCTACCTTATTTCTTCTTATCAAACTCCAAATCTATCCACACATGTAATACTCGGTTTTAATGAACCGGTTTGTGTGGATTCTTTCTTTAACACTTTTAGGTGTTTGTTCTTCATAGATGAGCTTAGACTCATCAAATTCCAACATGGTATCAGAGCATAAGCTCTTGGGTTGGAGATTTGGAGATTCGGTTTTGATTTTCAAAAGTTCTAAAATTTTGATTTCTTTGGTGAGTTGGGTTCAATCGGTATGAGGAAGTAATCAATCTCTCTCATGCGCTTAACCCAACACAAATTTGTGTTAGATTCCGCTGCAAATTGATCTCAAATGTTTGAGAATTTTTTTTTTATTTCAAAAGTTTAAAGTTGTGTTCTTTAAACCGGATTTTGTTTAATTTTAAAGAAATTGATTTGAAAATTCTTGGTGTAAGAATTTTGTTTAAAAGGTTTTGAAAATGTTGATTTTTAAATGAATTTGAAAAGTTTGATTTCAAATGTTGAAGAATTTCGATTTCAAAGTTTTAAAGTCTTGATTTTCTTAAAACCGGGTTTTGCTGATTTTAAAAGAAATGTTGAAAATCTTTGTTTTATTTGAAACCAGATTTTGTGAAGAAATTCTAGTGAATTTGAAATGTTAGTTTTTGAAAAGTTTGGAATTTGTTACCAAAAGGTTTTGTTTTATTCGGAATTTTAAAGAAAATGGTTTTGAAAACCTTGGTTTAAAATTCTTGGTGAGCCTTTGTTGCTCTTGTTAAATCTTTGTCCAAGTAAGCTAATAAGAGATTGAGATTGCTTACTTGAGAGTTTCTTGAAGTGAACCGATGGAAAATGCCGGTATCACGTTTTAATTGTTGGTTACTAAATCTCTCTAATCTCTCGGTTACTTATTCTTTCAAACTCTCGGTTACTCATACTTTGGTTTCTCAAAATCTCTCGGATACTTAAAATCTCTCGGTCACTTATTCTCAAATACTTTGATACTCAAAATCTCTCGGAAACTCTCAAAATCTCTCGGAAACTCTCAAAATCTCTCGGTCTCTAAATCTTTGGTTACTAAATACTCTCGGTTACTCAAAGCTCTCGGTCACAAATTCTTTCGGTTACTCATCTCTGAAAATTCGGTTACCAAAATTCTGATCATCATTGTACCGTTGGACAATTTGAAATTCTATTTTCCCGGTTCACTTCATTCAAAGAGATGCCATTGATGCTCTCTAATTTTCGAGCCATTGAAGCTCCTTATTTCTGAGTCAAGAACTCGTGTTTACCAATAAGCTAAAAGAGATTGAGAATGCTTACTTATCTCGGAGAAAATCCGAGACTATACTTGTCCGTTGAAGAAAACAATTCGAGAACACCACTCGGGTTCTATTAAAGAAGTCGTGCACTACCTAAGTGAAGAATCAAACCCACGTTAAAATCACGTTGAATCCAAGCCAAAGTTATTCATCAAGAAGTTTGATGATTTTGTGGTTCAAAGGAAACCACACAAGATGTTACAAAATTCTTCAAGAAGCTACAAGCTTCAATGATGTTCATACTTCCAATCCGAAATTGGAAGAAGAGGGAGTTTCTAAATTCTTTTCCCTCTCATTTTGAATTTGAATAAGGTTAGGATTAAAACCTGTTGGTTGAAAATGTTTAATCCCTTGAAAATGTTATGCTTGCTAATATGGAACCTATAAACAAATTGAAGATAGAAAGTTTAAAATCATTGATGAAATTGAATTGATTTTAAACTTAAATATTTGAGGATGATTGATCCAATTTGTTTATTGTGTTTATGCAAGGTGAAAATAAACTCAAGAAATCCAAGAAGAAGCAACTAGCCTTTGAAGGTCAATCTTGAAGCCATTCAAAGAGCGATGCCATGAATGGTGAAGAAGGGTTGAACAAGTCAAGTTTTGAGGCTATCCAAAGAGCTAAAAGAGATTGAGAGGCTTCGGAGGTATTGGGCTTGGCGTTAAGGAAGGTTGAGAAGAGACTTGGAATTTCAAGAGTGGAATTGAGCTAAAGAAGAAACCAAGTTTGTGCTAGTAATGACCGGACCCCTTATTCTCTATGGTCAAAACTTAGTACAAACATGGTGGCCACGAGCATGGAGGAGATGGAAAGGAAAATCCGAACTTGTAGCTCTCTAATCGACGAGCCGTTCCAAATCCTCAAGACAAGCTGTGGTGAAAAATTCCGAGTTCACCCGGTTCATTGCAACAATTTTAAACTCAAGAAAGAAGCACGGGAAAATTGAAGTCTGACCATGGAGAGATCAAAAAAAGAGTGGAGAAAATTCTCCAAGTGATTCCGAAGCTATTCGATTAACAACGAAGGCTACAAAGCCAAGGTCTCAAGACTGGTCCAGAACAGCAAATCTGTCTTGAAGAGGCGTGCGTGAAACTTTGAGGCGTTTCGAGGCAAAACTCCCAACATGAAACAGTTAGAGGAACCTGTCTAGTTTCAGGGGGAGAAAATCTTGCATCATTCCGAGCTCTACAGAAGTCGTAAGAGCCAAAATACCAGAAGGTGTCCAGACTGCGTTCAGGCAGACTTTGGAAAATGATCTCGAGTGGCAAATTGGTGAAGGAAAATGGCAAGCCCTATTTATGACATCAACTAGACCCATTACTGAAGATGTACAGTGGGTTAGTGGTGCGAAAGAAGAAGCTTGGATATTTTACAAATGGCACCACACCGGATTGTTTGGTGATAGCTCATAAATCAACCGAATGGAGCATCAAACATTCGGTCAAACAGTTGGTCACTCCACTCTTAGCCTTTGTTCACAAGTATTCACAGTGGCTAATAGTGCGGGGGAGTATTAGAAAGGTCACTCAAGAGAAGAAGCAAGGCCGAAGCTATCACGGATAAGTTGAGGCCGAAGCTCAGAGAAGAAGAGCAAGACCGAGGCGGAACAAAGAGGAGCCGAGGTGAAGCTCAAGACCTTGGTTTAAAACCCTTAAGACCTTGGTGTAGATACTCTTTTTGCTTAGTGTGGTTTTGTCCCAAAGGGTTTTTCCACTAAGGTTTTAATGAGGTCTCTCCTTGTGTCTCCAAGTTAATACTTCGTGCTACTGCGTATTAACTTGAAAAAAAAAAAAGAAGAAGAGCAAGACCGAGGCGGAACAAAGAGGAGCCGAGGTGAAGCTCAAGACCTTGGTTTAAAACCCTTAAGACCTTGGTGTAGATACTCTTTTTCCTTCGTGTGGTTTTGTCCCAAAGGGTTTTCCCACTAAGGTTTTAATGAGGTCTCTCCTTGTGTCTCCAAGTTAATACTTCGTGCTACTGCGTATTAACTTGCGGGGGAGTGTTAAACAAGGAGAACACAAAGTTAGTGATATTCGGGTCACTTTGGGGAATGGAAGGCCAAGCATGTTCAAGGCTTGGTAAGTGGTGTTCTAGGCCATTCAAGTGAAGAAGGAGTGAGGTCGGATGAAGAATGAAGAAGACCACACGAGAAAATGGCAAAAATGGTGAAAAATGGAAATTGGGAATTTTGGATCAGCCATGTACTGATCCAGTATCGCAGCACAGAGTGCTGCTAGCATCGAGTGCCATGTACTGCGGATCAAAGAAAATACGAGACCGCACGTACTGATGGTGCCAGGTACTGATCCGTGCACTGAAGCACGGACTGGCATCGAGGCCAGCGTACCGCGGGTCGACGAAGGACCGAGGCGCGCGGACTGAAGACACGCGGATCAGTACGACGAAGATCCAGGATCCGCGTGTTTATCCGTTTACCCGACCCGGGTAAAACGGATAAATACGCGGGTCGTGTACTGATCCGCATCCCGCGTCCGATGCTCCGCATTCCGACCCCGCGTCCCGCATGTGCTGATCTGTGGCCCGCATCCGATCCGTCCCGTCCTGATCCGCATGAAGCCCAGCGTCCTGATCCGCGGATCCGTACGGTCATCCGAACGTTGGGACCGTACTGATCCGACCGTTGGCATCAGTTGACCAGACTCGGTTAGGAGCCTTATAGTAGTCTGAACCGGATGGATTGATGGGATCACAACGCTGGCTTTCACGCTCTCTCGTTCTGATCAGTGGATGGAAATGATAAGACAAGCCTTGGTTAAGAGACCTGAATCGATGCGGGAATAACAAGCTGGCTTTCACGCTCTCTCTTGTTGATCTGTTGGATGAGGATGGATCGATGGCACCGCAGAGATGATGTGAGGATCTCTGATACTGCAAACACTTGTTCTTGGTGAATCACACACACAAGGAACAAGCAAAACTCAGAACTAGGCGGCTGCTAGGTCTAAGAAGAAGAACTGCGTTTTTTTATTGATAATCAAAGGTAAAAAAGGTTACAAAGCTGCAGGGGGACTTTATATAGAGTCCATCAGCTAGCCCTAAGGCCAAAATAAAGCAAAAACGACATTGCAACATGACTGACTCAAAATATGGAAATCTACTTAAAACAACAAAGGAAACTTAGCAAAATAAAGCAAAAAACATGCACACTTGCTGGGGCTTGATCTCTGGTCTCTTGGGTGTGTTTAAACCACTAGGATAACTCATCTTTACCTGCACAAACCATAAATAATGTAAATACCTGGTTTTGGCCAGTCTTGCTTCCATACGCGTGAGTTAGGGTCTTGTATGGCTCTGATTGTTGCAGCTTCAGTTCCTTGATGAAATCTTCCTCATTAAGTCCCTTGAAGTCAGTTTGTAGGAGATCTTTGTGGTCCTTCACTTGGTTTGTCTCCAGTTCTTCTTCATGTTCCAAAAGCTCCGTATTGGCTCCATAGCTTGTTTGGAGGTTAACTTGCACCTCTGATATAGTTTCCGGGGGTTTCTTGTTGTAATGAACTCCTGGACCTGTAAATACAATAGACTTACCTTGGTGTTTGGCTGGAAATGCTTCTTTGATGCTGAGACGTGCAAAATCATCTATTAGCTCCAGATCGGGTGCATTCGAGCTCTTTTGTAAGGTATGAGGTTCTTGAGTGTTATTTCGCATGTCTCCAAGTTCCATGGTACTTAGAAGAGTCTCTACAGCCTCGTTGAACCCTTCTCTAAGCCTTCTAGCCCTTGAACGTGTCATTGGTGCTTCTCTAACTTCAGGTACGCTTGGTTTCTCTTGGTTTGGTTCCATGTGTGGTTCGATGACCTCATCATTCCCTCCCTCTTCTAGAGGTTTTGTCCTCAAAACTGGATCTTCAGAATCAAAAGGAGATAGATCAGTAACATTAAAGCTATGGGACATGTTAAACTCACTTGGCAGCTCCAAGCGGTAAGCGTTATCATTGATCTTCTCTAGCACTTTGAAAGGGCCATCTCCTCGTGGGGACAGCTTCGAAACTCTTTGGTTTGGGAACCTCTCTTGTCTCATGTGTAACCAAACCCATTCTCCTGGTTCAAAGACTACTCGCTTGCGTCCTTTATCGGCTCTTCTCTTGTATTCTTCGGTCTTCTTCATTATGTTGTCTTTAGCCTTTTCATGTAGTTTCTTGACGAATTCTCCTCTCTTTAAACCATCGAGATTAATCTGTTCAGCTTGTGGAATGGGTGAGAGATCCAGAGGCGTCAAGGGATTAACGCCGTATACAACTTCAAAAGGAGACATCTTAGTAGCCGAGTGAGTAGCATGGTTATAAGCGAACTCAATAAATGGTAAACAATCTAACCATGTTTTCATATTTCTACCAAGAGTGACTCTAAGCAAAGCAGATAAAGTACGATTTACCACTTCGGTTTGTCCATCCGTTTGAGGATGACAAGTTGTAGAGAACAATAACTTTGTTCCAAGCTTTTTCCACAAAGTTCTCCAAAAGTGACCTAAAAACTTTGGGTCTCGATCAGAAACAATAGTTCTAGGAATACCATGTTAACGTACCACCTCCTTGAAGAATAATTCAGCAATTTGTGTAGCATCGTTGGTCTTCTCACATGGTATGAAATGGGCCATCTTCGAGAACCGGTCCACAACAACAAAGACTGAATCTTTGTGTCGTATTTTGGGTAGTCCTAAGACAAAATCCATCGAAATATCCACCCATGGTGCATTAGGAATAGGTAAAGGTAAATAGAGACCATGAGGATGTAACCTGGACTTAGCCTTAAGGCAAATGACACAACGGCTGCAATGCTTCTCCACGTTTCTCTTTAGGTGTGGCCAAAAGAAATGTTCAACTACAACATCTAAGGTCTTGTCTACACCGAAATGTCCCATTAATCCTCCACCGTGCGCTTCTCTAAGCAGTAACTCTCTCAATGATCCTTGGGGTATACACAGCCTCTTATCACGAAATAGAAACCCATCTTGTATGTAATATGCTCCGTAAGCACCTTTCCCACATGCTTCAAACGCTCCACTAAAGTCTGGGTCATCTTTATAGAGGTCCTTGATGTGTTCAAACCCCATGACTCTTGCCTCCATTGTTGCTATCAAAGCATGTCTCCTGGATAAAGCATCAGCTACAACATTCTCTTTGCCCTTCTTGTACTTGATAACATACGGAAATGTCTCAATGAACTCTAGCCACTTAGCATGTCTTCTCTTGAGTGAAGTCTGACCCCGCAGGTGCTTAAGAGTCTCATGGTCAGTGTGAATGATGAACTCTTTGGAGAGAATGTAAGATTTGTAAGAGATTGAGAGTAAGATTGAGAGATTAGGAAGAGTAGTGAAGAGTATAGAGATTATGTAACCATGAAGAGTAAAGGAGAATAAGAACTCTAATTTTTTTCCTTATTAATCAAAAATCAGATACATCATCATAAAACAACCTATTTATAGAAAAGAAACAAATAGGTCATTAGAAAAAGCACTCCAAACGGTCGGATAAGGTTTTGGTGCGGTCAGGTCCGGATGGGTCGAGCTGGCGTCGTATTGCGCACGTACCACAGGGCGAGAGAGGACGCGTCTCTGCGTACCAGGACCGATTTGCGTCCGGATGCATCAGTACGAGAGACACGACGCCGTTTCAGGATAACAAGCAGGTGGATCCGCGTGTTTATCCGTTTGCCCACGGATAGATCCGACCCGCTCCACTTGACCCGTTGCTGTGTCCGTTCCGCGCCTCGGACGATCCTCGATGCCGTTCGTCCCGCGGGTCGACAAAGCCTCGATGCCGCGTACTGATCCGCGTGCCGTCTGTTCCCGATCCTTCCCGCGTACTGATCCGCACCTGGCATCGATGCCACTCGTACCGCGGGTCAGATTCCAACGTCCCGCGTCCCGAGTGATCCGATCCACGGTTTCACAATTCCGACTCTATTTTATTCAACTCTTTATTTATTTCCCTTAGTCCCAATGTGAGTCCTAAGGTCAATACTCCCCCTCAAGTTAAACATAAAGAATTTATGCTTAACTTGGAGACTCACAACCATCACCTCATTAAAAACCTTATCAAAGAAAACCACGTGGGACAAAACTTTGATAAGGGAAAAAGAGTGTGATGATTGCAAGTAAGGGGTCTTCTCATGGATGTGTGAGATCCACAAGTCCTAGTTTGCCCAAAATGTTATTGCAAACCTTAAGACTTGCGGATTTAGTGAACACATCCGCTAGTTGTTCCTCACTCCTTGTAAAGCACGGTAGCGTCCATCCTTGCTCAATCTTTTCTCGAACTTTGTGGCAATCTATCTCAATGTGCTCCGTCCTCTCATGGAATACCGAGTTCGTAGCAATGTGAATCGCAGCTTGGTTATCACAATGCTTTATCATTGGCTTATCCGTTTCAATCCCCAAGTGAACCAAGATTCCTCTCAACCAAGTAAGCTCGTTTGTCAACTTCTTCATGGCTCTATACTCGGCTTCCGCACTTGAGCATGATACCTCCTTTTGCTTCTTAGTCCTCCATGTTACCAAGTTCCCACCAATGAACATGCAATATCCGGTTGTCGATCTTCTATCGTTTCTATCACCGGCCCAATCCGCATCACAATAACCAACCACATCGGAACTTTCATTCTTTCCCATCCAAACTCCTAAACCCGGACTAGCTTTCAAGTATCTAAGGATCCTCTCAACCATTTGCCAATGATACACCGTTGGTTTTTGCATATGTTGGCTAATTTGGTTAACCGCAAAACTTATATCCGGTCTTGTGAGGCACAAATAGATCAACTTTCCCACAAGCCTTCTATATCTTGATGGATCCTCGTATGGTTCATTATCTTTCTCCCCCTTTCGAACGCCTTTATAACCTTCTTCTAATGGGGTTTTAGCCGGTTTAGCTCCAAGCTTTCCGGTCTCTTTCAACAAATCCAATGTATACTTTCTTTGGGAAATATGCAAACCATTCTTGAACCTACACACTTCAATCCCAAGGAAGTATTTTACTTCTCCGAGGTCTTTCATCTCAAACGTCGAGTTGAGAAAGTCCTTCGTGTCTTGAATCCCTTTCTTATCACTCCCGGATATGATCATATCATCCATATAGATCAAAACCACAACTATCCCATCCGGTCCTTGAAGAGTAAAAAGGGTATGATCTAGCTCACATTTCTTGAATCCTCTATCCTTGAGTGTTGAGCTAAGTTTCTTGTACCAAGCTCTAGGTGATTGTTTTAAACCGTAGATAGCCTTGTTGAGCTTGAGAACCTTCCTGGGAGCTATAGAGGTTTCAAGACCAGGTGGTGGTGTCATATATACTTCCTCCTCAAGGTCGCCTTGTAAGAAAGCATTTTTAACGTCCATTTGCCAAAGATCCCAATCTAAGTTTGCTGCCAAAGAGAACACAACTCTCACCGTGTTGAGCTTTGCTACCGGGGCAAATGTATCCGTGTAATCATCTCCGTATGTTTGAGTGAATCCTCTAGCCACCAACCGAGCCTTATACCTGTCAAGATCTCCATTGCTCAAGTACTTTATTGTAAATATCCATTTGGAGCTCACGGTCCTCTTGCCTTCGGGGAGATCGGCTTCATCCCAAGTATGATTCTTAACCATAGCTCCAACCTCATCATCTACCGCTTCAACCCAATGCTTGTCTTCCATAGCTTCCTCAAATGTCTTAGGGATTGTATACTCATCTATCTTTGTCACAAACGCCCTATGAGAAGAAGGTAGAAGGGCGATCGAACACACAGCTTGAATCGGATGAGCTACAGCCTCATTGTTGTAGTAAACACGGCTCTCTTTCCATTGAGAGGGATCCTTTCTTAGTCTTGTACTTCTTCGCAAAACCGGTTCTTGAATTACTTCCTCCGGAGTTTCTTCTTCATGAATCACTTGCTCTTGTTCTAACTCAACCGGAACCTCATCATGATTGTCTTCCCCTTGAATCAGTTCTTGAATCTCTTCTTCATGACTTATTCCTTGAACGCTTTCTTCTTGAGCTATAGGATGATTCTCTTGGTTTCCAACTTTGTCTCTTGGCTCATGATTCCCAAGATTTTGAAGAAGGAATCGTAAATGAGAGCCAAGGTCCGACGGTGTTGCCAGATCACTCAAATCTCCTCGATCTTTAACCCCATAAAACCCTTGCTCCTCTATGAACTTCACATCTCTAGAGACATAAGTTTTTCTTGAACTCGGATCATAACACTTATACCCCTTTTGCGTTGTTGAATACCCGAGAAATATGCATCTTGTGCTTTTTGCTTCTAGCTTGTCCCTTAATTCCCTAGGCACCAACACAAAACAAACACACCCAAATACTCTCAAGTGATTAAGGAAGGGTTTTTCTTTAGTGAGTACCTCATATGGAGAGACATCCTCAAGGACCTTGGTTGGTGTCCGATTGATTAGATAACATGCGGTCATGACCGCATCTCCCCAAAAACGCCTTGGCACATTCATGTGGAACATCATGGCTCTTGAAACTTCCATTAGGTGGTGATTCTTTCGTTCGGCCACTCCATTTTGTTGTGGTGTGTATGGACAAGTCGTTTGATGCACAATGCCAAGCTTAGATAGGTGTTCTTTAAATCGGTTGCTCATGTATTCACCTCCATTATCTGTTCTAAATATCTTAATCTTGGCATGGTATTGGTTAGCAATATAGGTTTGAAAATTCACAAATGCATCAAAAACTCTATCTTTAGAGGGTAAAATAGTAAGCCATGTATATTTTGATTTTTCATCAATGAATGTGACAAAGTATTTATTATTATCTCTAGATGAGCAAGGTGAGGTCCAAACATCCGAATGCACAAGATCAAAGCAATTTGCATAAACGGTAGATGACTTAGTGAAAACGGATTTGCAATGTTTTCCGAGAATACAAGATTCACAAGTAGAGTGATCAAAGACAACATTTGGGAACATTATTTCAAGAGCCCGAGAATGGGGATGTCCTACTCTAGCATGCCATATTGCATTATTAGCTTTTCCTAAACAAGTTTGAAATCTAAAAACACTAGATGAGCTTGGTGATAAATCTTCTAAGACATAGAGATCATCCTTGGTACCACCACCTCCTATCACTTTTCCGGATTCAATATCCTGAAAATGAAAGTCATTAGGACCAAAGATTGCATAACAATTCAAATCACTAGTCATCCTTTTAACCGAAAGTAAGTTTGATTCAAAATTTGGCATGTAAAAAGCTTTAGAGTTTTTATTAAATAGATTCAAGTTCCCAATTCCTTTGATCGGTATATTATCACCATTAGCAATCATCACATTTCCTCTAGAAGGTTCAAGTTTATCAAGTAAGTTCAAGTTACTAATCATATGATGAGAGGCTCCCGAATTTACCACAAGAGAATCACTAGGCTTACGGGTATAGAATGTTTTACCGGATTCTTTGAGCGAGGCAATAGACTTGATGAGAGATTCCAAGTCGGATTTCCTTACATAGTCGGCTTGATTACCTTCTTCTCCTTGCTTCGAGGACCCGGTCCCTCCGTGATCTTGTTTGACCGATGCTCCGTTAGCTCGTGATCCCTTGTAGTTGTTGTAATTCGGATTAGTTCCTCTTGGAGTATAGAGATGAGGATGAAGAACCCAACATTTATCCTTGGTATGGCCTTCCTTCTTGCAATGATCACATTTGAGATGTGGGTTGCGATATCGACTTGTTCCCCCACTCTTCCGGTTGTCATAACGGTTATATGTTCCTTGGTTAGCCATGTGAAGCTCTCCCTTTCCTCCGAACAGCCCTTGTGATCCTTGCTCCTTTTGGATTTGAGAACACACATCATCAAGGCTTGGTAACTCATCGGAACGGAGGATGTGCTTGATGAGATCATTGTACACCGGATTCAAGGTGAGAAGAAGGCCAAAGACCTTGTCTTTCTCCCTTCGTTTATTGAGCACCACCGGATCCATAGAGCTAGGCCTTAGCATCTCAAGCTCAGCCCACAAAGATCGATATTTTCCAAAGTGTTTAGTGAACTCCATATCCTCTTGATTAAGCTCATTGAGAGCTTTCTTAACCTCAAACACCCTAGTAAGATTTGACACATTACCATAGACATTCTTGAGAGTTTCCCATAACTCATTCGCCGTTTCACAATAGGAGTAAGCCTCAAGGATCGATGCTTCCAAACCATTTTGAAGAATAGCTAGAACGGTTTGATCTTCTTGATACCACTTGGCCGCCGCTAGTCTAGTCTCCTCATCTTCCTCCTCGTCCGATGAAGGGTCATGGACGGCTTCTCTAAGAGATAGATCAATATGACTCCACAAGCCGCGGCCACTCAAAGCGGTCTTAGTAGTTCTCGACCAAAGAAGATAGTTTCCTCCTTTAAGAATCACCGGAACAACGAACGGTTTGGTAGTCTCGAGAGTGTTCATCATTTTGAGAGTAGAGATTTTAAACGAACCGGTCAAAGGTGAAAGCTTTAAGCTTTAAGAAAACAAGAGAGAAAGCTTTAAGCTTTAAGTAAAAACCGGATCAAAGATGAAAGCTTTAAGCTTTAAAATGAGAAAGCTTAGAGCTTTTGAGAGATTTACGATGAAAGCTAGAGCTTTTGAGAGATTAAAGATGAAAGCTTCGGATGAAAGCTAGAGCTTTTGAGATATTAAAGATGAAAGCTAGAGCTTTTGAGATATTAAAGATGAAAGCTAGAGCTTTTGAGAGATTTAAAGATGAAAGCTTCGGATTATATATGTTAAGCTAAGCGCATAAGAAAGATTAACACTTTCTTATGACGATTCAACCTAACAAGATTAAAATCCCAAGAGCTTTGTTCTGATACCATGTAAGATTTGTAAGAGATTGAGAGTAAGATTGAGAGATTAGGAAGAGTAGTGAAGAGTATAGAGATTATGTAACCATGAAGAGTAAAGGAGAATAAGAACTCTAATTTTTTTCCTTATTAATCAAAAATCAGATACATCATCATAAAACAACCTATTTATAGAAAAGAAAGAAATAGGTCATTAGAAAAAGCACTCCAAACGGTCTGATAAGGTTTTGGTGCGGTCAGGTCCGGATGGGTCGAGCTGGCGTCGTACTGCGCACGTACCACAGGGCGAGAGAGGACGTGTCTCTGCGTACCAGGACCGATCTGCGTCCGGATGCATCAGTACGAGAGACACGACGCCGTTTCTGGATAACACGCAGGTGGATCCGCGTGTTTATCCGTTTGCCCACGGATAGATCCGACCCGCTCCACTTGACCCGTTGCTGTGTCCGTTCCGCGCCTCGGACGATCCTCGATGCCGTTCGTCCCGCGGGTCGACAAAGCCTCGATGCCGCGTACTGATCCGCGTGCCGTCTGTTCCCGATCCTTCCCGCGTACTGATCCGCGCCTGGCATCGATGCCACTCGTACCGCGGGTCAGATTCCAACGTCCCGCGTCCCGAGTGATCCGATCCACGGTTTCACAATTCCGACTCTATTTTATTCAACTCTTTATTTATTTCCCTTAGTCCCAATGTGAGTCCTAAGGTCAATAGAGAAGGTAGTGCTGCCATGTCTCTAACGCACGAACCAAAGCGTATAACTCCTTGTCATATGTTGGATAGTTCAATGTTGCTCCACTTAATTTTTCACTGAAAAATGCTACTGGTCGCTTCCTTTGATGTAGAACAGCCCCAATACCCAAACCAGATGCATCACATTCTACCTCAAACATCTCATCAAAGTCTGGTAACGCAAGAACGGGTGCTTGTGTGAGTCGCTCTTTGAGTGCGTTAAATGCTGTGTCCTGAGCTGGTCCCCATGAGAAAGGTGTGTTCTTCTTGATCACGGCAGTTAGTGGTGCGGCTACCGTGCTAAAGTCTCTCACAAAACGTCTATAGAAGCTGGCTAAACCATGGAAACTCCTTACATGGCCGATTGTAGTAGGAGTAGGCCATTCACGAATAGCCTTGATCTTCTCCTCATCAACTTGCAATCCCTGTTCACTTACTACAAAGCCTAAGAAAACAAGCTTGCTAGTACAAAATGTGCACTTCTTGAGGTTGGCATAAAGGCCTTCCTTGCGAAGTGATTTGAGCACTAGTTCAAGATGATTGAGATGGTCTGATAGGTTGTTGCTATAGATAAGTATGTCATCAAAATAAACTACTACGAATTTACTTATATAAGCACGAAGAACCTGGTTCATAAGTCGCATGAATGTGCTTGGTGCGTTAGTTAAACCGAAAGGCATAACCAGCCATTCATACAAGCCTTGCTTGGTCTTGAATGCGGTTTTCCACTCGTCTCCTTCTCGCATTCGAACTTGATGATAACCACTCTTTAAATCTACCTTTGAGAAAATGGTAGAACCACTTAGCTCATCCAGCATGTCGTCTAGGCGTGGAATGGGATGCCTATACTTGATAGTGATGTTGTTGATAGCTCGACAATCTACACACATTCTCCATGATCCATCTTTCTTTGGAACTAATAACACTGGTACAGCACAAGGACTTAGACTCTCTCGTATGTATCCTTTTTCCATTAAGTCTCGTACTTGCTTCTCTAATTCTTTAGTCTCTTCCGGGTTCATTCTATACGCTGGCTTGTTTGGCAGAGCTGAACCGGGAACTAGATCAATTTGATGTTCTATGCCTCGAATTGGTGGTAGTCCAGGAGGTATATCTTCGGGGAATACGTCCTTGAACTTTTCTAGAACAGCTTGCACCTCGGTTGAGAGTTTTGGTTCTCCCAAACCTGTACTTAAACACTCTTTAAACATCATTAGTAACACAGTGCCTCTAGCACTCATGGTTTTATTAATAATACTAATTGATACGTAAAGACTGTTTTTACTTACCTCAGCCTCCTTGTTCATGTGTACTTGTAGTTCGTGTACTTCAGAAGGACTAAGAGGGGCAAGATTATACTTACGGCCGTTAAGTGTAAATGAATAATGATTGGTGCGACCGTTGTGAGTTGTTGCTCGGTCAAACTGCCAAGGCCTCCCAAGTAGAAGGTGTCCAGCTTGCATCGGTACTACATCACACACAACTTGATCCTGGTATCGTCCCACACTAAAAGGTACGGTGACTTGTTCAGAAATCTTCAGTTCTGTCTCATCATTGAGCCAACGCAGCTTGTATGGTCTAGGGTGCTTAGTCTTTTCAAGACCTAACCTGTCTACCATATACTTGCTAGCGACATTAGTACAAGAACCTCCATCTATAACTAGATTACATACCTTTCCCTTGATGGTGCAGCGAGTATGAAAGAGATTCTCTCGTTGAGCTTTTTCTTCGGGATTGATAAGAACACTTAGTATTCTCCTGGTCACTAGAAGCTCTCCACGGTCAGGGTACTCAAAGTCTTCCTCTTGTTCATTCGAGTCATCATCTTGCTCATCATGTGACTCGTAATCTCCACTAGGGGTAATAATCATTGTTCTACGATTCGGGCAGTCTCTGGATATATGTCCCCTGCCTTGACACTTAAAACACGTTATATCACGAGTTCTTTGATTATTATTAGGAAACTTACTTGGTTCTAATGGTGTGGACTTAGAAACTTACTTGGTTCTGATGGTGTGGCCCAGAAAATATTTGAGTTCCCCCAAGTCTTTGATATCAAAAGTTGACTTGAGAAGTTCCTTAGTTCGCTTGACACCATCCACATTGTCTCCTGTTATGATTATATCATCAACGTAGATGAGAACAACGACTCCACCTTTTTCCCCCTGAGTTGTGAACAAGGTATGATCCGCTTCTGACCTCTTGAACCCATTCTCCAGCAAACAGCTACTAAGTTTTTGATACCAAGCTCTTGGAGATTGCTTGAGTCCATATATAGCCTTTTTAAGCTTACACACCTTACTGTTGTCATTGAACCCCTCAGGTGGCACCATATAAACCTCCTCCTCCAATTCACCATGTAAGAATGCATTCTTTACATCCATTTGCCAAAGATCCCAAGATAGATTAGTAGCAATGGATAAAAGTACTCTTACAGAATGGAGCTTGGCTACAGGGGCAAACGTCTCTGTGTAGTCCACCCCATGCTTCTGAGAATAGCCCTTGGCAATGAATCGAGCTTTATACCTCTCTATATCTCTCCTGCGTTGTTGTATTTGATGGTATAATTCCATCCAGAGTTCACCAGCTTCTTGTTGCTAGGTAGATCAACCATATCCCAAGTCTGATGCTTGATCATCGAGGCAATCTCTTCCTCCATAGCTTTGACCCATACATCTATCAAACATGCTTCCTCATAACAAGTGGGTATTCTGTGTTGGTCAATCTTCGAAAGAAAGACCTGATGTTCACTTGGCGGTTGAGAAACTGAGCAGAAGTCTTGAATTGGATGAACAACAACATTGGAGTTATAATACACTCTTGTATTTTTCCAATTCTCTGGCCCGTGTGACACTCTAGCACTTCTTCTTAGTGGGGGAGCTGGTTTATCCTCCGTCTCAGTCTCTTCAGAGTCCTCTACTACCAGATTCTCATCTGGTTCATATGTTGAATCATCAACGCTGGACTCTCTTTCTTCAGTGTTTGATTCAGAGGTAACTTGCTTCTCCTCAATATCACTCTCACCAGTACTTATATCCATCTGATTATCATTAGTACCACCATCATTGGTCGGTCCTCTCTGATTGCTCTCATTAGAACTACCATTGTCAGGCGATTCAGTTGGAGCAACAAGCATATTCAAATTCTCAAGAACAGCTTGCCACTTGGTGGCTCTATCTGGTGTGACAACAAGATCTTCCAAGCTATTCCAGTTCTTGGTTCCAAAGAACCCCTTTGCTTCATCAAATCTCACTTCTCTAGAGACATACACACGTTTAGTATCAGGATTGTAGCATTTCCAACCCTTCTGAGTAGTGGAATATCCTACAAACATACACTTGATACTCTTTGGCTCCAGCTTGTTCCTTTGACCATCTGGTACAAACACATAACAGACACAACCAAAGACTCTCAGATGATCAATGGTTGGTTTAATCTTGTTTAGAATCTCATAAGGAGACACGTCTCCAAGGTGCTTTGTTGGCAATCGATTGATCAGATAACAAGCAGTCATCACAGCATCTCCCCAATACTTCTTTGGGACACATTTGTCAAACATCAACGTTCTAGCCACCTCCATTAGGTGCCTGTTCTTGCGCTCACCCACACCGTTTTGCTGTGGAGTATAGGCGCATGAAGTCTGATGAACAATGCCTTGTTTATCCACAAACGCTTTGAACTCTCTGCTCATATACTCTCCACCATTGTCACTTCTCAAGATTTTAATCTTCGTTCCATATTGAGTTGCAACATAGTTGTAGAACTTTGTGAAAGCTTCATGCACATGACTCTTTGATGACATAAGAGTAACCCAAGTGTATTTTGACTTCTCATCGATGAAAGAAACGAAATATTTATATTGATCTTTAGAAGTACAGGGGGCGGTCCATACATCTGAATGAACAAGATCAAAGCACTCTTTATACACAGTGGAAGAGTCTTGATAAACGGTTCTACAATGTTTCCCCAATACACAAGCCTCACAGATTTGATCACCTTCATTCAGACTTGGTAAAATGAGCTTGAGAGCCTTTGGGTGAGGGTGTCCCAACCGAGCATGCCAAAAAGAGCTAGTACTACTAGAGCTTAGAGTTGTGTGATCCATTCCAGTAGGTTGTTTGCTGTCCACAACATAAAGACCATCCTTGGAACAACCTTCTCCAATGGTCTTTCCTGACTTAATATCCTGAAACACCACATCATCAGGACTAAAAACAGCCAAACAATCAAGATCCTTTGTCACCTTGTGCACAGACAACAAGTTAGAGGTGAAATCAGGCATATACAAAGCTTTTGTATTTCTACTGAACAGCTCTAAGTCTCCAATTCCTTTTATCTCAATATTATGACCATCTGCTATAGTAACCTTTCCTAAATGAGGTTTAACATCGGATAACAACTTCTTATCACTAATCATGTGATGAGATGCCCCTGAGTCTACTATAACCGGTTTGAGAGTTCTAGAAGCAACAAAACTCTTACCAGATTCAGTGAGTTTGGTAATGCTCTTGATGAGAGCATCCAAGTCAGACCTCCTTACCACATCATTTGAGGCGGAAACAGCAACTCCAGCAGTCCCTCTTGATGTCTGAGCCATTCTTCTGGGTCTCAAATGTGGATGGAGAGTCCAACATTTGTCTTTGGTGTGCCCCTTCATCTTACAATGCTCACACCATAGCTGCTTTCTTTCAGTTTGAGAACCCCCTCTGGTTACATGAGCAGCTTCAACCGCTTCTTTGCCTCTGCCCATGTGAGCAGTCTCACTTGTCCCTTTAAAGAGACCTTTAGAACCTTCCTCCTTCTGAATCATCATGCACACTTGGTTTAAAGTAGGCAGCTTCTCAAACCGCAAGATATGATGAATCAGTCCTGTGTAAGACTCATCTAGAGTGAGGAGCAGTCCAAACACTTGATCTTGCTCTCTCCTCTCAATCATCTCTTTGACATCAAGAGTGGGTGGCCTGAGCATATCTAATTCAGCCCAGAGCCCTCTGAATTCTCCAAAGAGATCCTTGAACTCCTTCCCTTCTTGCTGAAGGTTGTTCAGTGCTTTCTTAATTTCAAAAACTCTACTGAGGTTGGATTCATTACCATAAACCCCCATGAGAGTCTCCCACAGCTCCTTTGCTGTCTCCACATAGGAATATGACGCAAGAATGCTCTGCTCCAGAGAACTCTGAAGAACGGCAAGAACAAGCTGATCCTCTTGGATCCACTTGGAATCCTCTGTGCTGGTGCTGATCTTGGCCAGAGACTCTACTCCTCCTTCTCCAGCTCCAGCTCCAGAAGCTCCAGCATCTTTTGTGTCATCAGACACTTCTTGAGAGCTTAGGCAGTGTACCCATAGCCCACGACTCCTTAGTACCGTCTTTGTGGTTCTAGACCATAATAAATAGTTGCTCCCTTTAAGAACAACCGGTAGGGTTAATTGCTTCTGGTTCTCCATTGAGAAAATAAGAACAGAGAATGAAAAAGGATCAGAGTATTTGCGGAAATAGGTCTTCAAGAGCTTTGATGCTCTGATACCATGAAGATTTTAAGAGATTAGAAGAGGTTTAAGAGATTAAGAGTGATCTGGTTCAGATCTGGATGAAGAACAAGAGAGAGAGAGGGAGAGAGAGATTCTTGTTTATCTGATCTTTCTTTCTTTTTTTTTTTTCATTCTATGATTTACAATCACACATATCTACTTAGATTACACAAATAAAATATCTAAGTATGTGGCTAAGAATAAACAAACCACCATTAGTGAGGAAAGTGGGAAATCACTATTCTATGACAGATTAAACATGAGTTTATCTTGTGTGTAACACTGTTCCATTGCTCAATTCAACATGTGAATCATGTATTCTAGGAAAGCATAGTAGACAGCCTTTTGATGACTCATCAACTGTTTATGATGAAGTCTTTGCTCTTGTGCATTCTGATGTATGGACAGCACCATGTTCCTCCAAAGATCAATATAAGTATTTCGTTTCTTTTATTGATGAGAAATCGAAGTATACATGGGTGACTCTTCTGAGTACAAAGAGCCAAGTCTATGAATCATTTCTCAAGTTCCATTCCTATGTTGCTACACAGTTTGGAGCGAAGATAAAGATTTTGAGAAGTGATAATGGAGGAGAATACATCAGTGGACAATTTAAAGAATTACTCAGCAAGCATGGAATTGTTCATCAAACTACCTGCCCTTATACTCCTCAGCAGAATGGGGTCTCTGAGAGAAAGAACAGACACATAATGGAGGTAGCAAGGACAAATATGTTTGAAAGGGGAGTTCCAAAACGTTTTTGGGGAGATGCTGTAATGACAGCAGTCTACTTGATCAATAGACTGCCCACGAACAATTTGAAGGGCAAGTCTCCATACGAGGTACTGCATAAGGAGAAACCAAGCATTGATCATTTGAGAGTGTTTGGATGCAAGTGCTTTGTTTTTCTACCTGAGGGGCAAAGAAGCAACCTGGAAGCAAGAAGTGTTAAGTGTGTATTTGTGGGATATTCTCAAACTCAGAAAGGATACAGATGTTATGATCCTGAGGCAAAGAGAGAATATGTATCAAGAGATGTGAAGTTTGAAGAACAAAGTGAGTACTTTGATAAGAAAGATCAGAATGGTTTAAAGGAAGTTGGGTTTCCTGGAATGGATAGGGCTCCAGACCTAGAAGTTGTAAGAATTATAGAGATTAAGAAAGAATTAAGGAGATTGATGGAGATTAATGAAAAGTAAAGAGAATATGATCTTGAAACATTTTTATTTCTTTTCATTCAAGATAAGATTTCCAATGATTGGGAACAACCCTTAAATAGCAAAAGCTAGGTTGGTCAAGATGACCGTTGGAAAATCTCATCAAAAAGGTGAAAAAGGTGTCTTGGTCACTGCCCGATCCGCATGACCGAGTGGCGTCGAGGCCGTACGTCCCGCGGGTCCAGAATTGCGTCCAGGTTCCTTTCCGCGGTACTGGATCAATGCGTGACCCGTTTACCCGGATAGGGTCTGCGCGTAAACCCGTTAACCCGTGCCGTGACCCGGAATCCTTCCTCGACGCCAGATTGATCCGCAGGCAGCTTTCCTCGATGCCGTCTCGTCCCGCGAATCCATTTGTCTCGTGCCAGACTGATCTGTCGATGCCCGATACCCAGACTGATCCGCGGCTGCCTTCTCCCGATGCCAACTCGACCCGCGGATCACTTTCTCGATGCCGATATGATCCGCGGGTTGATTTCTTCCCAACTTCTTATTTTCCTTTTTATTCTCCTTAGTCCCAATGTGAGTCCTAAGGTTAATACTCCCCCTCAAGTTAAACATAAAGAATTTATGCTTAACTTGGAGACTCACAACCATCACCTCATTAAAAACCTTATCAAAGAAAACCTCATGGGACAAAACTTTGATAAGGGAAAAAGAGTGTGATGATTGCAAGCAAGGGGTCTTCTCATGGATGTGTGAGATCCACAAGTCCTAGTTTGCCCAAGATGTTGTTGCAAACTTTAAGACTTGCGGACTTGGTGAATACATCCGCTAGTTGGTCTTCACTTCTTGTAAAACAAGGTAGAGTCCATCCTTGTTCAATCTTCTCTCGAACCTTGTGGCAATCAACCTCAATGTGCTTCGTCCTCTCATGAAATACCGAGTTTGTAGCAATGTGAATTGCGGCTTGATTGTCACATTGCATTACCATCGGCTTATCCGTTTCGATTCCCAAGTGAGCTAAGATTCCTCTCAACCAAGTAAGCTCATTTGTCAACTTCTTCATGGCCCTATACTCGGCCTCCGCACTTGAGCATGAGACTTCTTTTTGTTTCTTAGTCCTCCAAGTGACCAAGTTTCCACCGATGAAAGTGCAATATCCGGTTGTAGATCTTCTATCATTTCTATCACCGGCCCAATCCGCATCACAATAACCAACCACATCGGAACTCTCATTCTTACCCATCCAAACTCCTAGACCCGGACTATCCTTCAAGTATCTAAGGATCCTCTCCACCATTTGCCAATGGTAAACCGTCGGTTTTTGCATATGTTGACTAACTTGATTTACCGCAAAGCTTATATCCCGTCTTGTGAGACACAAATAGATCAATTTTCCCACAAGCCGTCTATACCTTGATGGATCCTCGTATGGCTCATTCTCCTTCTCCCCCTTTCGATCGCCCTTATAACCATCTTCTAATGGGGTTTTAGCCGGCTTAGCTCCAAGCTTCCCGGTTTCCTTCAACAAATCCAAGGTGTACTTCCTTTGAGAAATATGCAAACCATTCTTGAACCGACACACCTCAATCCCAAGAAAGTATTTCACTTCTCCAAGGTCTTTCATTTCAAATACCGAATTGAGGAAGTCCTTTGTTTCTTGAATTCCTTGCTTATCACTTCCGGAGATGATCATATCATCCACATAGATCAAGACCACTACTATCCCATTAGGACCTTGAAGTGTGAAGAGTGTGTGGTCCAACTCACATTTCTTGAATCCTCTTCCCTTGAGTGTTGAACTAAGCTTCTTATACCAAGCTCTTGGTGATTGTTTCAATCCGTAGATGGCCTTGTTTAACTTGAGAACCTTTCCCGGTGCTATAGAGGTCTCAAGTCCGGGTGGTGGTGTCATATACACCTCTTCCTCAAGATCTCCTTGTAAGAAAGCATTCTTTACGTCCATTTGCCATAGATCCCAATCTAGGTTTGCCGCCAAAGAGAACACAACTCTCACCGTGTTGAGCTTTGCAACCGGAGCAAATGTATCCGTGTAGTCATCTCCATATGTTTGGGTGAACCCTCTAGCCACCAACCTTGCCTTATACCTCTCAAGATCTCCATTACTCAAGTATTTTATTGTGAAGACCCATTTGGAACTCACGGTTCTCTTGCCTTCGGGAAGATCGGCTTCATCCCAAGTATGGTTCTTAACCATAGCTCCAACCTCATCATCTACCGCTTCTACCCAATTCTCATCTTCCATAGCTTCCTCAAATGTCTTAGGGATTGTATACTTATCTATCTTCGTCACAAACGCTCTATGAGAAGATGGTAAAAGGGCGAGCGAACACACCGCTTGGATTGGATGAGCTACGGCTTGGTTGTTGAAATACACACGGCTCTCTTTCCATTGAGAGGGATCTTTTCTTACTCTTGTGCTTCTCCTCAAAACCGGTTCTACCACTTCTTCTTGAATTTCAACATCCGGAGCTTCTTCTTGAACTTGTCCTTGCTCAACCAAAACCTCTTCTTGACTAGCTTCCTCTTGAACCAAATCTTGAGCTTCCTCTTCTTGAACTGATAGATCCTTGTTGTTGCTACTCATATTGTCTCTTGGCTCAGGATTCCCAAGATTTTGAAGAAGGAATCGTAAGTTTGAGCCAAGGTCCGACGGAGTAGCCAAATCACTCAATTCACCGCGATCTTTGACACTTTAAAATCCTTGATTCTCAATGAACTTCACATCCCTAGATACGAAAGTCTTCCTTGAAACCGGATCGTAACACTTGTATCCCTTTTGTGTTGAGGAGTATCCAAGAAAGATGCATCTTTTGCTCTTTGGTTCTAGCTTGTCCCTTAGTTCCCTAGGTACAAAAACAAAACAAACACACCCAAAGACTTTCAAATGATCGAGAAAGGGTTTAGTTTTATTGAGTACCTCAAATGGTGAGATGTCATCAAGAATCTTCGTGGGAGTTCGATTTATCAAGTAACAAGCGGTCATGACCGCATCTCCCCAAAATCTTCTTGGTACATTCATGTGGAACATCATAGCTCTTGAAACCTCCATTAGGTGCCGATTCTTTCTTTCGGCAACACCATTTTGTTGAGGAGTGTAAGGACAAGTCGTTTGATGCACAATGCCGAGTCTAGCTAGGTGATCTTTGAATTTGTTGCTCATATATTCACCACCATTATCTGTTCTAAAAATCTTAATCTTGGCATTGTAATTGTTAGCAATATAAGCTTGGAAATTCTCAAATGCATCAAGAACTCTATCTTTAGAGGGTAAAAGAGTAAGCCAAGTGTACTTTGATTTTTCATCTATGAATGTGACAAAGAATTTATTGTTATCTCTAGATGAGCAAGGTGAAGTCCAAACATCCGAATGCACAAGATCAAAGCAATTTTCATAGATTGTAGATGACTTAGTAAAAACGGTTTTGCAATGTTTTACGAGAATACAAGATTCACAAGATAAATGATCAAAAACAACATTGGGAAGCATTATTTCAAGAGCCCGAGAATGGGGATGTCCTACTCTAGCATGCCATATCGCATTATTTGCTTTTCCTAAACAAGTTTGAAATTGAAAAACACTAGATGAGCTTGGTGATAAATCTTCTAAGACATAGAGATCATCCTTGGTGCCATCACCTCCTATCACTTTTCCGGATTTAATATCCTGAAAATGGAAGTCATTAGGACCAAAGATTGCATAACAATTCAAGTCACTAGTCATTCTTTTAACGGAAAGCAAATTCGATTCAAAATTCGGCATATAAAAGGCTCTAGAGTTTCTATTAAATAGATTCAAGTTCCCAATTCCTTTGATAGGTATATTTTCACCATTTGCAATCATCACATTTCCTCTAGAGGGTTCTAATTTTTCAAGCAAGTTCAAGTTACTAATCATATGATGAGATGCACCCGAATCAACCACAAGAGAGTTACTAGGTTTACGAGTGTAGAAAGTTTTACCGGACTCCTTGAGTGAAGCAATTGACTTGATAAGAGATTCCAAGTCGGATTTCCTCACGTAATCCCCTTGGACCGCATCGTCTCCTATCTTAATCGGTGTTGAGGGTTGGCTCCTTGGTTGGTCCACATGATCTTGCCTCGCCGAAGTATAATTGGCTCTTGAGTAGCCTCTTGAGTATCCCGGTCTTGGTGTAGGCCTAAGATGAGGGTTAAGCAACCAACACTTCTCCTTTGAGTGACCCTCCTTCTTACAATGTTCACACTTGAGATCCGGGTTGAAATGTTTGCCCTTATAGTTCCGGTTATCGTTGCGGTTGTAAGCTCCGACATTGGCCATCGGAAGCTCCCCCTTACCGCCAAATAATCCATGAGTCCCTTGCTCCCTTTGAATTTGAGAACACACATCCTCCATACTTGGTAGCTTTTCCGACCTTAGAATGTGTTTGATAAGGTCATTGTAAGCCGGGTTTAGGGTGAGAAGCAACCCAAAGACCTTATCTTGCTCTTTCCTCTCATTCAACACACACGGATCAATGGAGCTTGGTCTCAACATGTCAAGTTCCGACCATAAAGACCGATACTTTCCCAAATGCTTAGTGAACTCCATGTCCTCTTGATGAAGATTGTTGATAGCTTTCTTCACTTCAAACACACGAGCCAAATTCGAGACATTTCCATATACATTCTTCAATGTCTCCCATAGTTCAAAGGCTGTCTCACAATATGAATATGCTTCAAGGATGGATGGATCAATGCCATTTTGGAGTACCGCCAAGACCGTTTGGTCTTCTTGAAACCATTTTGCTTCTCTAGCTTTCTTGGCGGCTTCATCTTCTTTCTCCTTTTCCACCGATTCAGACTCAAAGATTGGTCTTAGTGAGAGATCGACATGCTCCCATAAACCTCTCCCACATAGAGCCGTTTTGGTCGTTCTAGACCACAACAAGTAATTTTCTCCTTTGAGAATCACCGGAACCACCAACGCCTTAGAACTCTCCGATGAATTCATCTTCCTCTTCGATTTTGTTACTTGGCCGAAAGAAACCTACAAAAGATTGAAGCTTCCAACCAACCAACAATGTTTCACACCGAAAGTTTCAAACTTTCAAAGACTTATCACCAATACCAACAACGGACCAAGAGTTTTTGTGATTTTGATGAGGATTTGAAACCTTTAGAACCGATTTGTGATTATCTTTTAGATGTTTGTTAAGGCAAGCGCATAAAGAGTATAGAAAACTCAATATAACGATTTGACCTAGCAATTTAAAGAACACCTCACAAATCGGAGAGATTAAGAAGTTTGTAAGAGATTTAGTAGAGATTCAAAGACTCAAATGATCGAACACGCTCTGATACCATGTAAGAATTATAGAGATTAAGAAAGAATTAAGGAGATTGATGGAGATTAATGAAAAGTAAAGAGAATATGATCTTGAAACATTTTTATTTCTTTTCATTCAAGATAAGATTTACAATGATTGGGAACAACCCTTAAATAGCAAAATCTAGGTTGGTCAAGATGACCGTTGGAAAATCTCATCAAAAAGGTGAAAAAGGTGTCTCGGTCACTGCCCGATCCGCATGACCGAGTGGCGTCGAGGCCGTACGTCCCGCGGGTCCAGAATTGCGTCCAGGTTCCTTCCCGCGGTACTGGATCAATGCGTGACCCGTTTACCCGGATAGGGTCCGCGCGTAAACCCGTTAACCCGTGCCGTGACCCGGAATCCTTCCTCGACGCCAGATCGATCCGCAGGCAGCTTTCCTCGATGCCGCCTCGTCCCGCGGATCCATTTGTCTCGTGCCAGACTGATCTGTCGATGCCCGATACCCAGACTGATCTGCGGCTGCCTTCTCCCGATGCCAACTCGACCCGCGGATCACTTTCTCGATGCCGATACGATCCGCGGGTTGATTTCTTCCCAACTTCTTATTTTCCTTTTTATTCTCCTTAGTCCCAATGTGAGTCCTAAGGTTAATAGAAGTACCCATAGTAAGAGTTGATCATCAAAGGAGTGAATCAGAATCTTCAACATCTGACACACCGACACATGATTCGACCTCCACACCGAGTCATCACACGGAGTCTTCTCAGGATTTTAGCTCAGGGGGAGAAAATGAACCAAGTGTGAGTGAGCCGGTTCACTCAACTGACGAAGAGAGTATTGATGAGGAAACTCATGTAGAAGTGTCATCACCAATACAACTACCTCTGAGAAGAAGTCAGAGACAAAGGTATTCTCCTAGTCATTGGAAACAAAATAGAGTGTATTTCAATAATATAGCTGTTGATCATCACGGGCAAATGGATTCAAAGTTGGAAAAGATTCCCATTGTGGCAAAGAATTGTTCTGAGCGTACGGAGTGGATTAATCCCATTCTTATTGGCGACAGCGATGATTTGTCACAAAGAGAGAATCATGTATCTACTCTGTTAAACAAGGAGAACACATCGGTGTTCAAGTAAAGGAACCAAGTTACCCAAGAAAGTCATGTTCGGGTAATATTGGGAAAGAATGGTCAAGAGGCGTTCAAGACTTGGTAAGTGGCGTTCTAGGCTACTCAAGTATAGAAGAAGTGAGGCCGGATGAGGAACGAAGGAGGCCGCACGAGGAATGACTCAGAACGCAACTCGGAGGAGACCGAGACGTGAAACAAGGTGGAACGGCTTAGTCCACTCACGTCCAAGGCATGAACGGTGGCGGCCTAGAGTGTCCTTACCTTGGAGAAGCTAGGCCGCATGAAGACGAGTTGAAGCCGCATCAAGTGAGTGGCGCTCTAAGGCGAATCAAGAAAAGAAGTGGAGTGTCGATCGACACCAAGGAGTGGCGTCGATCGACACGTATAGTACGACGCACATCGAGTATCCGGGACGGTTGGCATCGAGGCACTCGTCCCGCGGGTCGAAGAAATTCCCTGGAAGTGGAGTGTCGATCAACAAGGAAGAATGTCGATCGACACTCTCGTCTCTGGAAAAACTTGGCATCAATTTCAAATAATCCGACCGTTGGAATCCGACCGTTGGAGTCGTGTCGATCGACACGAAAGTACGTCGATCGACACGAAGGCCAGACCGCACAAAGGTGGACCCATCACTTTCATACTTTGGGATTCAATCCCTCCATCCATTTGTTCTGATCCCCAACGGTCATATTGACCTTAGGGGCCTATATATATGTTGTTCTACTCATTGTAAACATAACATCTTATGAGCTTAATAAAAATTTGAGTTAAAGACTCATTATTCTCTCTTTTAGTTTTCTCTCCAAATTCTCTACAAACACAATGTAAACACTCAAATTCCAACAATGTATCAGAGCATAAGCTCTTGGGATTGAAGATTTGGAGGTTTGGTTTTATTTTTCAAAAGTTAAGAAAATTTTGATTTCTTTGGTGAGTTGGGTTGAATCGGTATAAGGATGTTTTGAATCATCCTTATGCGCTTAACCCAACATAAATTCTTGTAGATTTCCGCTGCTAGTATTTGAAATGATTGAAAAATTGTGATTTCAAAAATTTGAAGTTTTTGTGAGTCTTTAAAATCGGTTTTGAAATGTTTTTAAAGAAAGTGTTTGAAAATCCTTGTGTTTTCGAAAATCCTTGAATGAATTCTAGTGATAGTGAAAAGTTTGATGTTCAAAGATTTGGTTTCAAAAGTTTATGATTTTTTAAAAGTTTAAGGTATTTTCTTTAAAACCGAATCTTGTTGATTTTCAAAAGAAAAATGTTTTTGAAAAATCTTGGTTTCAAATCCTTGGTTACTAAAGCTCAAAGCTTTCTCTTTCAATTCTCTAAAGCTCAAAGCTTTCCCAAAATCTCTAAAGCTCAAAGCTTTCATAAATTCTCTAAAGCTCAAAGCTTTTCCAAATTCTAAAGCTCAAAGCTTTCATAAATTCTCTAAAAGCTCAAAGCTTTCTTTGGTTACTAAATCTCTCAATCTCTTGGTTACTAAATCTTTCAAACTCTCTAAATCTCTCGGTTACTTATTCTTTCAAACTCTCGGTTACTTAAATCTTTGGTTACTAATACTTGGTGACTCATACTCTCGGTCACGAGAAATTCCCACCAAAAGAAGATGAAGGAGCCTCTAGATATTCCCACCAAAAGAAGATTTTGGAGCCTCTAGATATTCCCACATGGAAATGGTGGAGCCTCTCGTGATAATGTCTTATGGGAGAGAACCGGGGGATGCTAAAAGATTAGCATTTAAAATCTCGTTGTATCCATTCCCAATTTTTAAGAGACCGTGGTAGCCGATGCACCCGGTCCAAGTTGTCTCATCCAAATGGTGGATGTTCTTGTGGTAGCCGAAGCACCACACATGAAGTTACTTTATTCTTCAAGAAGCTTCAAGCTTCAATGGTGTTCACTTCCAATCCAAATTGGAAGAAGAGGAAGTTTCTAAATTTTTCCCTCTTTGATTTTATTTGAGAATTGAATGTTGATTTCGGTTAGGATTAAAACCGGTTGGTTAAAAATGTTTAATCCATTGAAAATGTTGTGCTTACAAATTGGAACCTATAAACAAATTGAAGATAGAAAGTTTAAAATCATGATGAAATTGAATTGATTTTAAACTTAAATGTTTGAAGGTGACTAATCCAATTTGTTTATGGTGTTCATGAAAGGTGAAATTAAAACTCAAGAAATCCAAGAAGTAGCAACTAGCCTTTGAAGGTCAACTTGAAGTCATTCATGAGGCCAAAGAGGATGCCCAAAATCATGAATGGTGAAGTATAGTTGAACAATCCAATGTTTCGAGGCTTCCGGAAAGCTAAAAGAGATTGAGAGGCTTCGGCGGTATTGGGCTTGGCGTTAAGGAAGGTTGAGAAGAGACTTGGAATTTCAAGAGTGGAATTGAGCTAAAGAAGAAACCGAGTTTGTGTTAGTTATGACCGGACCCCTTATTCTCTATGGTCATAACTTGTACAAATTTGGAGACCACGAGCATGGAGGAGATGGAAAGGAAAATCCGAACTGTTGGCTACATAATCGACGAGCCCGAGAGGGAAAATCCGAACTTGTAGCTGTCTAATCGACGAGCCGTTCCAAATCCTCAAAACAAGCCGTGGAGAAGAATTCCGAATTTCAAGAGTGGTTATCAAAGCACAACCGGATCGGTTGAAGTTGTGTGTACGGGGGAGAAGGTGAAGCACATGTTTGGAGATTAGAACCAATGGCCACCAAGAACAGCCGCCGCAAAAGAAGTGGAGAGGAAAGACGGGTGAAATGACCACCAAGAACAGCCGCCACAAGAAGCGGAGAGGAATGACGGGTGGAATGACCACCAAGAACAGCCGCCGCAAAAGAAATGGAGAGGAATGACTGGTGGAAGGTGATGAATCAACTCACAAACATGGAGACAAGTGCTCTTCCCGACCAAATTCAAAAGGGATCATGAGGGTCCAAAATTGTGTGAATGAAGAAGGAGTGTCGATCGACACACTAGCATGTCGATCGACAGACATACCACTGCCCGAAAAATGGGCCGAAGTTATCAAGAGGCCAAAGACGAGTACAAACTCCACTCTTAGCCTTTGTTCATCAATCTCCAAGACGGCTAAGAGTGCGGGGGAGTATTAGAGAGGTCTCTCAAGAGAAGAAGCAAGGCCGAAGCAATCACGGATAAGTTGAGGCCGAAGCTCAAAGAAAAAGAGCAAGACCGAGGAGGAACAAAGAGGAGCCGAGGTGAAGCTCAAGACCTTGGTTTAAAACCCTTAAGACCTTGGAGTACATACTCTTTTTCCTTAGTGTGGTTTTGTCCCAAAGGGTTTTCCCACTAAGGTTTTAATGAGGTCTCTCCTTGTGTCTCCAAGTTAATACTTCGTGCTACTGCGTATTAACTTGCGGGGGAGTGTTAAACAAGGAGAACACATCGGTGTTCAAGTAAAGGAACCAAGTTACCCAAGAAAGTCATGTTCGGGTAATATTGGGAAAGAATGGTCAAGAGGCGTTCAAGACTTGGTAAGTGGCGTTCTAGGCTACTCAAGTATAGAAGAAGTGAGGCCGGATGAGGAACGAAGGAGGCCGCACGAGGAATGACTCAGAACGCAACTCGGAGGAGACCGAGACGTGAAACAAGGTGGAACGGCTTAGTCCACTCACGTCCAAGGCATGAACGGTGGCGGCCTAGAGTGTCCTTACCTTGGAGAAGCTAGGCCGCATGAAGACGAGTTGAAGCCGCATCAAGTGAGTGGCGCTCTAAGGCGAATCAAGAAAAGAAGTGGAGTGTCGATCGACACCAAGGAGTGGCGTCGATCGACACGTATAGTACGACGCACATCGAGTATCCGGGACGGTTGGCATCGAGGCACTCGTCCCGCGGGTCGAAGAAATTCCCTGGAAGTGGAGTGTCGATCAACAAGGAAGAATGTCGATCGACACTCTCGTCTCTGGAAAAACTTGGCATCAATTTCAAATAATCCGACCGTTGGAATCCGACCGTTGGAGTCGTGTCGATCGACACGAAAGTACGTCGATCGACACGAAGGCCAGACCGCACAAAGGTGGACCCATCACTTTCATACTTTGGGATTCAATCCCTCCATCCATTTGTTCTGATCCCCAACGGTCATATTGACCTTAGGGGCCTATATATATGTTGTTCTACTCATTGTAAACATAACATCTTATGAGCTTAATAAAAATTTGAGTTAAAGACTCATTATTCTCTCTTTTAGTTTTCTCTCCAAATTCTCTACAAACACAATGTAAACACTCAAATTCCAACATACTCATGCCAAGGACATCACAGTAAGCTATCCTATTGAAGCATTCTGCACAATGGCTAATCTGCCACATAGAAACAGAGTATATCTTGGGAAGATAGGAAAAGAAAGAATACCTGTCTCTTATGAAGAAGCTTGCGGTAGTAAGGTATGGGTTGAAGCTATGAAAGAAGAGATGAGCTCAATGAAGGAAAACAATACTTGGGATATGATGAGACTGCCTAAAGGGAAGAAACCAGTTGGTTGCCGTTGGGTGTTCACCATCAAGTATAAAAGTTCAGGAGAGATTGAGAGGTATAAAGCTAGACTGGTTGCAAAAGGGTACACTCAAGTCTATGGAGAAGATTATACCGAGACATTTGCACCAGTAGCTAAGCTACATTCAGTAAGAATTCTTCTTTCTATTGCTGTCAATTTGTCATGGGATCTTTGGCAGATGGATGTGAAGAATGCATTCTTACAAGGAGAATTAGAAGAAGAGGTGTATATGGCACCTCCTCCAGGATATGGTCATGAGGCTGGAAACGTGTGTAGATTGAGAAAAGCAATCTATGGATTGAAACAATCTCCTCGTGCTTGGTACCATAAGCTGAGCACTTGTCTACATGAGAAAGGATTCAAGATGTCAGAAGCTGATCATACTCTATTCACACGAAAAGGATCTAAAGGTATTATAGTTGTGTTAATCTATGTGGATGATCTCATTATAACAGGAGATGATGTTGAGGGAGTGAGTCTCCTAAAGAAAAATCTGAAAGAGGCATTTGATATCAAAGACTTGGGTGAGCTGAAGTACTTTCTGGGGATTGAGATGACAAGATTTGAAGATGGTCTATTTATATCTCAAAGGAAGTATGTGTTTGATCTTCTGACAGAAACTGGAAAATTAGGCTCAAGACCAGATAAAACGCCAATTGAAGAAGGATATCAAGACTATGGTGAGGGGGAGTATTTGAAGATGTCAAGCAATATCAAAGGCTTGTTGGGAAACTCATCTATCTCACCATCACTCGGCCAGACTTGTGTTTTGCAGTAAACCAAGTAAGTCAACACATGAAACAACCTACTGTCCACCATTGGAATATGGTAGAAAGGATTCTGAGGTATCTGAAAAGGAATTCTGGAAAAGGAGTGTGGATGGAGAAGAGGAATGACACAAGTATCATAGGATATTGTGATGCAGACTGGGCTGGGGACAAAAAGGATCGAAAATCCACTACTGGTTTTTGTACTTGTGTAGGTGGAAACATGGTTACATGGAGGAGCAAAAAGCAAAAGGTAGTATCTCTATCAAGTGCTGAGGCTGAATACAGAGCTATGAGAGATGTAACCAAGCAGTTAGTATGGATAAAGTATCTTCTGCATGATCTGGGGATTCAAGGAAAGGAGCCAATTCCACTATACTGTGATAATCAGGCTGCCTTGCACATTGCTTCAAATCCAGTATTCCATGAAAGAACAAAGCATGTGGAGATAGACTGCCATTTTGTTAGAGAGAAAATACAAGATGGGACTATCAACATATGGTTTGTGAGAAGTGAAGATCAAGTAGCTGATATCTTCACCAAGGCAACAACATCTCTAGTAGGGGATTACATTCAAAGCAAGATCGGTTTATTGGATCTCCACCAACCGGTCTTGAGGGGGAGTGTTGAGCCTAGTGATGTAATCAGGAGCAGTCTACTGAACAAAGGAGCAGGCAATGTGGAGCACTCGGTCAAGTGCACTCCACCAAATGGATTGTGTGTCTCAAACTTGGAGAATAAAAGTCAAAGACCTAAGCTAAGTTTGAGTCAATGGTTGGAAGTCTTCAAAGCTAAGTCTTCTCAAGTGACAAGGATTAACTTAAGAGCTAAGTTAAACACAAGTGGATGATGTAGATATTTTGAGGTTTTCTTCTCTTGAAGTAACCTAAATATCTAGATATTTAATGATTGAAAAGTACATATATATGTTGTAAACTCATGAATTTATTTGTTAAGAAGAAAGTTAGAAAACAAAACAAAACTCTCTCCTCCTTTCTCCCTTGGTTTGCCGTGGGTTCTTAGAGATTTAGAGAATTTTATTCTTGTTATTTCTTCTCAAATTTCGACAATGAGGAAGAATCGGATTCGGCTAGTCAAGATGAAGCCCAAGTGATTCAAGAAGAGTCTAGTGAACCGGTGCTAGAAGATGAAGCCGAAGCCCAAGTAGTTCAAGAAGGGTCTAGTGAACCGGTGCTAGAAGGTGCAGCCGAAGTCACACCCGTTGTGGAGGAAGTAGAGCCTGTTCCTAGACGAAGCACAAGAATAAGGAGGGACCCGTCTCAATGGAAAGAGACTAGGGTCTACTACAATCATCAAGCGGTTGCGCATCCCATTCAAGCGGTTTGTTCGATCGACCTTTTGCCTTCCTCTCATCGTGCTTTCCTTGTAAAGATTGATGAGCACACCATCCCAAGTTCTTATGAGGAAGCCATGGAAGATGAACATTGGGTTGAGCCGTAGATGATGAGGTAGGAGCTATGGTGAAGAATCACACTTGGGATGAAGCGGATCTCCCATTTGGCAAGAAGGCTGTGAGCTCAAAATGGGTGTTCACGATAAAGTACTTGAGCAATGGTGATCTTGAGAGGTATAAGGCGAGATTAGTTGCAAGGGGGTTCACTCAAACTTATGGAGATGATTATACGGATACCTTTGCTCCGGTGGCTAAGTTAAACACGGTTAGAGTTGTGTTCTCTTTAGCGGTGAATTTGGATTGGGAGCTTTGGCAAATGGATGTTAAGAATGCATTCTTGCAAGGAGATCTCGAGGATGAACTTTACATGACGCCTCCTCCCGGTCTTGAGAAGTCTATTGCACCGGGGAAAGTGCTAAGGCTAAGGAAAGCTATTTATGGCCTTAAACAATCTCCGAGAGCGTGGTATAAGAAACTTAGTAGTACACTCAAGGAGAAGGGCTTCAAGAAGTGTGAACTCGATCATACACTGTTCACGTTACAAGGACCTCGGGAAATTGTTGTTATGTTGATCTATGTGGATGATATGATCATCTCCGGGAATGATAAGATAGGAATTCAAGAAACCAAAGACTTTCTCAAATCGGTCTTTGAGATAAAAGATTTCGGAGAAGTGAAGTATTTTCTTGGGATTGGGTTATGTAGGTTTAAGAATGGTTTGCATATCTCCCAAAGGAAATATACATTGGACTTGTTGAAAAAGACGGGAAAACTTGGTGCAAAACCGGCTAAGACTCCATTAGAGGAAGGCTACAAGGTCATTCGAAAGGGGGAGCAAGGAGATGAAGTGTATGAAGACCCATCAAGGTATAGAAGACTTATGGGAAAATTGATCTACTTGACTCTCACTAGGCTGGATATAAGTTTTGCGGTTAACCAAGTGAGTCAACATATGAAAGAGCCTAAGGTACATCATTGGCAAATGGTTGAGAGGATTCTTCGGTATCTCAAGGATAGTCCGGGCTTAGGCATTTGGATGAGAAGAAATGAAAGCACCGAAGTGGTTGGTTATTGTGATGCGGATTGGGCCGGGGATAGAAACGATAGAAGATCAACTACCGGTTATTGTACATTCATTGGGGGAAATCTTGTGACTTGGAGAACAAAGAAGCAAAAAGGAGTTTCGGACTCAAGCGCGGAAGCCGAGTATAGGGCGATGAAGAAGCTAACTAATGAGCTTACTTGGTTGAGAGGAATCTTGGTTCACATGGGAATTGAATCGGAAAAACCAATGGTGATGCATTGCGACAATCAAGCCGCAATTCACATTGCTACTAATTCGGTATTTCATGAGAGGACGAAGCACATCGAGTTGGATTGTCACAAGGTACGAGAAAAGATCGAGCAAGGATGGACATTACCGTGTTACACAAGGAGCGAAGACCAACTAGCGGATATATTCACCAAATCCGCAAGTCTTAAGGTTTGCAATCACATACTTAGCAAACTTGGACTTGTGGATCTCACCCATCCGTAGAAGACCTCTTGCTCGCAATCATCATACTCTTTTTACCTCAATAGAGTTTTGTCCCAAGTGGTTTTCTTTATTGAGGTTTTTAATGAGGTGATGGTTGTGAGCTTCCAAACTTAACATAAATCCTTTATGTTAAGTTTGAGGGGGAGTATTGACCTTAGTGCTTAATTGGTACTAAGGGAATAAAGAGAATGGTTGGAATAAATAAAGGATGGAGTTTGGTTCGGAGGATCTAGACCCGCGGTAAGGATACTCGAGGCGCGGGTCAACATGACATCGAGGATCGCGTGTACCGCGGGACGAGTCTGGTACGATACGCGGGAAGGTTTTGCCGATACGCGGGAAGGGCCAAAACTCAGCGTTCCACTCTTACCAACACGTGGTCAGCAACGGTCATCTTGCGGCCTCATCACGTGTGGATAAGATAAGGAGAGGCCGCGTCCGTACCAAGGACAAGGACACCTTTATGTCGTCATTTCACCTTTAGTACTAAACGGTCATGTGGACCTTATCTCTTTCCTAGTATTTTTCTATTTATGGATTGATTCCAATCATTTGTAATCTTATCTTGAAATGAAAATACTTTCAAGTTCATACTCTCTATTCTTCCTTAATCTCTCTAATCTCCATTAATCTCTAAACTCTCTTTAATCTCATCCTAATCTTTTCTAATCTTACACTTATTCTTATAAATCTTACACCTTTGAGGCTCTTATGATCTCATAAGGAATATCAAAGGGAAAAACAAAACCAAATGAGGAATATCAAGTCTCATGAGGAATTTCAAAGTTTTAGAGAGTTTAGAGATAGCCTTTTTCATCATTTTTACGGTTTGGAGACTTGGAACTTTGATTCTTTTGATTAGTCTTCTCCCCCGTACATCAAACTTCACCGATCCGATTACTCCTTTAAATTTCACCTTGCATTTACACAATAAACGAATTGGATTAGCCACATTTAAATAATTAAGTTTAAAATCATAAAAACATTCAAATTTCATCATGATTTTAAACTTTTAATTCTCAATTCGTTTATTGGTTCCAAATTTGCAAGCATATCATTTTTCAAGAATTTAAACTCCTTTAATCAACCGGTTTACTCTAAACCGGAATTCAAAATTCAAAATTCAAATAAAACAAAAATGGGGGGAAAAGTTTAGAACTCCCTCTTTCTTCCAATTCGGATTGGAAGTGAACACCATTGAAGCTTGATAGCTTCTTGACTATCTTGGGAATGGATTCAACGTGATTTTAAATGCTCAAAGGCATCCCACGGTTCTCTCCCACATGGTAAACACAACAATTTAAACAAATAGTAACCAAGAAAAAGCTTCAAGCTTTTGAATTTGAAGAAAGCTTCCAAGCTTTAGAATTTTGTAACCAAAGATTATAGTAACCGAGAGAGTAAGTAACCGAGAGTGTAACTAACCGAGAGATTGAGAGAGTGAGAGAGTGAGAGAGTAAGTAACCGAAGATTTAGTAACCAAGAGTAAGAGTAACCAAGAAAAAGCTTCCAGCTTTTGAAGATTTTAAGAAAAGCTTTAAGCTTTTGAATTTAAAGAAAGCTTCAAGCTTTAGAATTTTGAAAAAGCTACAAGCTTTTGAATTTTGAGAAAGCTTCCAGCTTTAGAGATTGAGAAAGCTTCCAGCTTTAGAGATTAAGGGAAAGCTACAAGCTTTAAGATTAACAAGAAATTGTAACCAAAAGTTCGAAACTTTTCAAATCCGGTTCAAAAGAAACAAACTTTAACTTTTTTGAAACCCGAATCTTTAAAACCAACATTTGCAGCGGAATCTAACAAGAATTTGTGTTGGGTTAAGCGCATGAGAAAGATTGAAACTTCCTCATACCGATTCAACCCAACTCACCAAAGAAATCAAAATTTTCAACTTTTGAACATAAAAACCGAATCTTTGACATCAAAACATTTTTCAACTGAATCTAATACGAATTTGTGTTGGGTTAAGCGCATGAGATAGATTGATTACCTCCTCATACCGATTCAACCCAACTCACCAAAGAAAAACAAAAAATTTCAAACTTTTGAAAAATCAAAGAAAAACCGAATCTCCAAATCTCTAAACCCAAGAGCTTATGCTCTGATACCATGTTGGAATTTGATGAGTCTAAGCTCATCTTATGATCAACAAACACCTAAAGGTGATTAAGAAAGAAACCACACAAACCGGTTTATACAAAACCGAGTATTACTTGTGTGGAGAGATTTGGAGTTTGAATAAGAAAGATTAAGGAATCATAGACCAAATAATATGGGTTCAATCCAAATGGATATCACCCTAAATGCAATGTCTATCCTTAATCTACATTGAAAATACAAAGAAAAGCTTAAGTAAAATAAAGAAAAGAAATAAAATAAGAACTAAAGATTTTCTATTGATAAAAATGATCCTTGGATACTTACAAATGAATCTTACAACCTCTATTTATAGAGGAAAAATCAGATCTAAAAATAAAAGGGAAAAAGTAAAATGTTGACCAGATTTGAATCTGGTCAACCATCTCCAACGGTCTGATGTACGGACGTCAGGACGTGCTGGCGTCGAGAGGATCGATCCGCGGGACGAGGGAAGGCACGCGGCATCGGGACGCTGAAGCTTCGGACGCGGGTCGAGGATCGGGATGAGTGGCATCGTACCGCGGGACGCGGGTCGAGGATCGGGACGAGTAGCATCGTACCGCGGGACGCGGAACACTCGATGCCAGGACGCGGATCAGGACATGACCCGCGTGTTTATCCGTTAACCCGGGTCGGGTATTCGGATAAACACGCGGATCCTAGAAATCCTTCTGATCCGCGTGTTCGAGCATCAGTCCATGTGGTTCCTCGATGCTCCTTCGATCCGCGGGTCGAGTGGCGTCGATGCCAGGTCCGATCCGCGGTACATGGCCAACCCAAATTTTCCCAACTTCCATTTTTCACCATTTTCGCCATTTTCTCGTGCGGCCTTCTTCGTTCCTCATGCGGCCTGACTCCTTCTTCACTTGAATGGCCTAGAATACCACTTTCCAAGTCTTGACCGCCTCTTCAACTTCATTTCCCAAAGTTACCCAAATTTGGCTATGTCTTGGGTACTTTGGGATCTTCTCTTGAACACCTTTGTGTTCTCCATGTTTAACAATATTGATATAAGACTCGGTTAGGAGCCTTATAGTAGTCTGAACCGGATGGATTGATGGGATCACAACGCTGGCTTTCACGCTCTCTCGTTCTGATCAGTGGATGGAAATGATAAGACAAGCCTTGGTTAAGAGACCTGAATCGATGCGGGAACAACAAGCTGGCTTTCACGCTCTCTCTTGTTGATCTGTTGGATGAGGATGGATCGATGGCACCACAGAGATGATGTGAGGATCTCTGATACTGCAAACACTTGTTCTTGGTGAATCACACACACAAGGAACAAGCAAAACTCAGAACTAGGCGGCTGCTAGGTCTAAGAAGAAGAACTGCGTTTTTTATTGATAATCAAAGGTAAAAAAGGTTACAAAGCTGCAGGGGGACTTTATATAGAGTCCATCAGCTAGCCCTAAGGCCAAAATAAAGCAAAAACGACATTGCAACAGGACTGACTCAAAATATGGAAATCTACTTAAAACAACAAAGGAAACTTAGCAAAATAAAGCAAAAAACGTGCACACTTGCTGGGGCTTGATCTCTGGTCTCTTGGGTGTGTTTAAACCACTAGGATAACTCATCTTTACCTGCACAAACCATAAATAATGTAAATACCTGGTTTTGGCCAGTCTTGCTTCCATACGCGTGAGTTAGGGTCTTGTATGGCTCTGATTGTTGCAGCTTCAGTTCCTTGATGAAATCTTCCTCATTAAGTCCCTTGAAGTCAGTTTGTAGGAGATCTTTGTGGTCCTTCACTTGGTTTGTCTCCAGTTCTTCTTCATGTTCCAAAAGCTCCGTATTGGCTCCATAGCTTGTTTGGAGGTTAACTTGCACCTCTGATATAGTTTCCGGGTGTTTCTTGTTGTAATGAACTCCTGGACCTGTAAATACAATAGACTTACCTTGGTGTTTGGCTGGAAATGCTTCTTTGATGCTGAGACGTGCAAAATAATCTATTAGCTCCAGATCGGGTGCATTCGAGCTCTTTTGTAAGGTATGAGGTTCTTGAGTGTTATTTAGCATGTCTCCAAGTTCCATGGTACTTAGAAGAGTCTCTACAGCCTCGTTGAACCCTTCTCTAAGCCTTCTAGCCCTTGAACGTGTCATTGGTGCTTCTCTAACTTCAGGTACGCTTGGTTTCTCTTGGTTTGGTTCCATGTGTGGTTCGATGACCTCATCATTCCCTCCCTCTTCTAGAGGTTTTGTCCTCAAAACTGGATCTTCAGAATCAAAAGGAGATAGATCAGTAACATTAAAGCTATGGGACATGTTAAACTCACTTGGCAGCTCCAAGCGGTAAGCGTTATCATTGATCTTCTCTAGCACTTTGAAAGGGCCATCTCCTCGTGGGGACAGCTTCGAAACTCTTTGGTTTGGGAACCTCTCTTGTCTCATGTGTAACCAAACCCATTCTCCTGGTTCAAAGACTACTCGCTTGCGTCCTTTATCGGCTCTTCTCTTGTATTCTTCGGTCTTCTTCATTATGTTGTCTTTAGCCTTTTCATGTAGTTTCTTGACGAATTCTCCTCTCTTTAAACCATCGAGATTAATCTGTTCAGCTTGTGGAATGGGTGAGTGTTCATCTTTGCAGAAATTAGAGAGTAAGAGTGAAAGATTAAGAGAAGATTAGAGAGAAATCATCTTTTATTCATAATAAGTTTCTGATCAGATTAGTTTCAATAAAGAGAGAATACAGCTTAATAAAGAAAAAGAATACAGATTATATGACCGTTAGAAGAGATAAGGAAGAGGATAAGATTGTTGACTACTTTTGACTTGTCCTTTGCTTTTGGGTAATGACTCATCTTATCTCTTGATGAAGGATGAATCTGGACATGATGTAGACTACAAACATAACCAGCTCATGACTGATCATAACCAGCCCTTAACCATCTTTTGGTTTGAATCTGATCAAGACTGAACCAGCTCCTTCCCGCCTCTATCTCTTAATGATCAATACTCCCCCTCAAGCTCAAGCCTAATGGAACATAAGGCTGAGCTTGGAAAACCCGTGAGCATCACCTCATTAAAAACCTCAGGCATAGAAAACCACGTGGGACAAAACTATGCAAGAGGGAAAAAGAGTATGATGTCCACGGATAGGAAAGATTAGATCAATGATGTTCAAGGTTCACAAGTCCTAGTTTGCTAAAGATGTGAGTGCAAACCTTAAGACTTGTGGCCTTGGTGAAGACATCCGCTAATTGGTCTTCGCTTCTTGTAAAGCACGGCAGCGTGTATCCTTGCTCGATCTTCTCCCGAACCTTGTGACAATCCAACTCAATGTGTTTAGTCCGCTCGTGGAAAACCGAATTGGATGCAATGTGAATTGCAGCTTGGTTATCACAATGCATCGTCATTGGTGTAGCTTGCTCAATACCTAAACACTTGAGTAAACCCTTGAGCCATATCAACTCGTTGGTAAGCTTCTTCATGGCCCGATACTCCGCTTCCGCACTTGAATCCGAAACAACCTTTTGCTTCTTGCTCTTCCAAGTCACTAGATTGCCTCCCACAAACGTGCAATAACCAGTAGTAGATTTCCGATCAATCCTATCTCCAGCCCAATCCGCATCACAATACCCAACAATCTCGGTGTTGTTGTTCCTTCCCATCCAAATGCCTTGGCCAATGCTCCCTTTCAAGTACCTAAGAATCCTCTCAACCATGCTCCAATGATATACCGTTGGTGTCTTCATATGTTGGCTGATCTGATTTACCGCAAAACAAATATCCGGTCTTGTGAGCGTCAAGTAGATAAGCTTGCCTACAAGTCTTCGATACTTTGCAACATCCTCAAACGGTGCATCACCTTCCTCCCCCTTTCGGTTGACGTTGTAGCCATCTTCAAGTGGTGTCTTAGCTGTCTTAGCATCCAATGTACCTGTCTCATTCAACAAATCAAGTGTGTACTTTCTTTGAGATAGAAATAAGCCTTCCGGAAGTCGGCAAATCTCAATCCCAAGAAAGTACTTAAGTTCTCCAAGGTCTTTAATGTCAAAAACAGATTTAAGGAAAGATTTAGTTTCTTGGATACCTCCCTTGTCATCGCCGGTGATGATCAAGTCATCTACATAGATGAGAACGACTACAAGTCCTTGTGGTCCGTGTAAGGTGAAGAGTGTATGATCTGATTGTGACTTCTTGAAACCTCTACCCATAAGAACAAAGCTCAACTTGTGATACCAAGCTCGAGGGGATTGCTTCAAACCATAGATCGCTTTTCTTAACCGAAGAACCTTTCCCGGTGCAATGGTGTTCTCAAGACCCGGAGGTGGTTTCATGTAAACCTCTTCTTCGAGCTCACCTTGAAGGAAAGCATTCTTGACATCCATTTGCCAAAGATCCCAATCACGGTTCGTAGCTATGGAAAGAACAACCCGAACAGTATGGAGCTTAGCCACTGGTGCAAAAGTATCCGTGTAATCAACCCCATATGTTTGAGTAAACCCGCGAGCCACAAGCCTAGCTTTGTACCGCTCAATCTCTCCGGTGCTTAGATGTTTAATGGTGAATACCCACTTGGAGCTAACCGCTTTCTTCCCGGGTGGAAGATCCGCTTCATCCCATGTGTGAGTTCTGATCATAGCTCCTACTTCATCATCAACAGCCTTACTCCATTCTTTAGTCTCCATTGCTTCTTCATAGGATTTTGGTATTTGATCCTCCATAATCATTCCAAGAAAGGCTTGAAAGTCCAATGGCAAAACGGCAAGAGAACAAGTAGCTTGGATCGGATGAGCAACAGAATGACAATTGTAGTAGACTCTCTTGTCTTTCCAAGTAGAGGGATCACGTCTTGGTCTTGTACTTCTTCGAAGAACCGGTTGAGGTTGCTGATCACTCAAGACTTGTGTGGTATCTATGGTTGGATCCGGTTGATATTCAGGCTGTTCCTCTTGCAATATTGGCTGTTCCTCATGCAAAACTGGCTGGTTTTGTTGTGGTACTGGTGGGACAGATGCTGGTGATGATTCCGGAACCACATCCGTATCTCCATCATTCTCCCCCTCAATATTAACTCCAGGCTCATCTTGGGACTGTCCCTCATCGCCTTCCATAGGTGGAGTATGTGGTTGAGTGGTGACCGAAGATGACCCATTCCCAAGGTGGTCCAATAGGAATTTCAGGCTTGCATTCCGGTCAGATGAGGTAGCTAAGTCTTTCAAACTCTCCCAATCCCTTTCCCCGTAGTATCCCTTTTCCTCAAGGAACTTCACATCACGAGAAACGTAGATTCGGTTGTTGGTAGGATCAAAACACTTGTACCCCTTTTGCGTTGTAGAATATCCAAGGAACATACACTTGATACTTTTCGGCTCAAGCTTGTTCCTAAACTCTCTGGGAACTAAGACAAAACAAACACACCCAAAAACCTTTAGATGTCCGAAAAATGGCTTAGTTTTGTTAAGTACCTCAAATGGTGATATGTCCTCTAAGACTTGAGTCGGTGTTCGGTTGATAAGATAGCATGCTAACATAACCGCATCTCCCCAATATCTCTTCGGGACGTTGTGATGGAACATCATTGATCTTGACACCTCCATAAGATGTCGATTCTTTCTCTCCGCCACCCCATTTTGTTGTGGATTATACGGACAACTTGGTTGATGCATAATCCCATGTTTTGCAAGATGCTCCTTAAGCTTATGACTTGTATATTCTCCACCATTATCTGTTCTAAACACTTTGATCTTGGCATTGTAATGGTTAGTGATGTAATTTTGAAAGTTAAGAAATGCATCATACACCCTATCTTTAGATGGAATTAAAGTGACCCAAGTATATTTAGATTTCTCATCTATAAATGTCACGAAATACTTGTTTTTATCTCTAGATAGGCATGGTGATGTCCAAACATCCGAATGAACCAAATCAAAGCAATGTTCATAAACAGTAGATGATTTAGGAAAAACGGTTTTACAATGTTTACCGAGAATACAAGCTTCACAACTAGAATAATCAAAAGAAACATTTGGCAACATGAGTTTAAGAGCACGAGAATGAGGATGACCTATTCTAGCATGCCATAATTTATTCGAAGTTGCATCTAAACGAGAGCTAAAATGTGAACGATATGAGGTGATCGGTGCAAAATCATCTAAAACGTAGAGATCATCTTTAGTTCCTCCTTCTCCGATTACTTTACCAGAGTCAATATCCTGAAAGAAAACCTCATTAGGACCAAATATTGCATAACAATTAAGGTCATTCGTGGTTCTTTTAACGGATAGCAAATTAGAGGTAAACTTAGGCATATAAAGAGCTTTAGATTCTTTATCAAATAGCTTCAAATTGCCTATTCCTTCAATTGGAACACTATCTCCATTAGCAATTAACACATTTCCTCTAGCCGGTTTTATATTGTTAAGTAGGTTCGAATTGCTAACCATGTGATGAGAGGCACCCGAATCTACAATAAGCGAGCTAGTAGGTCTATGTGTAAGCAAGCTATAGGGAGTTTGAGTTATAAGATTGATACCGGATTCCTTGAATGTGACAAATGACTTGAAGAGAGCTTCCAAGTCTGATTTCTTCACGTATCCGTCTTGAGCTCCATCCTCCTTTTGCCTTGAAGAACTGGCCTGTCCATGATCATCTTGAGAGTTGGCTTGAGTAACATTGGCTCTCGGAATCCTTGGCCCGTTGAGGTGGCTTGGTTTGAGATGAGGATGAAGGATCCAGCACTGCTCCTTTGTATGTCCCTTCTTCTTGCAATGCTCACACATCTTGTTCTTTCGTTCACTTGGCTCTTTATAGACCTCTTTATTTGCCATGAGCAGCTCCCCTTTTCCTCCAAACAGACCGAGAGACCCTTGCTCACGTTGGATTTGAGCACAAACATCATCAAGACTTGGCAACTTTTCAGCTCTTAGGATGTGTTTGATGAGATCGTTGAATGCTGGATTGAGTGTGAGGAGAAGACCAAAGACCTTGTCTTGTTCCCTTCTCTCGTTGATGACATCCATATCCATAGAGCTTGGCCTTAGCATTTCCAACTCTGCCCACAGTGATCGAAACTTCCCAAAGTGACTTGTGAACTCCAGATTCTCTTGACTCAATTCATTGATTGCCTTTTTCACTTCGAACACGCGGGTGAGGTTAGATGTATTCCCATATACATTCTTGAGTGTATTCCACAAATCAGCAGCATTCTCACAGTAGGAATAGGCTTCTAGGATTGATGTATCAAGAGAACCTTGAAGTATAGCAAGGACAGTCTGATCCTCTTGATACCACTTCGCCTTAGCAGCAAGCTTTTCATCGATTTCATCCTCATCATCACTACTTGTGTATTCCTCATACTGTTTAGAACCATCAATATAACCCCACAAGCCTCTACCACACAGAGCAGTCTTAGTAGTTCTAGCCCACAAGAGATAGTTTCCCCCTTTCAACATAACAGGTATCACTAAAGCCTTAGAGTTTTCCATACTTCCAGCACTAAAGATACTTCCTTTCTAGCTTATATGATCTCAAACACTCTAAAGACTCAAGCTTTCTACAAGAACCAACTGAGCAAACCACAATCTGAGAGTAGAGAGGGATGAAAAAGGGAAAACCTTTGAACCCAAGAGATGAAGACTGATTAGAAACTGAGAGAATGAGCTTCTCTTGATGTGAACGAAAGTCTTCTGAGCTGTATCTTCAAGGAACATGAACAGAAGATAGAAGCAAGCTAACACCTTTGGAAATCCGTGAAGAACAGAGAGAGATTTCAATGAAACAGTAACCCAGATTTAGAAAAGATTATGAAGAGTTTATGAAGAGATTAGAAGATTTAACAAGTCTCCATGAGATCTTGCTCTGATACCATGTTCATCTTTGCAGAAATTAGAGAGTAAGAGTGAAAGATTAAGAGAAGATTAGAGAGAAATCATCTTTTATTCATAATAAGTTTCTGATCAGATTAGTTTCAATAAAGAGAGAATACAGCTTAATAAAGAAAAAGAATACAGATTATATGACCGTTAGAAGAGATAAGGAAGAGGATAAGATTGTTGACTACTTTTGACTTGTCCTTTGCTTTTGGGTAATGACTCATCTTATCTCTTGATGAAGGATGAATCTGGACATGATGTAGACTACAAACATAACCAGCTCATGACTGATCATAACCAGCCCTTAACCATCTTTTGGTTTGAATCTGATCAAGACTGAACCAGCTCCTTCCCGCCTCTATCTCTTAATGATCAATAGTGAGAGATCCAGAGGCGTCAAGGGATTAACGCCGTATACAACTTCAAAAGGAGACATCTTAGTAGCCGAGTGAGTAGCATGGTTATAAGCGAACTCAATAAATGGTAAACAATCTAACCATGTTTTCATATTTCTACCAAGAGTGACTCTAAGCAAAGCAGATAAAGTACGATTTACCACTTCGGTTTGTCCATCCGTTTGAGGATGACAAGTTGTAGAGAACAATAACTTTGTTCCAAGCTTTTTCCACAAAGTTCTCCAAAAGTGACCTAAAAACTTTGGGTCTCGATCAGAAACAATAGTTCTAGGAATACCATGTAAACGTACCACCTCCTTGAAGAATAATTCAGCAATTTGTGTAGCATCGTTGGTCTTCTCACATGGTATGAAATGGGCCATCTTCGAGAACCGGTCCACAACAACAAAGACTGAATCTTTGTGTCGTATTTTGGGTAGTCCTAAGACAAAATCCATCGAAATATCCACCCATGTGCATTAGGAATAGGTAAAGGTAAATAGAGACCATGAGGATGTAACCTGGACTTAGCCTTAAGGCAAATGACACAACGGCTGCAATGCTTCTCCACGTCTCTCTTTAGGTGTGGCCAAAAGAAATGTTCAGCTACAACATCTAAGGTCTTGTCTACACCGAAATGTCCCATTAATCCTCCACCGTGCGCTTCTCTAAGCAGTAACTCTCTCAATGATCCTTGGGGTATACACAGCCTCTTATCACGAAATAGAAACCCATCTTGTATGTAATATGCTCCGTAAGCACCTTTCCCACATGCTTCAAACGCTCCACTAAAGTCTGGGTCATCTTTATAGAGGTCCTTGATGTGTTCAAACCCCATGACTCTTGCCTCCATTGTTGCTATCAATGCATGTCTCCTGGATAAAGCATCAGCTACAACAGTCTCTTTGCCCTTCTTGTACTTGATAACATACGGAAATGTCTCAATGAACTCTAGCCACTTAGCATGTCTTCTCTTGAGTGAAGTCTGACCCCGCAGGTGCTTAAGAGTCTCATGGTCAGTGTGAATGATGAACTCTTTGGAGAGAAGGTAGTGCTGCCATGTCTCTAACGCACGAACCAAAGCGTATAACTCCTTGTCATATGTTGGATAGTTCAATGTTGCTCCACTTAATTTTTCACTGAAAAATGCTACTGGTCGCTTCCTTTGATGTAGAACAGCCCCAATACCCAAACCAGATGCATCACATTCTACCTCAAACATCTCATCAAAGTCTGGTAACGCAAGAACGGGTGCTTGTGTGAGTCGCTCTTTGAGTGCGTTAAATGCTGTGTCCTGAGCTGGTCCCCATGAGAAAGGTGTGTTCTTCTTGATCACGGCAGTTAGTGGTGCGGCTACCGTGCTAAAGTCTCTCACAAAACGTCTATAGAAGCTGGCTAAACCATGGAAACTCCTTACATGGCCGATTGTAGTAGGAGTAGGCCATTCACGAATAGCCTTGATCTTCTCCTCATCAACTTGCAATCCCTGTTCACTTACTACAAAGCCTAAGAAAACAAGCTTGCTAGTACAAAATGTGCACTTCTTGAGGTTGGCATAAAGGCCTTCCTTGCGAAGTGATTTGAGCACTAGTTCAAGATGATTGAGATGGTCTGATAGGTTGTTGCTATAGATAAGTATGTCATCAAAATAAACTACTACGAATTTACTTATATAAGCACGAAGAACCTGGTTCATAAGTCGCATGAATGTGCTTGGTGCGTTAGTTAAACCGAAAGGCATAACCAGCCATTCATACAAGCCTTGCTTGGTCTTGAATGCGGTTTTCCACTCGTCTCCTTCTCGCATTCGAACTTGATGATAACCACTCTTTAAATCTACCTTTGAGAAAATGGTAGAACCACTTAGCTCATCCAGCATGTCGTCTAGGCGTGGAATGGGATGCCTATACTTGATAGTGATGTTGTTGATAGCTCGACAATCTACACACATTCTCCATGATCCATCTTTCTTTGGAACTAATAACACTGGTACAGCACAAGGACTTAGACTCTCTCGTATGTATCCTTTTTCCATTAAGTCTCGTACTTGCTTCTCTAATTCTTTAGTCTCTTCCGGGTTCATTCTATACGCTGGCTTGTTTGGCAGAGCTGAACCGGGAACTAGATCAATTTGATGTTCTATGCCTCGAATTGGTGGTAGTCCAGGAGGTATATCTTCGGGGAATACGTCCTTGAACTTTTCTAGAACAGCTTGCACCTCGGTTGAGAGTTTTGGTTCTCCCAAACCTGTACTTAAACACTCTTTAAACATCATTAGTAACACAGTGCCTCTAGCACTCATGGTTTTATTAATAACACTAATTGATACATAAAGACTGTTTTTACTTACCTCAGCCTCCTTGTTCATGTGCACTTGTAGTTCGTGTACTTCAGAAGGACTAAGAGGGGCAAGATTATACTTACGGTCGTTAAGTGTAAATGAATAATGATTGGTGCGACCGTTGTGAGTTGTTGCTCGGTCAAACTGCCAAGGCCTCCCAAGTAGAAGGTGTCCAGCTTGCATCGGTACTACATCACACACAACTTGATCCTGGTATCGTCCCACACTAAAAGGTACGGTGACTTGTTCAAAAATCTTCAGTTCTGTCTCATCATTGAGCCAACGCAGCTTGTATGGTCTAGGGTGCTTAGTCTTTTCAAGACCTAACCTGTCTACCATATACTTGCTAGCGACATTAGTACAAGAACCTCCATCTATAACTAGATTACATACCTTTCCCTTGATGGTGCAGCGAGTATGAAAGAGATTCTCTCGTTGAGCTTTTTCTTCGGGATTGATAAGAACACTTAGTATTCTCCTGGTCACTAGAAGCTCTCCACGGTCAGGGTACTCAAAGTCTTCCTCTTGTTCATTCGAGTCATCATCTTGCTCATCATGTGACTCGTAATCTCCACTAGGGGTAATAATCATTGTTCTACGATTCGGGCAGTCTCTGGATATATGTCCCCTGCCTTGACACTTAAAACACGTTATATCACGAGTTCTTTGATTATTATTAGGAAACTTACTTGGTTCTGATGGTGTGGACTTAGACAGTTCCTGGTTCTTCCCCTTGAACCTAGAATCAATCTCCACTGCCTTGCCTTTATCTATTGAATTAGAACTGCTTGCGATCCAAGGTTGAGCTGGTTTGTTGCGGTTGTAAGGAGTTGTCTTGCGCTTGTTTTGTTGTTCTACTTTGACAGCCAAATGTAACAACTCATGCAATCCACTATACTGAGCTCTCTCCACCTTCCTTGCAATCCTCTCTTGCAAGCCGTCTATGAATTGAGCCATCAAAGCCTCTTCAGACTCCTCTAGCTCCAAGGAGTTCATTAGCTTCTCAAATTCTTCAAAGTACTCATCAACGCTTCTTGTTCCCTGAGATAACTTACGAAAACGTTTTTGTAAGTCTCTATGATAATGATCAGGCACATACCTAAGTCGTAAGAGATATTTCATGTCTCTCCATGTGACTACGGGTCCAAAACGTTGCCTCCTCCGTTCAGCGACGTTTCTGTCCCACCATGCAAGTGCATTGTCTGTGAGTTGAGCGGCTGCTACAGCCACCTTCTTACGCTCATCATAGCCATAACACTCAAAGATGTGCTCTAGACGCCTCTCCCAATCCAAGTAGACTTCGGGATTTGATTTTCCAGCAAAGGTAGGTGGTGTTAGCTTCAGTTCATGGAAAGTCTCACGTGTTTCTACTCGCCTGGCTTGGTTCATCCTTAAAGGATCTTCTCTACGTTGGTGTTGTCTCCATAATGGATCAGGTGGTATCTCATCTTCCTCCTCATCGTGGTCTTCTTCCTCTATTCGCACATTTCGCCTTGCTTGCGCATTCCCCCCTTCATTTCTGACCCGTGGCTGCTCTAACTGTCCCACTCTTTCTCCAATTCCTCTCATCTCTGTCCTGAGCTCAGTTAGCATCCTCATGAGGGCAGCTTGTGGGTTTTCATCTTGGTCTCCCATGATATTATCCTAGGGCTTGAATAACCTTGCAAGGTCTCAACAAACAGGTCAAAATACCACAGAAAAGAACAAAAACGAATCTGCACTAAACTGATCGCACAAACTTTCTCAACCAATCAAATGAGTGCACAGATTGCTTGAACAAACCAAATTAACTAAGCAAAACAATTTTTTATGGATTTTTCTTTTATGATGCAAATGGAAACAGAATATTCAGTATGAATAAAAACTAGCAAACAGAAGCCATCAAACAACTTATGCAGAATATAACAAAGCAAAGAAAATGAAACAAAAACCAACGCAGCAACAGAATCAAACGAGCAAGTAACTTTTTATAGGATTTTTGTTTATAAGCAAACTGAATCAAAACAATCTATGAATCAATACCCTAAACGAAACAGAATCAAAACGACACAGAATCAAAACGAAACAGAAACTAAAAGAGATAAGGATAGGAAACCAAAGGCAGGAACCTTTGGCTCTGATACCAATGATATAAGACTCGGTTAGGAGCCTTATAGTAGTCTGAACCGGATGGATTGATGGGATCACAACGCTGGCTTTCACGCTCTCTCGTTCTGATCAGTGGATGGAAATGATAAGACAAGCCTTGGTTAAGAGACCTGAATCGATGCGGGAACAACAAGCTGGCTTTCACGCTCTCTCTTGTTGATCTGTTGGATGAGGATGGATCGATGGCACCACAGAGATGATGTGAGGATCTCTGATACTGCAAACACTTGTTCTTGGTGAATCACACACACAAGGAACAAGCAAAACTCAGAACTAGGCGGCTGCTAGGTCTAAGAAGAAGAACTGCGTTTTTTATTGATAATCAAAGGTAAAAAAGGTTACAAAGCTGCAGGGGGACTTTATATAGAGTCCATCAGCTAGCCCTAAGGCCAAAATAAAGCAAAAACGACATTGCAACAGGACTGACTCAAAATATGGAAATCTACTTAAAACAACAAAGGAAACTTAGCAAAATAAAGCAAAAAACGTGCACACTTGCTGGGGCTTGATCTCTGGTCTCTTGGGTGTGTTTAAACCACTAGGATAACTCATCTTTACCTGCACAAACCATAAATAATGTAAATACCTGGTTTTGGCCAGTCTTGCTTCCATACGCGTGAGTTAGGGTCTTGTATGGCTCTGATTGTTGCAGCTTCAGTTCCTTGATGAAATCTTCCTCATTAAGTCCCTTGAAGTCAGTTTGTAGGAGATCTTTGTGGTCCTTCACTTGGTTTGTCTCCAGTTCTTCTTCATGTTCCAAAAGCTCCGTATTGGCTCCATAGCTTGTTTGGAGGTTAACTTGCACCTCTGATATAGTTTCCGGGGGTTTCTTGTTGTAATGAACTCCTGGACCTGTAAATAAAATAGACTTACCTTGGTGTTTGGCTGGAAATGCTTCTTTGATGCTGAGACGTGCAAAATAATCTATTAGCTCCAGATCGGGTGCATTCGAGCTCTTTTGTAAGGTATGAGGTTCTTGAGTGTTATTTAGCATGTCTCCAAGTTCCATGGTACTTAGAAGAGTCTCTACAGCCTCGTTGAACCCTTCTCTAAGCCTTCTAGCCCTTGAACGTGTCATTGGTGCTTCTCTAACTTCAGGTACGCTTGGTTTCTCTTGGTTTGGTTCCATGTGTGGTTCGATGACCTCATCAAATATCCATTTGGATTGAACCCATATTATCAAGTCTATTTTACCTTAATCTTTCTTATTCAACTCCAAATCTTTCCACACATGTAATACTCGGTTTTGTATAAACCGGTTTATGTGGATCCTTTATCAAAGACACTTAGGTGTTTGTTCTTCATAAGATGAACTTAGACTCATCAAATTCTAACACTAAGCTATTATTTTCCACCACTTGTCATCCCCAAACTGATGGACAAACATAAGTTGTTAATAGAACATTGGGAACTCTATTGCGTGCTTTAATTAAAAAGGACCTGAAAACTTGGGAAGATTACTTGCCTCATATAGAATTTGCATATAATCATGCTATGCATTCTGCTTCTAAGATTTCTCCATTTCAGATTGTTTATGGCTTTAACCCATTATCACCTTTGGATCTAATGCCTTTACCTTTGAGTGAAAGAGCTAGCATAGATGGGAAAAAGAAAGCTGACTTGGTAAAATTGATTCATGAGAAAGCCAAGAAGAACATAGAAGAGAAGACAAAGCGGTATGTCAAACAAGCAAACAAAGGCAGGCGTGGCATGATCTTTGAAGTTGGTGACCAAGTGTGGGTTCATTTGAGGAAGGAACGATTTCCAGCTGAAAGGAAGTCTAAGTGTGGGTTCATTTGACCAAGTGTGGGTTCATTTGGTGACCAAGGATCGATGGTCCTTTCACAGTCACAAGGAGAATAAGCGACAATGCTTATCAGCTGGATCTCCAAGGTAAGTATAATGTAAGCTCTAGTTTCAATGTTTCTGACTTGGTACAGTTTATTACAAATGAAACGGATTTGAGGTCAAATCCTTTTCAAGTGGGAGAGGATGATATGATACTGGACAAATCATGGAGCTTGGAGCATGGAAAGGAGTCAATGGAGCAGCTTGAAGCAGAGCTAGAACCTGAGGAGCAGCTAGGACCTGAGCTTGAACCTGAGGAGCAGCTAGAACCTGAGCTAGGAGGAGAAGAAGCTTTGATCGTGCCTACTGATCCAATGACTAGATCAAAGATTAAGGTATTCAATCAAGCTATTGGAGGACTTCTCAATCAGACCTTGAAGCCAAACAATCAAGACATCAAACCAGAAGGTATAACTTGTCAAAACACTTTGGTTTTGATTTAAGTTAAATAGTTTTAACATTTGGGAAAAGTGTTGGGTTTATACTCTTTTTCCCTTGTCAAGTTTTGTCCCAATGAGTTTTCTTGACAAGGTTTTTAATGAGGTATTCCCAGCACTTCACAATTGCCCAAATGTTAAAATTGAAGCCCATCTCAAGTGTTGGAATTTGATGAGTCTAAGCTCATCTTATGATCAACAAACACCTAAAGGTGTTAAAGAAAGAATCCACACAAACCGGTTTAACAAAACCGAGTATTACTTGTGTGGAGAGATTTGGAGTTTGAATAAGAAAGATTAAGGAATTATAGACCAAATAATATGGGTTCAATCCAAATGGATATCACCCTAAAGGCAATGTCTATCCTTAATCTACATTGAAAATACTAAGAAAAGCTTAAGTAAAGAAAGAAAAGAAATAAATAAAGAACTAAAGATTTTCTCTTCTTTTATTGATAAAATGATACTTGGATAGATTACAAATGAGTCTAATAACTCATATTTATAGAGAAAAAATCAGATTCAAAATAAAGGAGAAAAAGTAAAATGTTGACCAGATTTGAATCTGGTCAACTGTCTCCAACGGTCCTCTGTACGGACTGGGTGTCAGATTCAGAAGATAAAGATTGATCTTGATCAAGAACAAACACAATCAGAACTTGAGATCAAGAGAGAATGGAGAAGTTTCTAGAGAGATGGAGAAGATGAAGATATTTTCATTACTTTTCAACTAAGGATTACAACATACTTAAATAACTAATGACTTGGGCTTTCTTTTGGGCCAATAGCACAAGATCATACCCAACCCAATAATAACCAATATAACCAATACTCCCCCTCAAACTTAGCCAAAGAGAACTGAGGGCTAAGTTTGAAAACCCATGAAGCATCACCTCATTAAAACCTTAACATAGAAAACCACTTGGGAGAAAACTATGTCAAGGAAAAAGAGTATGATGTTCATGAGTTAGGCCGAGTAAGATTCACGAGACCAAGTCTGCCATAGATAGAGTTGCAAACCTTGAGAGTTGCCGCCTTGGTGAAGATATCTGCCAACTGATCCTCACTTCTTGTGTAGCAAGGTAATATAGTACCATCTTCAATCTTTTCACGAACCTTGTGACAATCGATCTCTACATGTTTGGTCCTCTCATGAAACACAGAATTGTTGGCAATATGTATAGCTGACTGATTATCACAATGCATAGTAATCGGGCCAGATTGTTCAATCCCAAGGTCTTTGAGAAGAGCTTTGAGCCAAGTCAGTTCATTCGTAAGCTTCCTCATAGCTCTATACTCCGCTTCTGCACTTGAACACGATACCACTTTCTGCTTCTTTGTCTTCCAACTAACCAAATTCCCTCCAATGAAAGTGCAATAACCAGTGGTAGACTTTCTATCTGTTCTATCACCAGCCCAATCAGCATCACAGTAACCTACAATCTCTGTATTATCATTCTTTCCCATCCAAATACCTTGACCAGGTGTCCCTTTAAGATATCTCAAAATTCGCTCCACCATACTCCAATGATACACTGTTGGAGCCTGCATATGTTGACACACTTGATTCAAGGCAAAACAGAGATCTGGTCTTGTAAGGGTGAGATACATCAGCCTCCCGACAGTTCTTCTATACAAACCAACATCCTTGAAACTCTCATCAGCTTTCTCCCCCTTTCGGTTAACCTTGTAGCCATCTTCAAGTGGAGTCTTAGCTGGTTTCGCTCCAAGCTTACCTGTTTCTCTCAAAAGATCAAGAATATACTTTCTTTGAGATAAGAAGAGGCCCTCTGGTAATCTACAAACTTCAATCCCTAGGAAGTATTTCATCTCTCCAAGATCCTTAATCTCAAAGGCAGATTTAAGAAAAGCTTTGGTGTTTTGAATACCTTCCTTGTCATCACCTGAAATGATGATATCATCCACATAGACTAGTACCACAACAATCCCTCTAGAGCTTCGCAGAGTAAACAAAGTATGATCAGAGTGGGATTTCTTAAACCCATACTGTATGAGAGTAGAACTCAACTTGTGATACCAAGCCCTTGGCGACTGTTTCAGACCATATATTGCTTTTCTCAACCTTAAAACCTTTCCAGATTCAACAATATCATCAAGACCAGGTGGAGGAATCATATATACCTCTTCTTTGAGTTCCCCTTGAAGAAACGCATTCTTCACATCCATTTGCCATAGATCCCACGAGAGATTTGTAGCTAATGAGAGGACCACTCTCACTGTATGAAGTTTAGCTACTGGAGCAAACGTATCAGTAAAATCCTCACCATAAGTTTGAGTAAATCCTCTTGCTACTAGGCGAGCCTTGTACCTCTCTATCTCCCCATCACTCTTGTACTTGATAGTGAATACCCATCTAGAACTCACCGCTCTCTTTCCTTCTGGGAGCACCTCCACATCCCATGTATGATTGCGCTCCATAGCACTTCTTTCATCACTAATAGCATCAACCCACTCCTTTTTATCCTTTGCCTCCTCATAACTTCTAGGAATCTGGTTCTGCTCGACCTTGGCCAGAAAGGCTTGATAATCAGATGGCAAGAAGGCAAGAGAACACACTGCTTGTATAGGATAAGCAACAGCCTCATTGTTGTAGTAAACTCTTGTGTTCTTCCAGTTCTCAGGCCCAGACTTCAACCTCTCACTTCTTCTTAGAGGCTGAACAACCTCAGTCTCTCCTGTTTCTTTCTCTTCAACTTCTTCAGCCACCACATCTTCTAGAGAATATGAAACAACATCATCTAAGTGAGATTCTCCTTCTTCACTGTCCATTGGTGAATCCACTTCTTCTGAAGAAGCTCTTGAATGATCTTGACTACCAGCTTCACCTTCACTTTTGGTGCTACTATCATCCGATCTTGTTTCACCACCCTCATCAACAACTGGAGCTTCTTGATGTCTCTCTGCATTATTAGTTGGTGGCATTGGTGGACCAGCTAGAGTAGTAAGACCATCAAGTATATGCTTCAAGATAGTGGCTCTGTCGTTGGAAGAAGCAAGATCTTTAAGCTCATCCCAATTTTCATTACCAAAGTATCCCTTCTCTTCATCAAACTTGACTTCCCTGGATATATACATTCTCTTGGTGTCAACATCATAGCATTTGTAACCCTTTTGAGTAGGTGAGTACCCAATAAACATACACTTGATACTCTTAGGCTCCAACTTGTTCCTTTGAGCTTCTGGTACAAATACGTAACACACACAACCAAACACTCTCAAGTGATCAATGACAGGTTTTGCCTTATGCAAAATCTCATATGGAGATGCATTCTCAAGGTTCTTGGTGGGTAGCCTGTTAATGAGATAACAAGCAGTCATCACTGCATCCCCCCAAAACCTTTTAGGAACATTCCTCTCAAACATCATGGTTCTTGCAACCTCCATTAGATGTCTATTTTTCCTTTCTGCCACTCCATTCTGCTGAGGAGTATAAGCACAGGATGTTTGATGAACAATGCCCTGGTTGCTCACAAACTCCTTAAACTTGCTGTTTATGTACTCACCACCATTATCACTCCTTAGAGTTTTAATCTTAACTCCAAACTGAGTCATCACATAGTTGTAGAACTTAGAGAATGCTTCTAAAACATTACTCTTTGATGACATCAAAGTAACCCATGTGTACTTAGATTTCTCGTCTATGAAGGAGACAAAATACTTATATTGATCTTTAGAAGTACAAGGAGCTGTCCATACATCAGAGTGAACTAGATCAAAGCACTCATTATAAACAGTAGGTGAGTCTTGATAAACAGTTCTACAATGCTTCCCTAAGATACAAGCTTCACATCCGTGATCCATAAGATTCAGATTTGGCAAAGCAAGCTTTAGAACCTTCAAGTGGGGATGTCCCAAGCGTGCATGCCAAATAGAACTGATACTACTAGTGCTCATTGCTGAGTGAGCTATTCCGACTGATTGCTTATCCAAAACATCCAAAACATAGAGACCATCCTGTACACAACCTGATCCAAAGTTCTTCCCCGACTTGTTATCCTGAAACCATACACTATCAGGACTAAACACAGCCAAACAATCAAGATCCTTAGTAGTTTTCTGAACTGATAACAAGTTAGAAGCAAACTCAGGGATATATAGAGCATTGGTATTCTTGTTAAACAGCTCTAAGTTTCCAATTCCTCTAATCAACACATCCTCCCCATTTGCTATAGTTACTTTTCCACTATGAGGTTTAACATTTGTAAGAAGCTCTGGATCACTAATCATATGATGAGAGGCACCAGAGTCTACTATAATGGGTTTAGGAAGTTTAGAGGAAAGAAAACTCTTACCAGATTCAGTCAGTTTGGTGATGCTCTTGATAAGAGCATCAAGGTCTGATTTCCTCACCACATCATCACAACTCGCATTAGCAACTCCTGCACGCCCTCTAGATGTTTGACCTGAGGTTTTCTCTTTCAAATGTGGATGAAGAACCCAGCACTTCTCCTTGGTATGACCTGCTTTCTTGCAATGCTCACACAATCTCAACTGTGGATGAAGGACCCAGCACTTCTCCTTAGTATGACCCGCTTTCTTGCAGTGTTCACACACCCAGCTAGGTCTCTTCTCTACTTGTTGATAAACTCCTTGGCTTATATACGCAGCCTCACTTGTCCCTTGAAAGAGACCTTTTGATCCTTCCTCCTTTTGAATCATCATACACACTTCATTTAAGGTTGGCAGCTTCTCATACCTTAAAATATGATGAATCAATCCTGAGTATGACTTATCAAGAGTAAGAAGTAGACCAAACACTTGATCCTGCTCTCTCCTCTCCTTCACCACACTCAAATCTGTGGTGGGTGGCCTTAGAGTATCCAGCTCAGCCCACAAGTTTCTAAATTCACCAAATAAGCTCTTGAATGGCTTTCCTTCTTGTTGTAGATCATTCAAGGCCTTTTTCACCTCAAATATTCGACTCAGATTTGAAGTATTACCATAGACACCTAAGAGAGTGTCCCACAACTCCTTTGCAGTTTCAGCATAAGAGTAAGCTGCAAGGATAGATGGCTCCAAAGAGCTTTGAAGAATCGCTAGAACTAGCTGATCCTCTTGAATCCACTTGGGATCCTCCTTCTCAGCTCCGGCTACTTCACTTGCAGAATCACTTGAAGATTCCACACCTTCTACACTAGTCGTGGCCACCTTTGGAGAGTCATCAACATGCTCCCACAACCCACGACTTCTCAGGGCAGTTCGAGTGGTTCTTGACCACAACAAATAGTTCTCTCCTTTGAGAACAACATGTAGAGTAATTTGTTTCTGATTCTCCATAGATGATTTCTTGAGAAGAAGAACAAAACAGACCAAGAACAGAGAGATCACGATCACGAATTCAACTAGATCCTCAGGAACTTAGCTCTGATACCATGTCAGATTCAGAAGATAAAGATTGATCTTGATCAAGAACAAACACAATCAGAACTTGAGATCAAGAGAGAATGGAGAAGTTTCTAGAGAGATGGAGAAGATGAAGATATTTTCATTACTTTTCAACTAAGGATTACAACATACTTAAATAACTAATGACTTGGGCTTTCTTTTGGGCCAATAGCACAAGATCATACCCAACCCAATAATAACCAATATAACCAATACTGGGTCGCGTACTGGCGTCAAGGGAAATGGATCCGCGGGTCGAGGGAAGGCACGCGGCATCGGGGACTCGGCATCAGGACGTGGGACGGAGATCAGTACGTGTGGCATCGAGTCGCGGGACGAGGAACACTCGATGCCAACACGCGATGGGATGCGGATCAGGACATGACCCGCGTGTTTATCCGTTTACCCGGGTCGGGTATTCGGATAAACACGCGGATCCTATTTTTCCTTCTGATCCGCGTGTGTCCGTCCGAACACGCATCAGTACGGGCTTCCTCGATGCCTCGTCGATCCGCGGGTCGAGTGGCACCGATGCCAGGTCCGACCTGCGGTACATGGTCGGGACCAAATTTCCCAACTTCCATTTTTCACCGTTTTTGCCATTTTCTCGTGCGACCTTCTTCGTTCCTCACGCGGTCTCACTCCTTCTTCACTTGAATGGCCTAGAACACCATTTTCCAAGCCTTGAACGCTTCTTGACCTTCCTTACCCAAAGTAACCCGAATATGGCTAAGTCTTGGGCACTTTGGGATCTTCTCTTGAACACGTTTGTGTTCTCCTTGTTTAACACTCCCCCGCAAGTTAATACGCAGTAGCACGAAGTATTAACTTGGAGACACAAGGAGAGACCTCATTAAAACCTTAGTGGGAAAACCCTTTGGGACAAAACCATACTAAGGAAAAAGAGTATCTACTCCAAGGTCTTAAGGGTTTTAAACCAAGGTTTTGAGCTTCACCTCGGCTCCTCTTTGTTCCGCCTCGGTCTTGCTTGATGAGGTCATCGAACCACACATGGAACCAAACCAAGACAAACCAAGCGTACCTGAAGTTAGAGAAGCACCAATGACACGTTCAAGGGCTAGAAGGCTTAGAGAAGGGTTCAACGAGGCTGTAGAGACTCTTCTAAGTACCATGGAACTTGGAGACATGCTAAATAACACTCAAGAACCTCATACCTTACAAAAGAGCTCGAATGCACCCGATCTGGAGCTAATAGATGATTTTGCACGTCTCAGCATCAAAGAAGCATTTCCAGCCAAACACCAAGGTAAGTCTATTGTATTTACAGGTCCAGGAGTTCATTACAACAAGAAACCCCCGGAAACTATATCAGAGGTGCAAGTTAACCTCCAAACAAGCTATGGAGCCAATACGGAGCTTTTGGAACATGAAGAAGAACTGGAGACAAACCAAGTGAAGGACCACAAAGATCTCCTACAAACTGACTTCAAGGGACTTAATGAGGAAGATTTCATCAAGGAACTGAAGCTGCAACAATCAGAGCCATACAAGACCCTAACTCACGCGTATGCAAGCAAGACTGGCCAAAACCAGGTATTTACATTATTTATGGTTTGTGCAGGTAAAGATGAGTTATCCTAGTGGTTTAAACACACCCAAGAGACCAGAGATCAAGCCCCAGCAAGTGTGCACGTTTTTTTGCTTTATTTTGCTAAGTTTCCTTTGTTGTTTTAAGTAGATTTCCATATTTTGAGTCAGTCCTGTTGCAATGTCGTTTTTGCTTTATTTTGGCCTTAGGGCTAGCTGATGGACTCTATATAAAGTCCCCCTGCAGCTTTGTAACCTTTTTTACCTTTGATTATCAATAAAAAACGCAATTCTTCTTCTTAGACCTAGCAGCCGCCTAGTTCTGAGTTTTGCTTGTTCCTTGTGTGTGTGATTCACCAAGAACAAGTGTTTGCAGTATCAGAGATCCTCACATCATCTCTGTGGTGCCATCGATCCATCCTCATCCAACAGATCATCAAGAGAGAGCGTGAAAGCCAGCTTGTTGTTCCCGCATCGATTCAGGTCTCTTAACCAAGGCTTGTCTTATCATTTCCATCCACTGATCAGAACGAGAGAGCGTGAAAGCCAGCGTTGTGATCCCATCAATCCATCCGGTTCAGACTACTATAAGGCTCCTAACCGAGTCTTATATCATTGGTATCAGAGCCAAAGGTTCCTGCCTTTGGTTTCCTATCCTTATCTCTTTTAGTTTCTGTTTCGTTTTGATTCTGTGTCGTTTTGATTCTGTTTCGTTTAGGGTATTGATTCATAGATTGTTTTGATTCAGTTTGCTTATAAACAAAAATCCTATAAAAAGTTACTTGCTCGTTTGATTCTGTTGCTGCGTTGGTTTTTGTTTCATTTTCTTTGCTTTGTTATATTCTGCATAAGTTGTTTGATGGCTTCTGTTTGCTAGTTTTTATTCATACTGAATATTCTGTTTCCATTTGCATCATAAAAGAAAAATCCATAAAAAATTGTTTTGCTTAGTTAATTTGGTTTGTTCAAGCAATCTGTGCACTCATTTGATTGGTTGAGAAAGTTTGTGCGATCAGTTTAGTGCAGATTCGTTTTTGTTCTTTTCTGTGGTATTTTGACCTGTTTGTTGAGACCTTGCAAGGTTATTCAAGCCCTAGGATAATATCATGGGAGACCAAGATGAAAACCCACAAGCTGCCCTCATGAGGATGCTAACTGAGCTCAGGACAGAGATGAGAGGAATTGGAGAAAGAGTGGGACAGTTAGAGCAGCCACGGGTCAGAAATGAAGGGGGGAATGCGCAAGCAAGGCGAAATGTGCGAATAGAGGAAGAAGACCACGATGAGGAGGAAGATGAGATACCACCTGATCCATTATGGAGACAACACCAACGTAGAGAAGATCCTTTAAGGATGAACCAAGCCAGGCGAGTAGAAACACGTGAGACTTTCCATGAACTGAAGCTAACACCACCTACCTTTGCTGGAAAATCAAATCCCGAAGTCTACTTGGATTGGGAGAGGCGTCTAGAGCACATCTTTGAGTGTTATGGCTATGATGAGCGTAAGAAGGTGGCTGTAGCAGCCGCTCAACTCACAGACAATGCACTTGCATGGTGGGACAGAAACGTCGCTGAACGGAGGAGGCAACGTTTTGGACCCGTAGTCACATGGAGAGACATGAAATATCTCTTACGACTTAGGTATGTGCCTGATCATTATCATAGAGACTTACAAAAACGTTTTCGTAAGTTATCTCAGGGAACAAGAAGCGTTGATGAGTACTTTGAAGAATTTGAGAAGCTAATGAACTCCTTGGAGCTAGAGGAGTCTGAAGAGGCTTTGATGGCTCAATTCATAGACGGCTTGCAAGAGAGGATTGCAAGGAAGGTGGAGAGAGCTCAGTATAGTGGATTGCATGAGTTGTTACATTTGGCTGTCAAAGTAGAACAACAAAACAAGCGCAAGACAACTCCTTACAACCGCAACAAACCAGCTCAACCTTGGATCGCAAGCAGTTGTAATTCAATAGATAAAGGCAAGGCAGTGGAGATTGATTCTAGGTTCAAGGGGAAGAACCAGGAACTGTCTAAGTCCACACCATCAGAACCAAGTAAGTTTCCTAATAATAATCAAAGAACTCGTGATATAACGTGTTTTAAGTGTCAAGGCAGGGGACATATATCCAGAGACTGCCCGAATCGTAGAACAATGATTATTACCCCTAGTGGAGATTACGAGTCACATGATGAGCAAGATGATGACTCGAATGAACAAGAGGAAGACTTTGAGTACCCTGACCGTGGAGAGCTTCTAGTGACCAGGAGGATACTAAGTGTTCTTATCAATCCCGAAGAAAAAGCTCAACGAGAGAATCTCTTTCATACTCGCTGCACCATCAAGGGAAAGGTATGTAATCTAGTTATAGATGGAGGTTCTTGTACTAATGTCGCTAGCAAGTATATGGTAGACAGGTTAGGTCTTGAAAAGACTAAGCACCCTAGACCATACAAGCTGCGTTGGCTCAATGATGAGACAGAACTGAAGATTTCTGAACAAGTCACCGTACCTTTTAGTGTGGGACGATACCAGGATCAAGTTGTGTGTGATGTAGTACCGATGCAAGCTGGACACCTTCTACTTGGGAGGCCTTGGCAGTTTGACCGAGCAACAACTCACAACGGTCGCACCAATCATTATTCATTTACACTTAACGACCGTAAGTATAATCTTGCCCCTCTTAGTCCTTCTGAAGTACACGAACTACAAGTACACATGAACAAGGAGGCTGAGGTAAGTAAAAACAGTCTTTATGTATCAATTAGTGTTATTAATAAAACCATGAGTGCTAGAGGCACTGTGTTACTAATGATGTTTAAAGAGTGTTTAAGTACAGGTTTGGGAGAACCAAAACTCTCAACCGAGGTGCAAGCTGTTCTAGAAAAGTTCAAGGACGTATTCCCCGAAGATATACCTCCTGGACTACCACCAATTCGAGGCATAGAACATCAAATTGATCTAGTTCCCGGTTCAGCTCTGCCAAACAAGCCAGCGTATAGAATGAACCCGGAAGAGACTAAAGAATTAGAGAAGCAAGTACGAGACTTAATGGAAAAAGGATACATACGAGAGAGTCTAAGTCCTTGTGCTGTACCAGTGTTATTAGTTCCAAAGAAAGATGGATCATGGAGAATGTGTGTAGATTGTCGAGCTATCAACAACATCACTATCAAGTATAGGCATCCCATTCCACGCCTAGACGACATGCTGGATGAGCTAAGTGGTTCTACCATTTTCTCAAAGGTAGATTTAAAGAGTGGTTATCATCAAGTTCGAATGCGAGAAGGAGACGAGTGGAAAACCGCATTCAAGACCAAGCAAGGCTTGTATGAATGGCTGGTTATGCCTTTCGGTTTAACTAACGCACCAAGCACATTCATGCGACTTATGAACCAGGTTCTTCGTGCTTATATAAGTAAATTCGTAGTAGTTTATTTTGATGACATACTTATCTATAGCAACAACCTATCAGACCATCTCAATCATCTTGAACTAGTGCTCAAATCACTTCGCAAGGAAGGCCTTTATGCCAACCTCAAGAAGTGCACATTTTGTACTAACAAGCTTGTTTTCTTAGGCTTTGTAGTAAGTGAACAGGGATTGCAAGTTGATGAGGAGAAGATCAAGGCTATTCGTGAATGGCCTACTCCTACTACAATCGGCCATGTAAGGAGTTTCCATGGTTTAGCCAGCTTCTATAGACGTTTTGTGAGAGACTTTAGCACGGTAGCCGCACCACTAACTGCCGTGATCAAGAAGAACACACCTTTCTCATGGGGACCAGCTCAGGACACAGCATTTAACGCACTCAAAGAGCGACTCACACAAGCACCCGTTCTTGCGTTACCAGACTTTGATGAGATGTTTGAGGTAGAATGTGATGCATCTGGTTTGGGTATTGGGGCTGTTCTACATCAAAGGAAGCGACCAGTAGCATTTTTCAGTGAAAAATTAAGTGGAGCAACATTGAACTATCCAACATATGACAAGGAGTTATACGCTTTGGTTCGTGCGTTAGAGACATGGCAGCACTACCTTCTCTCCAAAGAGTTCATCATTCACACTGACCATGAGACTCTTAAGCACCTGCGGGGTCAGACTTCACTCAAGAGAAGACATGCTAAGTGGCTAGAGTTCATTGAGACATTTCCGTATGTTATCAAGTACAAGAAGGGCAAAGAGAATGTTGTAGCTGATGCTTTATCCAGGAGACATGCATTGATAGCAACAATGGAGGCAAGAGTCATGGGGTTTGAACACATCAAGGACCTCTATAAAGATGACCCAGACTTTAGTGGAGCGTTTGAAGCATGTGGGAAAGGTGCTTACGGAGCATATTACATACAAGATGGGTTTCTATTTCGTGATAAGAGGCTGTGTATACCCCAAGGATCATTGAGAGAGTTACTGCTTAGAGAAGCGCACGGTGGAGGATTAATGGGACATTTCGGTGTAGACAAGACCTTAGATGTTGTAGCTGAACATTTCTTTTGGCCACACCTAAAGAGAGACGTGGAGAAGCATTGCAGCCGTTGTGTCATTTGCCTTAAGGCTAAGTCCAGGTTACATCCTCATGGTCTCTATTTACCTTTACCTATTCCTAATGCACCATGGGTGGATATTTCGATGGATTTTGTCTTAGGACTACCCAAAATACGACACAAAGATTCAGTCTTTGTTGTTGTGGACCGGTTCTCGAAGATGGCCCATTTCATACCATGTGAGAAGACCAACGATGCTACACAAATTGCTGAATTATTCTTCAAGGAGGTGGTACGTTTACATGGTATTCCTAGAACTATTGTTTCTGATCGAGACCCAAAGTTTTTAGGTCACTTTTGGAGAACTTTGTGGAAAAAGCTTGGAACAAAGTTATTGTTCTCTACAACTTGTCATCCTCAAACGGATGGACAAACCGAAGTGGTAAATCGTACTTTATCTGCTTTGCTTAGAGTCACTCTTGGTAGAAATATGAAAACATGGTTAGATTGTTTACCATTTATTGAGTTCGCTTATAACCATGCTACTCACTCGGCTACTAAGATGTCTCCTTTTGAAGTTGTATACGGCGTTAATCCCTTGACGCCTCTGGATCTCTCACCCATTCCACAAGCTGAACAGATTAATCTCGATGGTTTAAAGAGAGGAGAATTCGTCAAGAAACTACATGAAAAGGCTAAAGACAACATAATGAAGAAGACCGAAGAATACAAGAGAAGAGCCGATAAAGGACGCAAGCGAGTAGTATTTGAACCAGGAGAATGGGTTTGGTTACACATGAGACAAGAGAGGTTCCCAAACCAAAGAGTTTCGAAGCTGTCCCCACGAGGAGATGGCCCTTTCAAAGTGCTAGAGAAGATCAATGATAACGCTTACCGCTTGGAGCTGCCAAGTGAGTTTAACATGTCCCATAGCTTTAATGTTACTGATCTATCTCCTTTTGATTCTGAAGATCCAGTTTTGAGGACAAAACCTCTAGAAGAGGGAGGGAATGATGAGGTCATCGAACCACACATGGAACCAAACCAAGACAAACCAAGCGTACCTGAAGTTAGAGAAGCACCAATGACACGTTCAAGGGCTAGAAGGCTTAGAGAAGGGTTCAACGAGGCTGTAGAGACTCTTCTAAGTACCATGGAACTTGGAGACATGCTAAATAACACTCAAGAACCTCATACCTTACAAAAGAGCTCGAATGCACCCGATCTGGAGCTAATAGATGATTTTGCACGTCTCAGCATCAAAGAAGCATTTCCAGCCAAACACCAAGGTAAGTCTATTGTATTTACAGGTCCAGGAGTTCATTACAACAAGAAACCCCCGGAAACTATATCAGAGGTGCAAGTTAACCTCCAAACAAGCTATGGAGCCAATACGGAGCTTTTGGAACATGAAGAAGAACTGGAGACAAACCAAGTGAAGGACCACAAAGATCTCCTACAAACTGACTTCAAGGGACTTAATGAGGAAGATTTCATCAAGGAACTGAAGCTGCAACAATCAGAGCCATACAAGACCCTAACTCACGCGTATGCAAGCAAGACTGGCCAAAACCAGGTATTTACATTATTTATGGTTTGTGCAGGTAAAGATGAGTTATCCTAGTGGTTTAAACACACCCAAGAGACCAGAGATCAAGCCCCAGCAAGTGTGCACGTTTTTTTGCTTTATTTTGCTAAGTTTCCTTTGTTGTTTTAAGTAGATTTCCATATTTTGAGTCAGTCCTGTTGCAATGTCGTTTTTGCTTTATTTTGGCCTTAGGGCTAGCTGATGGACTCTATATAAAGTCCCCCTGCAGCTTTGTAACCTTTTTTACCTTTGATTATCAATAAAAAACGCAATTCTTCTTCTTAGACCTAGCAGCCGCCTAGTTCTGAGTTTTGCTTGTTCCTTGTGTGTGTGATTCACCAAGAACAAGTGTTTGCAGTATCAGAGATCCTCACATCATCTCTGTGGTGCCATCGATCCATCCTCATCCAACAGATCATCAAGAGAGAGCGTGAAAGCCAGCTTGTTGTTCCCGCATCGATTCAGGTCTCTTAACCAAGGCTTGTCTTATCATTTCCATCCACTGATCAGAACGAGAGAGCGTGAAAGCCAGCGTTGTGATCCCATCAATCCATCCGGTTCAGACTACTATAAGGCTCCTAACCGAGTCTTATATCATTGCTCTTCTTCTTTGAGCTTCGGCCTTCATCTTATCTGTGATAGCTTCGGCCTTGCTCTTCTTCTTTGGGCTTCTTTCTTTAATACTCCCCCGCACGCTTAGCCGCCGTGAAACACCGTGAAACAGAGGCTGAGAGTGGAGCTTGGCAACGTCTTTTGCTTTTGGAGTCTCGGATCAATCTTCGGTCTTATTGCTCCTTTTGATTTTTCTTCTTAACTCCGGTTTCTTCTCATGATCTCCTCATCACTTTTCTTTCATTTGCACCTTTGATCAAGAGGTTTAAACAAAAGAAAAACATTAGGGATATTCCATAACTTAAAACCATAAATTAAGAGATATCATATATAATAGCAATAGATTTTAAATGAGAAAAGATTGATCCATTAAATGGGAGTTTAGAAATGGCCCTTTTCTTTTGAAGTTTTGGATCAATTGTTGGTCTTATTGCTTCTCCATGATTTCCCAAGAGCATTGATTGGACGTCTCTTGATGTTCCCTTGTTATTTTGCGTCGGACGTGGTTTCGATTTCGTTTTCACACCGTCTCCATGGACTTTAGCGTGACCTTATCTACACCACTTGGAAGGAGAAACCAAGTATATGAGAGGTTTCTCCACCTTCCCAAGACAAAGCGTCCAAAAACATCCGAGAGCCTTTTTCTCTACTCTTCTTCACGGGACTGTTTTGAGACAGCCTTATTGTTACGGTTTGGAGACATGGAATTTCGATTCCTTTGATTAATCTTCTCCCCCGTACACCAAACTTCACCAATCCAATTACTTCTTGAATTTTCACCTTGCATTTACACAATAAACGAATTGAATTAGCCACATTCAAATAATTAAGTTTAAAAATCATAAAACCATTCAATTTCATCATGATTTTAAACTTTTAATCTTCAATTCGTTTAAAGGTTCCAAATTTGCAAGCATATCATTTTCAATAGATTAAAATTCTTTAACAACCGGTTTGTCACTTTTAAACCGGAATTTCAAAATTCAAAATTCAAATAAAATAAAAAAAGGAGGGAAAATTTAGACACTCCCTCTTCTTCCAATTCGGATTGGAAGTATGAACACTTTTGGAGCTTCTTAGCTCCTTGAAGAATTTTGTAACTTCTTGAGTGGTTTCCTCTTGAACGACTAAATCATCAACCTTTTGATGAATAAACTTTGGCTTGGATCCATCGTGATTTTAAATGCTCCATTGGCATCCCACGGTTCTCGCCATCAATTTAGGATTGGATTCATCATGATTTTAAATGCACAAAGGCATCCCATGGATCTCTTCCTTCAAAACAACATCATAATTAGTAACCAAAGATTGAGTAACCAAGAGAATGAGAGAATAAGTAACCGAGAGATTTAGAGAATATGTAACCGAGAGAATGAGAGATTTAGTAACCAAAGATTGAGAGAATTAGTAACCGAGAGTGAGAGAATTTGTAACCAAGTATTAAAACGTGATACCGGCATTTTCCATCGGTTCACTTCAAGAAACTCTCAAGTAAGCAATCTCAATCTCTTATTAGCTTACTTGGACAAAGATTTAACAAGAGCAACAAAGGCTCACCAAGAATTTTAAACCAAGATTTTCAAAACCATTTTCTTTAAAATTCCGAATAAAACAAAATCTTTTGGTAACAAATTTCAAACTTTTCAAAACAAACATTTCAAATTTACTAGAATTTCTTCACAAAATCCGGTTTCAAATAAAACAAAGATTTTTCAAACATTTCTTTTAAAATCAACAAAACCCGGTTTTAAGAAAATCAAGACTTTAAAACTTTGAAATCGAAATTCTTCAACATTTGAAATCAAACTTTTCAAAGTCATTTTAAATCAACATTTTCAAACCCTTTTAAACAAAACTCTTACACCAAGAATTTTCAAATCAATTTTTCGAAAATTAAACAAAATCCGGTTTAAAGAACACAAACTTTAAACTTTAAAAACAAAATTTTTCCAAATCATTTTAAATCATTTGCAGCGGATAAAATAATTCGAATTTGTGTTGGGTTAAGCGCATGAGAAAGATTGAAGCTTTCTCATACCGATTCAACCCAACTCACCAAAGAAATCAAAATTTTAGAACTTTTGAAAATCAAAACCGAATCTCCAAATCTCCAAATCTCCAACCCAAGAGCTTATGCTCTGATACCATGTTGGAATTTGATGAGTCTAAGCTCATCTTATGATCAACAAACACCTAAAGGTGTTAAAGAAAGAATCCACACAAACCGGTTTAACAAAACCGAGTATTACTTGTGTGGAGAGATTTGGAGTTTGAATAAGAAAGATTAAGGAATCATTGACCAAATAATATGGGTTCAATCCAAATGGATATCACCCTAAAGGCAATGTCTATCCTTAATCTACATTGAAAATACTAAGAAAAGCTTAAGTAAAGAAAGAAAAGAAATAAATAAAGAACTAAAGATTTTCTCTTCTTTTATTGATAAAATGATACTTGGATAGATTACAAATGAGTCTAATAACTCATATTTATAGAGGAAAAATCAGATTCAAAATAAAGGAGAAAAAGTAAAATGTTGACCAGATTTGAATCTGGTCAACTGTCTCCAACGGTCCTCTGTACGGACTGGGTCGCGTACTGGCGTCAAGGGAAATGGATCCGCGGGTCGAGGGAAGGCACGCGGCATCGGGGACTCGGCATCAGGACGCGGGACGGAGATCAGTACGTGTGGCATCGAGTCGCGGGACGAGGAACACTCGATGCCAACACGCGATGGGATGCGGATCAGGACATGACCCGCGTGTTTATCCGTTTACCCGGGTCGGGTATTCGGATAAACACGCGGATCCTATTTTTCCTTCTGATCCGCGTGTGTCCGTCCGAACACGCATCAGTACGGGCTTCCTCGATGCCTCGTCGATCCGCGGGTCGAGTGGCACCGATGCCAGGTCCGACCCGCGGTACATGGTCGGGACCAAATTTCCCAACTTCCATTTTTCACCGTTTTTGCCATTTTCTCGTGCGACCTTCTTCGTTCCTCACGCGGTCTCACTCCTTCTTCACTTGAATGGCCTAGAACACCATTTTCCAAGCCTTGAACGCTTCTTGACCTTCCTTACCCAAAGTGACCCGAATATGGCTAAGTCTTGGGCACTTTGGGATCTTCTCTTGAACACGTTTGTGTTCTCCTTGTTTAACAGAATTTAAATGGAATTGAGTTTAGAATGCTTCTCTATTTCCGTGAGAGGAAGTTCTCAAGAACTTCTTGATGGAAAATCCCTTGAACGTGATTTTTTGGATTCTTTGATCCTTCTTCGATCGGTTGTGGTTTTCTTCCACACCAGTTTGATGATGTATGGATTCATTGATCCGGGTGCCTCCTAGCTTGATTCTTCACTTAGGTAGTGCACAACTCCTTTAACAAGACCGAGTGGTGTTGTCGGATTTTCTCCAACGGACAAGTATAGTTTCGGATTTTCTTCGAGATAAGTAAGCATTCTCAATCTCTTTTAGCTTACTTGACAACCACGAGTTCTTGACTCAAAAATAAAGAGCAACAATGGCTCGACGATAGAGAGCATCAATGGCTTCTCTTTAAATCCAAATAAGCATCCTCAATCTCTTTTAGCTTATTGGTAAATGCGAGTTCTTGACTCGGAAATGGGAGCTTCAATGGCTCGAAAAATAGAGAGCATCAAGGCTTCTCTTTAAATGAAGTGAACCGGGAAAATAGAATTTCAAATTTTCCAACGGTTCGAAGATGATCGGAATGAAAGATTTAGTAACCAAGAGTTTAGTAACCGAAGTTTGAAATATGAGTAACCGAAAGAATTTGTGACCGAGAGCTTTGAGTAACCGAGAGTATTTAGTAACCAAAGTAATAGTGACCGATGTCAGATTCGGAAGATAAAGATTGATCTTGATCAAGAACAAACACAATCAGAACTTGAGATCAAGAGAGAATGGAGAGGTTTCTAGAGAGATGGAGAAGATGAAGATATTTTCATTACATTTCAATAAAAGATTACAAAGAGTTTTAAATAAAGATAAAGATTACAAATGACTTGGGCTTATTAAACCAAATACTTGGGCTTACAACTAAAGATTACAAATAATCCATACCCAATAAGAAACACTAAGAATCAATAAGAATCAATACTCCCCCTCAAACTTAGCCAACAGATCAGATGGCTAAGTTTGGAAACTCATGAAGCATCACCTCATTAAAACCTTAACATAGAAAAACCACTTGGGAGAAAACTATGTCAAGGAAAAAGAGTATGATGTTCATGAGTTAGGCCGAGTAAGATTCACGAGACCAAGTCTGCCATAGATAGAGTTGCAAACCTTGAGAGTTGCCGCCTTGGTGAAGATATCTGCCAACTGATCCTCACTTCTTGTGTAGCAAGGTAATATAGTACCATCTTCAATCTTTTCACGAACCTTGTGACAATCGATCTCCACATGTTTGGTCCTCTCATGAAACACAGAATTGTTGGCAATATGTATAGCTGACTGATTATCACAATGCATAGTAATCGGGCCAGATTGTTCAATCCCAAGGTCTTTGAGAAGAGCTTTGAGCCAAGTCAGTTCATTCGTAAGCTTCCTCATAGCTCTATACTCCGCTTCTGCACTTGAACACGAGACCACTTTCTGCTTCTTTGTCTTCCAAGTAACCAAATTCCCTCCAATGAAAGTGCAATAACCAGTGGTAGACTTTCTATCTGTTCTATCACCAGCCCAATCAGCATCACAGTAACCTACAATCTCTGTATTATCATTCTTTCCCATCCAAATACCTTGACCAGGTGTCCCTTTAAGATATCTCAAAATTCGCTCCACCATACTCCAATGATACACTGTTGGAGCCTGCATATGTTGACACACTTGATTCAAGGCAAAACAGAGATCTGGTCTTGTAAGGGTGAGATACATCAGCCTCCCGACAGTTCTTCTATACAAACCAACATCCTTGAAACTCTCATCAGCTTTCTCCCCCTTTCGGTTAACCTTGTAGCCATCTTCAAGTGGAGTCTTAGCTGGTTTCGCTCCAAGCTTACCTGTTTCTCTCAAAAGATCAAGAGTATACTTTCTTTGAGATAAGAAGAGGCCCTCTGGTAATCTACAAACTTCAATCCCTAGGAAGTATTTCATCTCTCCAAGATCCTTAATCTCAAAGGCAAATTTAAGAAAAGCTTTGGTGTTTTGAATACCTTCTTTGTCATCACCTGAAATGATGATATCATCCACATAGACTAGTACCACAACAATCCCTCTAGAGCTTCGTAGAGTAAACAAAGTATGATCAGAGTGAGATTTCTTAAACCCATACTGTATGAGAGTAGAACTCAACTTGTGATACCAAGCCCTTGGCGACTGTTTCAGACCATATATTGCTTTTCTCAACCTTAGAACCTTTCCAGATTCAACAATATCATCAAGACCAGGTGGAGGAATCATATATACCTCTTCTTTGAGTTCCCCTTGAAGAAACGCATTCTTCACATCCATTTGCCATAGATCCCACGAGAGATTTGTAGCTAATGAGAGGACCACTCTCACTGTATGAAGTTTAGCTACTGGAGCAAACGTATCAGTAAAATCCTCACCATAAGTTTGAGTAAATCCTCTTGCTACTAGGCGAGCCTTGTACCTCTCTATCTCCCCATCACTCTTGTACTTGATAGTGAATACCCATCTAGAACTCACCGCTCTCTTTCCTTCTGGGAGCACCTCCACATCCCATGTATGATTGCGCTCCATAGCACTTCTTTCATCACTAATAGCATCAACCCACTCCTTTTTATTCTTTGCCTCCTCATAACTTCTAGGAATCTGGTTCTGCTCAACCTTGGCCAGAAAGGCTTGATAATCAGATGGCAAGAAGGCAAGAGAACACACTGCTTGTATAGGATAAGCAACAGCCTCATTGTTGTAGTAAACTCTTGTGTTCTTCCAGTTCTCAGGCCCAGACTTCAACCTCTCACTTCTTCTTAGAGGCTGAACAACCTCAGTCTCTCCTGTTTCTTTCTCTTCAACTTCTTCAGCCACCACATCTTCTAGAGAATATGAAACAACATCATCTAAGTGAGATTCCCCTTCTTCACTGTCCATTGGTGAATCCACTTCTTCTGAAGAAGCTCTTGAATGATCTTGACTACCAGCTTCACCTTCACTTTTGGTGCTACTATCATCCGATCTTGTTTCACCACCCTCATCAACAACTGGAGCTTCTTGATGTCTCTCTGCACTATTAGTTGGTGGCATTGGTGGACCAGCTAGAGTAGTAAGACCATCAAGTATATGCTTCAAGATAGTGGCTCTGTCGTTGGAAGAAGCAAGATCTTTAAGCTCATCCCAATTTTCATTACCAAAGTATCCCTTCTCTTCATCAAACTTGACTTCCCTGGATATATACATTCTCTTGGTGTCAACATCATAGCATTTGTAACCCTTTTGAGTAGGTGAGTACCCAATAAACATACACTTGATACTCTTAGGCTCCAACTTGTTCCTTTGAGCTTCTGGTACAAATACGTAACACACACAACCAAACACTCTCAAGTGATCAATGACAGGTTTTGCCTTATGCAAAATCTCATATGGAGATGCATTCTCAAGGTTCTTGGTGGGTAGCCTGTTAATGAGATAACAAGCAGTCATCACTGCATCCCCCCAAAACCTTTTAGGAACATTCCTCTCAAACATCATGGTTCTTGCAACCTCCATTAGATGTCTATTTTTCCTTTCTGCCACTCCATTCTGCTGAGGAGTATAAGCACAGGATGTTTGATGAACAATGCCCTGGTTGCTCACAAACTCCTTAAACTTGTTGTTTATGTACTCACCACCATTATCACTTCTTAGAGTTTTAATCTTAACTCCAAACTGAGTCATCACATAGTTGTAGAACTTAGAGAATGCTTCTAAAACATTACTCTTTGATGACATCAAAGTAACCCATGTGTACTTAGATTTCTCGTCTATGAAGGAGACAAAATACTTATATTGATCTTTAGAAGTACAAGGAGCTGTCCATACATCAGAGTGAACTAGATCAAAGCACTCATTATAAACAGTAGATGAGTCTTGATAAACAGTTCTACAATGCTTCCCTAAGATACAAGCTTCACATCCGTGATCCATAAGATTCAGATTTGGCAAAGCAAGCTTTAGAACCTTCAAGTGAGGATGTCCCAAGCGTGCATGCCAAATAGAACTGATACTACTAGTGCTCATTGCTGAGTGAGCTATTCCGACTGATTGCTTATCCAAAACATCCAAAACATAGAGACCATCCTGTACACAACCTGATCCAAAGTTCTTCCCCGACTTGTTATCCTGAACCATACATTATCAGGACTAAACACAGCCAAACAATCAAGATCCTTAGTAGTTTTCTGAACTGATAACAAGTTAGAAGCAAACTCAGGGATATATAGAGCATTGGTATTCTTGTTAAACAGCTCTAAGTTTCCAATTCCTCTAATCAACACATCCTCCCCATTTGCTATAGTTACTTTTCCACTATGAGGTTTAACATTTGTAAGAAGCTCTGGATCACTAATCATATGATGAGAGGCACCAGAGTCTACTATAATGGGTTTAGGAAGTTTAGAGGAAAGAAAACTCTTACCAGATTCAGTCAGTTTGGTGATGCTCTTGATAAGAGCATCAAGGTCTGATTTCCTCACCACATCATCACAACTCGCATTAGCAACTCCTGCACGCCCTCTAGATGTTTGACCTGAGGTTTTCTCTTTCAAATGTGGATGAAGAACCCAGCACTTCTCCTTGGTATGACCTGCTTTCTTGCAATGTTCACACAATCTCAACTGTGGATGAAGGACCCAGCACTTCTCCTTAGTATGACCTGCTTTCTTGCAGTGTTCACACACCCAGCTAGGTCTCTTCTCTACTTGTTGATAAACTCCTTGGCTTATATACGCAGCCTCACTTGTCCCTTGAAAGAGACCTTTTGATCCTTCCTCCTTTTGAATCATCATACACACTTCATTTAAGGTTGGCAGCTTCTCATACCTTAAGATATGATGAATCAATCCTGAGTATGACTTATCAAGAGTAAGAAGTAGACCAAACACTTGATCCTGCTCTCTCCTCTCCTTCACCACACTCAAATCTGTGGTGGGTGGCCTTAGAGTATCCAGCTCAGCCCACAAGTTTCTAAATTCACCAAATAAGCTCTTGAATGGCTTTCCTTCTTGTTGAAGATCATTCAAGGCCTTTTTCACCTCAAAAATTCGACTCAGATTTGAGGTATTACCATAGACACCTAAGAGAGTGTCCCACAACTCCTTTGCAGTTTCAGCATAAGAGTAAGCTGCAAGGATAGATGGCTCCAAAGAGCTTTGAAGAATCGCTAGAACTAGCTGATCCTCTTGAATCCACTTGGGATCCTCCTTCTCAGCTCCGGCTACTTCACTTGCAGAATCACTTGAAGATTCCACACCTTCTACACTAGTCGTGGACACCTTTGGAGAGTCATCAACATGCTCCCACAACCCACGACTTCTCAGGGCAGTTCGAGTGGTTCTTGACCACAACAAATAGTTCTCTCCTTTGAGAACAACAGGTAGAGTAATTTGTTTCTGATTCTCCATAGATAAAGAACAAAACAGACCAAGAACAGAGAGATCACGATCACGAATTCAACTAGATCCTCAGGAACTTTGCTCTGATACCATGTCAGATTCGGAAGATAAAGATTGATCTTGATCAAGAACAAACACAATCAGAACTTGAGATCAAGAGAGAATGGAGAGGTTTCTAGAGAGATGGAGAAGATGAAGATATTTTCATTACATTTCAATAAAAGATTACAAAGAGTTTTAAATAAAGATAAAGATTACAAATGACTTGGGCTTATTAAACCAAATACTTGGGCTTACAACTAAAGATTACAAATAATCCATACCCAATAAGAAACACTAAGAATCAATAAGAATCAATAACTGAGAGCTTTAGTAACCAAAGATTCGAAAGTGTTTAAGAGTGTTTGAGAGAATTTTTTAGAATAAGTAGCCGAAGATTTAGTGACCAAGAGATTTTGAGAGATTTCAAGAGAATTTGAGTATCCAAGTATTTGAGAATAAGTGACCGAGAATAGAGAATGAGTTTGTGACCGAGAATTTCAATGACCATCAAGAGATTTTAGTAGCCAAAGTGTTTAGTAACCGAGAGAGAATTTTAGTAACCAAAGTATGAGTATCCAAGAGATTTTTGTGACCAAAGATTTTTGTAACCGAAGTATGAGTAACCGAAAGATTTTAGTAACCAAGAGTAGTTAGTAACCGAGAGATTGAGTGACCAAAAGATTAGTGACCGAGAGCTTTTGAGAAGACCAATGTATGATTTTGAGAATCCCATTGGAATGAAGGAATAAGAGAATTTGGAGAATTTGAGAAGAGAGATTTTGAAGAATTTGTAACCAAGATTTTAAACCACGATTTTTCAAAGACATTTTCTTTAAATCCAGATTTGAAAAAATCAAAAACTTTTGGTAACCGAAAATCAAACAAACATTTTGAAGTCGAAATTTTCAACCTTTTGAAATCAAACTTTTCAAATTCACTAGGATATCTTCAAAGATTTTCGAAAGCAAAGTTTTTCCAAATACTTTTCTTTAAAATAAACAAAATTCGGTTTCAAGAAAACAAAACTTTAAACTTTTGAAATCAAAATTTTTCAAACATTTGAAATACTTGCAGCGGAAAAACAACTTAGAATTTGTGTTGAGTTAAGCGCATGAGAAAGATTGAAACTTCCTCATATCGATTCAACCCAACTCACCAAATAAATCAACATTTTTGAACTTTTGAAAATCAAAACCGAATCTTTAAAAAGGAAAAACATTTTTCAGCGGAAATCTACAAGAATTTGTGTTGGGGTAAGCGCATGAGAAAGATTGAAACTTCCTCATACCGATTCAACCCAACTCACCAAAGAAATCAAAATTGTCGAAATTTTTGAAAAATAAAAGAAAAACCGAATCTCCAAATCTCTAACCCAAGAGCTTATGCTCTGATACCATGTTGGATTTTGAGCGTTTACATTGTGTTTGAACTGATTTTAGAGAATGTTTATGTGAAGAACACAAAGAGAGAAAAGAGAGAGAACTATGAGTCTTTAACTCAGATTTTTGATTAAGTTCTTGGTATTAGAGAGGAAGCATCAAGGAAAGGAGCAAGACCGAGGCTTGATTTAATATTAACCTTAGGACTCACATTGGGACTAAGGAGAATAAAAACGAAAATAAGAAGTTGGGAAGAAATCAACCCGCGGATCGTATCGGCATCGAGAAAGTGATCCGCGGGTCGAGTTGGCATCGGGAGAAAGCAGCCGCGGATCAGTCCGGGTATCGGGCATCGACAGATCAGTCTGGCACGAGACAAATGGATCCGTGGGACGAGACGGCATTGAGGAAAGCTGCCTGCGGATCGATCTGGCGTCGAGGAAGGATTCCGGGTCACGGCACGGGTTAACGGGTTTACGCGCGGACCCTATCCGGGTAAACGGGTCGTGCATTGATCCAGTACCGCGGGAAGGAACCTGGATGCAATTCTGGACCCGCGGGACGTACGGCCTCGACGCCACTCGGTCATGCGGATCGGGCAGTGACCGAGGCACCTTTTTCACCTTTTTGATGAGATTTTCCAACGGTCATCTTGACCAACCTAGCTTTTGCTATTTAAGGGTTGTTCCCAATCATTGTAAATCTTATCTTGAATGAAAAGAAATAAAAATGTTTCAAGATCATATTCTCTTTACTTTTCATTAATCTCCATCAATCTCCTTAATTCTTTCTTAATCTCTATAATTCTTACACTCTTCAACTTCCTTTCCCAAAGTTACCCGAATTTGGTTAAGTCTTAAGTACTCTTAACCTTAAGTAAAGGAGCAAGACCTTAAGTACTTAAGAGTCACGCCTCGGTCTTGCTCCTTTCCTTGATTCTCTTGGATACGCGGACGGTCAGAGATGAGGACGCGGATCCAGTAGCGGTCTAGTGGCGGTCTAAAGCGGTCATAATGTGGAGAAGCTAGACCGCATGAAGAGAAGTTGAAGCCGCATGAGAAGACCCGCGGAACGGAACACTCGACCCGCGGAACGTATTCCCGAGGCACGGGACGGATGGATCCTCGACCCGCGGCACGAAGAAGGACGCGGGACGAAGAAGGACGCGGGAAGGATTTCTCCGAGTGGTCCCGCGGTTTGAATCAAAAAGTGACCGTTGGAGAATATGGCTTGTGTTGAGCCTAGTGATGTGATGAGGATCAGCCTACTGGACCAAGGAGAAGATAATGTGAAGCACTCGGATAAGTGCACTAGGTCATCAGACCGAGATAGCACACACGGATTGTGTGCCTCAGGTTCAGAGAAGAAGAAAAGTCAAGGACCTAAGCTAAGTTTGAGTCAATGGTTAGAAGTCTTTAAGGCAAAGTCTTCTCAAGTGACTAACAAGAACTTCATAGCTAAGTTATCTACAAGTGGCTAAAGGAGATATTTGTTAGATATTTGTTAGATATTTGTGATTAGTTGTTTAATCATATTTCTTAGATATTTGTTATAGAATTGGATATATAAGCACTTGTAAAGATCTGAAATAAAAAAAAAGGAGAGAAAAATTCAGAAATCTCTCTATCTCTCCAAACCATCAAACATCAACCTTTCTCCTCTCTCTCTCTCTGTTTTGGACGTGAGTTTTAGGAGAAGATTAGGAGAGTTTGATTCAAATTACGACATGGTATCAGAGCAGGTTTAGATCTTAAAGTTCTGAAGTTCATAATTCCGGCGTGATTACTACGGTGTATTTTCTCTTGAAGCATGGATACTAACCAGAAGAACGTTGTTATTCCGGTGGTACTCAAAGGAAAAAATTACTTGTTGTGGTCCAGGACCACCAAGACAGCTCTAAGGAGTCGTGGACTATGGGGATATGTAGACCCTCAAGTGGAGTCCATTGACAAAGGAATAGTTGTGGAAGAAGGAAGCAAGACGGAACAGGAAGATCAGTTTGTGTTAGCTGCTCTTCAAAGTTCTCTTGAGCTAGCAATACTTGCAGCCTACTCGTATGCTGAGACAGCTGGAGAACTATGGAAGACTCTGTTAGGGGTCTATGGGAACATGTCAAATGTTTCTAGGATTTTTGAAGTGAAGAAAACATTGAATGAAATCCAACAAGGGGATAGAGCATTCAAGGATCTCTTTGGAGAATATAGAGGACTGTGGGCTGAGCTGGAACTCCTTAGGCCACAAACTACAGAGGCAAAGGAGCTAAGTGAGAGGCGTGACCAAGACCTGGTTTTCGGACTTCTACTCAGTCTCAACGGATCCTTCAAGGATTTCATCCATCACATCTTGAGGTTTGACAAACTCCCTAGCTTTACTGAAGTGTGTATGCAGATTCAAAGGGAAGAAGGCTCAAGGGGCTTGTTTTGTCAACCAAAAGAAGTGGCTCAGTTTGGAGGTCAAGTTACAAGAAAAGGATATCCACAAGTGGATAAAAGGGAATTTGAGTGTGAGCACTGCAAGATGAAAGGCCACACTAAGGAGAAGTGTTGGACTTTGTATCCACACCTTAAACCAAAGAGGATAAGGGAAGGAGGCCCTCCGTGGGAAGATACTAGGAATTTTGTGGGATCAGCCGCTGTGGCGGCTGGAGAAGAAGTGGGGAAGAAGTATGACTTGGAGGAGTTGATTAGGAGTCTCTCCGAATTTGCCAAGTCTGGTAAGACTCTCTCTGATTGGGGTAAGAGTTTATTTGCTGGAAAAACATATGGGGGATTAATTGTGGATTCAGGAGCATCCCATCATATGATTAAGGATATTGGATTTCTTAGGAATGTTAAGGAACATCCTGGTAGTGTAGTGATTGCTGATGGAAGAACAGTCCCAATAGAGGGTATTGGTGACTTAGAGTTGTTTAAGAAGAAAACTAAGGCCTTATACATGCCCAGTTTTGCTTCTAACTTGCTATCTGTTCAGAAGACAACAAAGGATTTGGATTGCTTGGCTGTGTTTGGGTCTGATTTTGTTGAATTTCAGGACAATAAGTCTAAGCAAATGATAGGAGAAGGGAAGGTGGAGGAAGGTGCGTATGTACTAAAGGAAGGAAATGGTGCTGCTAAGTTTTTGTCTACCCATGAAGGGGGTGAAAGGAAGTTTTTGGCAGTGAATGCGGTTGGAGAAAGCTCAATATGGCATGCTCGCCTTGGTCATCCTAGGTCCAAGGTCCTCCAGTTGGTCTTACCCAACCTTATCCAAAAGGATGGAGTGTGTGAATCATGTATTATGGGAAAGCACAGTAGACAGCCTTTTGATGACTCATCGACGGTTTATGATGAAGTCTTTGCTCTTGTGCATTCTGATGTATGGACAGCACCATGTTTCTCCAAAGATCAATATAAGTACTTCGTTACTTTTATTGATGAAAAATCCAAGTATACATGGGTGACTCTTCTGAGTACAAAGAGCAAAGTTTATGAATCATTTCTTCAGTTCCATTCCTATGTTGCTACACAATTTGGAGCGAAGATAAAGATTTTGAGAAGTGATAATGGAGGAGAATACATCAGTGGACAATTTAAAAAACTACTCAGTAAGCATGGAATTGTTCATCAAACTACTTGCCCTTATACTCCTCAGCAGAATGGGGTCTCTGAGAGGAAGAACAGACACATAATGGAGGTAGCAAGGACAATTATGTCTGAAAGGGGAGTTCCAAAACGTTTTTGGGGAGATGCTGTAATGACAGCAGTCTACTTGATTAATAGACTGCCCACGAACAACTTGAAAGGGAAGTCTCCATACGAGGTACTGCACAAGGAGAAACCAAGCATTGATCAGTTGAGAGTGTTTGGATGCAAGTGCTTTGTCTTTCGACCTGAGAGGCAAAGAAGCAAGCTGGAAGCAAGAAGTGTTAAGTGTGTATTCGTGGGATATTCTCAAACTCAGAAAGGATACATATGTTATTCTCCTGAGGAAAGGAGAGAATATGTATCAAGAGATGTGAAGTTTGAAGAACAAAGTGGGTACTTTGATGAGAAAGATCAGAATGGTTTAAAGGAAGTTGGGTTTCCTGGAATGGATAGGGCTCCAGACCTAGAAGTACCCATAGTAAGAGTTGATCATCAAAGGAGTGAATCAGAATCTTCAACATCTGACACACCGACACATGACTCGACCTCCACACCGAGTCATCACACCGAGTCTTCTCAAGATTTTAGCTCAGGGGGAGAAAATGAACCAAGTGTGAGTGAGCCGGTTCACTCAACTGACGAAGAGAGTATTGATGAGGAAACTCATGTAGAAGTGTCATCACCAATACAACTGCCTCTGAGAAGAAGTCAGAGACAAAGGTATTCTCCTAGTCATTGGAAACAAAATAGAGTGTATTTCAATAATATAGCTGCTGATCATCAAGGGCAAACGGATTCAAAGTTGGAAAAGATTCCCATTATGGCAAAGAATTGTTCTGAGCGTACGGAGTGGGTTAATCCCATTCTTATTGGCGACAACAATGATTTGTCACAAAGGGAGAATCATGTATCTACACATGCCGAGGACATCACAGTAAGCTATCCTATTGAAGCATTCTGCACAATGGCTAATCTGCCCCATAGAAACAGAGTATATCTTGGGAAGATAGGAAAAGAAAGAATACCTGTCTCTTATGAAGTAGCTTGCAGTAGTAAGGTATGGGTTGAAGCTATGGAAGAAGAGATGAGATCAATGAAGGAAAACAATACTTGGGATATGATGAGACTGCCTAAAGGGAAGAAACCAGTTGGTTGTCGTTGGGTGTTCACCATCAAGTATAAAAGTTCAGGAGAGATTGAGAGGTATAAAGCTAGACTGGTTGCAAAAGGGTAGACTCAAGTCTATGGAGAAGATTATACCGAGACATTTGCACCAGTAGCTAAGCTACATTCAGTAAGAATTCTTCTTTCTATTGCTGTCAATTTGTCATGGGATCTTTGGCAGATGGATGTGAAGAATGCATTCTTACAAGGAGAATTAGAAGAAGAGGTGTATATGGCACCTCCTCCAGGATATGGTCATGAGGCTGGAAACGTGTGTAGATTGAGAAAACCAATCTATGGATTGAAAAAATCTCCTCGAGTGTGGTACCATAAGCTGAGCACTTGTTTACGTGAGAAAGGATTCAAAATGTCAGAAGCTGATCATACTCTATTCACACGAAAAGGATCTAAAGGTATTGTAGCTTTGTTAATCTATGTGGATGATCTCATTATAACAGGAGATGATGTTGAGGGAGTGAGTCTCCTAAAGAAAAATCTGAAAGAGGCATTTGATATCAAAGACTTGGGTGAGCTGAAGTACTTTCTGGGGATTGAGATGACAAGATTTGAAGATGGTCTATTTATATCTCAAAGGAAGTATGTGCTTGATCTTCTAACAGAAACTGGAAAATTAGGCTCAAGACCAGCTAAAACGCCAATTGAAGAAGGATATCAAGACTATGGTGAGGGGGAGTTATTTGAAGATGTCAAGCAATATCAAAGGCTTGTTGGGAAACTCATCTACCTCACCATCACTCGGCCAGACTTGTGTTTTGCGGTAAACCAAGTGAGTCAACACATGAAACAACCTTCTGTCCATCATTGGAATATGGTAGAAAGGATTCTGAGGTATTTGAAAGGGAATCCAGGAAAAGGAGTGTGGATGGAGAAAAGCAATGACACAAGTATCATAGGATATTGTGATGCAGACTGGGCTGGAACAAAAAGGATCGAAAATCCACTACTGGTTTCTGTACTTTTGTAGGTGGAAACCTGGTTACATGGAGGAGCAAAAAGCAAAAGGTAGTATCTCTATCAAGTGCTGAGGCTGAATATAGAGCTATGAGAGATGTAACCAAGGAGTTAGTGTGGATAAAGTATCTTCTGCATGATTTGGGGATTCAAGGGAAGGAGCCAATGTCATTATATTGTGATAATCAGGCTGCCTTGCACATTGCATCAAATCCAGTATTTCATGAAAGAACGAAGCATGTGGAGATAGATTGCCATTTTGTTAGAGAGAAAATACAAGATGGGACTATCAGCACAAGGTTTGTGAGAAGTGAAGATCAAGTAGCTGATATCTTCACCAAGGCAACAACATCTCTAGTAGGGGATTACATTCAAAGCAAGATCGGTTTATTGGATCTCCACCAACCAATCTTGAGGGGGAGTGTTGAGCCTAGTGATGTGATGAGGATCAGCCTACTGGACCAAGGAGAAGATAATGTGAAGCACTCGGATAAGTGCACTAGGTCATCAGACCGAGCTAGCACACACGGATTGTATGCCTCAGGTTCAGAGAAGAAGAAAAGTCAAGGACCTAAGCTAAGTTTGAGTCAATGGTTAGAAGTCTTCAAGGCAAAGTCTTCTCAAGTGACTAACAACAACTTCATAGCTAAGTTATCTACAAGTGGCTAAAGGAGATATTTGTTAGATATTTGTTAGATATTTGTGATTAGTTGTTTAATCATATTTCTTAGATATTTGTTATAGAATTGGATATATAAGCACTTGTAAAGTTCTGAAATAAAAAAAAAAGGAGAGAAAAAATTCAGAAATCTCTCTATCTCTCTAAACCATCAAACATCAACCTTTCTCCTCTCTCTCTCTCTCTGTTATGGACGTGAGTTTTAGGAGAAGATTAGGAGAGTTTGATTCAAATTACGACAGCTTGGATTGTGTCTTGGTTCATTCATCATCAAAGGGGGGACCATTTAGAGGATAAGGTTACTTTATGATTCTGATCCAAAACCTTATCCTCCCTCTTTTTCCAACGTTCATATGTCTTTTTCTCTATATATATGTATCTCTTTCATTGTAATCAATTAACTCAATATTGAATAAAGAAATCTGAGTTCATCTTTTACCCCTTATTCAAATCAGATTATCACAATGTAGAGATTAGGGTTTTATGTGTTTAGGGTGGGATCCTTTAGGATTGAACCCATGTTATGTTAATCTATTCTTAATCTCTCCTAATCTCTTTCTTAAACTCTCTCTAATCTGTCTGAAACTCTCCAAATTTGTTCTAAACTCTCTTTGCTCATTTGAGCTATTCTCTTGATTCATTCCTCTCTAAAGGATGAATCTTTTGTTCTTGTGAGCATTTGCTCATCAAAATCTTACATGGTATCAGAGCATAAGCTCTTGGGTTAGTAAGGGTTAGGTTGAATCGTTATAAGGTTGTGTCAATCTTCCTTATGCGCTTAACCTAACCAATATTATGTGTTGTTTCCGCTGCTTGTGTTGTTGAAGACTCAGATCTATTGCTCGGAGAAAGCTAGATCCGAGATTGAAGAAAGAAGAGGAAAGCCCGATGCTTCCATGAAGAAAAGAGGAAGAAAGCTCAAAGCTTTCCCATGGGAGAAGAAGAAAGCTCAAAGCTTTCCATTGAAGAAGACATGAAAGGCCGAAGCTTTCATGAACAAGAAGAGAACGGTGAAGAAACTCACGGCTTGGAAGTCCAACGGTCACTTTTTGCTTGATGCTTCCTCTCTAATAGAAAAAGGAAGAAAGCTGAAAGCTTTCCCATGGGAGAAGAAGAAAGCTCTTGCTTTCCCATGGAAGAAAAAGAAGAAGAAAGCTCAAAGCTTTCCATTGAAGAAGACATGAAAGACCGAAGCTTTCATGAACAAGAAGAGAACGGTGAAGAAACTCACGGTATGAAAGACCGAGACGTGACTCGGACGCTTGGATACGCGGACGGTCAGAGATGAGGACGCGGATCCAAGCGTCCGAATCACGTCTCGGTATTTCTCTATTATTAGTAACTTAAGGTTAGATGAACCCTTAAGTACTCTCCTTGATTTAATACTCCCCCTCAAGTCCATACGCAACAATGTGAAGGATGAACTTGGAGATACAAGGAGAGACCTCATTAAAACCTTAGTGGGAAAACCCTTTGGGATAAAACCACACTAAGGAAAAAGAGTATCAATCCAAGATCTAGGGAAATTTGAATCAAGGTCTTGATATTTGAGCTTCACCTCGGCTCCTCTTTGTTCCGCCTCGGTCTTGCTCCTTTCCTTGATGCTTCCTCTCTAATACTCCCCCTCACTCTTAGCCGTCGTGAAGATTTTGTGAACAAAGGCTAAGAGTGGAGTTCGGCCTCGTCTTTGGCCTCTTGAACCACTCGGCCTTGATGCTCCTTCCAAGACTCATGGCCAACTTCAATCTGCTCCCCCTTAAACCTTAGACAAGATTCAAACAAGAAAAATCTTAAAGTATACACCATTGAATCATTTCATAAGCTAGCAATCAATGAACCAAATGATCTATAATTGAAAGATTTAAAAAGAGTAAGAGTTTAGAGAGTAGCCTTTTGATTTGATGGTGTGGTTGATCCTTTGATCTTCACTTTCTTTCCACACCTCATTAAGCATTTGGATCTTCATGATCCTTTTGGTGGAGCTTCAGGTTCCTTCAACCTCGTGAGTCCTCCTCCATTCACGCAAAGCACTAGTGTGACTTGGACCACCTTTCACTTCTTCTCATCACACCCTTTGAATCATTCAACCCTAAGCTTCAATCTTCTTTTCACGGTTTCCTCTTGCTCCTTTCGGTTACCACAACCAAGCACCATTTCCTCTCTTTCGTCGCTTCTTGAATTCCAAGCCTATGTAACCTTCCTCAATGCAAAGCCTAATACCTTCCGAAGCATCTCAATCTCTTTTTAGCTCCCAGAAAGCCTCAAAACATTGGCTTGATCAACCCTTCTTCACCATTCACGGCTACTATGGCTCTTTTGGAATGACTTCAAGATTGACCTTCAAAGGCTAGTTACATCTTCTTGGGTAGCTTGAGTGTTAAACAAGGAGAACACAAAGGTGTTCAAGAAAAGATCCCAAAGTGCCCAAGACTTAGCCATATTCGGGTCACTTTGGGTAAGGAAGGTCAAGAGGCGTTCAAGGCATGAATGGTGGTGTTCTAGGCCGTTTAAGGGTCAAGGAAGTCTTGCCGCATGATTAGAGGAGAAGGCCGCATGAAGAAATGAAGAAAATGGGAGTTTGGAAAATTCAGGACCGGACCATGTACTGAGGGTCGGACTGGCATCGACGCCAGTCGACCCGCGGATCGACGAAGCACCGAGGAAAGGACGGACTGATGGTCGAACACGCGGATCAGATCAATTCTTAGGATCCGCGTGTTTATCCGATTACCCGACCCGGGTTAACGGATAAACACGCGGGTCGTGTACTGATCTGCGTCCGTCCCGCGTGTTGGCAACGAGTGACCCGCGTCCTAGCTCTCGATGCCACTCGTCCTGATCCGGCTTCCTGCGTCCTGATCCGCCGAGTCCCGATGCCGCGTGCCTTCTCTCGACCCGCGGATCAGATCCTCTCGACGCCAGCACGTGATCTGTCCGTACGGATCAGACCGTTGGGACTGTTGACCAAATTCAAATTTGGTCAACATTTTACTTTTTCCTTTATTTCTTTAGATCAGATTTTTCCTCTATAAATAGAGGTTGTAAGATTCATTTGTAATCATCCAAGTATCATTTTATTAATAAAAGAAGAGAAAATCTTTAGTTCTTATTTATTTCTTTTCTTTCTTTACTTAAGCTTTTCTTAGTATTTTTCAATGTAGATTAAGGATAGACATTGCTTTTAGGGTGATATCCATTTGGATTGAATCCATATTATTTGGTCTATGATTTCTTAATCTTTCTTATTCAAACTCCAAATCTCTCCACATATGTAATACTCGGTTTTGTATAAACCGGTTTGTGTGGATTCTTTCTTTAACACCTTTAGGTGTTTGTTGATCATAAGATGAGCTTAGACTCATCAAATTCCAACATTGAGTGTGTACCGGTTCCATAGCTCAATCAAACAAGAACCGCTACAAAATCATACCAAAAACACAACACCAAGCAATCCAACCATTCTCATCAATGTTTCCCATCCAATCAATGTTATCAACACCAATCTTTCTCACAATGTTTTTCACCACAAGAATGGACCTCAAATGCTCAATCATAGTCAACCCGAGAGAATAAGGATCGAGAGTAACTATGCTTCACACTTAAGACGAGTTTCGATCAAGAGAGCATTACTTGGACCGATAGGATTCTCACACAAGAGTTCATCACACAAACCGAGAGTAACTAAGAGCTTTTAAGGGATTTGGGTGAGTGTTTGATTAGTGTTTAGGCTAGGTTCCAAACTATTTGAGAATAGAGAACTAGAGAATATAGAGAATATAGAGATTTGTAGAGATTTTAGAGAATATAAGAGATTATAAAGATTTTGAAGAATAAGAAAGGGGTAGATTAAGAAATATTCTCTATTCTCATGAATGTGTTTCCTCTTAGACTAGATCATGGATTCATTTAATGTCAATCCACCAAGAGAGTATGGATAGGAAATTACCCTAATAAGCAATCCATGGCTTGACTCCCATCGGGCCCAATGTTCACCTTACCAAGAACCCCCATTTGAGAATCTCCACTTTCATTCTACTCCTCCTCTCTAGCAAACCGACCGATCCTTCCTTCATCTAACCGCACCAACATAGGCTTCATGAGAGTAAACCATCCTTGAGCTTCATAGGAAAGGAAAGCTCCAATCTTTAATGGTTTTCTTCCTTTGACTCCCATTTGCTTCACACTAGTGACCAAGCTCCACACTTGGGTTTTCTTCAAGAGTTTCACAAGCAAGCTTCTCCTAGCTTACATGGACCAAGATCCGGTCTTCTCTTATACCGGACCCAACGCTTTTGAGCTCCTTAGGTGGCAATCCCATCACCTTCTTCTTTGAGCTTCTTCTTCAATGAAACGTGACTTGCTCATCGGATTGGGTCGACTTCCAAGCCGTGAGTTTCTTCACCGTTCTCTTCTTGTTCATGAAAGCTTCAGCCTTTCATGTCTTCTTCAATGGAAAGCTTTGAGCTTTCTTCTTCTTTTTCTTCCATGGGAAAGCAAGAGCTTTCTTCTTCTCCCATGGGAAAGCTTTGAGCTTTCTTCCTTTTTCTATTAGAGAGGAAGCATCAAGCAAAAAGTGACCGTTGGAGAATAAGGCTTGGATTGTGTCTTGGTTCATTCATCATCAAAGGGGGGACCATTTAGAGGATAAGGTTACTTTATGATTCTGATCCAAAACCTTATCCTCCCTCTTTTTCCAACGTTCATATGTCTTTTTCTCTATATATATGTATCTCTTTCATTGTAATCAATTAACTCAATATTGAATAAAGAAATCTGAGTTCATCTTTTACCCCTTATTCAAATCAGATTATCACAATGTAGAGATTAGGGTTTTATGTGTTTAGGGTGAGATCCTTTAGGATTGAACCCATGTTATGTTAATCTATTCTTAATCTCTCCTAATCTCTTTCTTAAACTCTCTCTAATCTGTCCGAAACTCTCCAAATCTGTTCTAAACTCTCTTTGCTCATTTGAGCTATTCTCTTGATTCATTCCTCTCTAAAGGATGAATCTTTTGTTCTTGTGAGCATTTGCTCATCAAAATCTTACATGGTATCAGAGCATAAGCTCTTGGGTTAGTAAGGGTTAGGTTGAATCGTTATAAGGTTGTGTCAATCTTCCTTATGCGCTTAACCTAACCAATATTATGTGTTGTTTCCGCTGCTTGTGTTGTTGAAGACTCAGATCTATTGCTCGGAGAAAGCTAGATCCGAGATTGAAGAAAGAAGAGGAAAGCCCGATGCTTCCATGAAGAAAAGAGGAAGAAAGCTCAAAGCTTTCCCATGGTAGAAAAAGAAAGCTCAAGGCTTTCCCATGGAAGAAAAAGAAGAAGAAAGCTCAAAGCTTTCCAATGAAGAAGACATGAAAGGCCGAAGCTTTCATGAACAAGAAGAGAACGGTGAAGAAACTCACGGCTTGGAAGTCGACCCAATTGTTAAACAAGGAGAACACAAAGGTGTTCAAGAAAAGATCCCAAAGTGCCCAAGACTTAGCCATATTCGGGTCACTTTGGGTAAGGAAGGTCAAGAGGCGTTCAAGGCATGAACGGTGGTGTTCTAGGCCGTTTAAGGGTCAAGGAAGTCTTGCCGCATGATTAGAGGAGAAGGCCGCATGAAGAAATGAAGAAAATGGGAGTTTGGAAAATTCTGGACCGGACCATGTACTGAGGGTCGGACTGGCATCGACGCCAGTCGACCCGCGGATCGACGAAGCACCGAGGAAAGGACGGACTGATGGTCGAACACGCGGATCAGATCAGTTCCTAGGATCCGCGTGTTTATTCGATTACCCGACCCGGGTTAACGGATAAACACGCGGGTCGTGTACTGATCCGCGTCCGTCCCGCGTGTTGGCAACGAGTGACCCGCGTCCTAGCTCTCGATGCAACTCGTCCTGATCCGGCTTCCCGCGTCCTGATCCGCCGAGTCCCGATGCCGCGTGCCTTCTCTCGACCCGCGGATCAGATCCTCTCGACGCCAGCACGTGATCTGTCCGTACGGATCAGACCGTTGGGACTGTTGACCAAATTTGAATTTGGTCAACATTTTACTTTTTCCTTTATTTCTTTAGATCAGATTTTTCCTCTATAAATAGAGGTTGTAAGATTCATTTGTAATCATCCAAGTATCATTTTATTAATAAAAGAAGAGAAAATCTTTAGTTCTTATTTTATTTCTTTTCTTTCTTTACTTAAGCTTTTCTTAGTATTTTTCAATGTAGATTAAGGATAGACATTGCTTTTAGGGTGATATCCATTTGGATTGAATCCATATTATTTGGTCTATGATTTCTTAATCTTTCTTATTCAAACTCCAAATCTCTCCACATATGTAATACTCGGTTTTGTATAAACCGGTTTGTGTGGATTCTTTCTTTAACACCTTTAGGTGTTTGTTGATCATAAGATGAGCTTAGACTCATCAAATTCCAACACCAATCCGATGAGCAAGTCACGTTTCATTGAAGAAGAAGCTCAAAGAAGAAGGTGATGGGATTGCCACCTAAGGAGCTCAAAAGCGTTGGGTCCGGTATAAGAGAAGGCTGGATCTTGGTCCAAGTAAGCTAGGAGAAGCTTGCTTGTGAAACTCTTGAAGAAAACCCAAGTTTGGAGCTTGGTCACTAGTGTGAAGCAAATGGGAGTCAAAGGAAGAAAACCATTAAAGATTGGAGCTTTCCTTTCCTATGAAGCTCAAGGATGGTTTACTCTTATGAAGCCTATGTTGGTGCGGTTAGATGAAGGAAGGATCGGTCGGTTTGCTAGAAAGGAGGAGTAGAATGAAAGTGGAGATTCTCAAATGGGGGTTCTTGGTAAGGTGAACATTGGGCCCGATGGGAGTCAAGCCATGGATTGCTTATTTGGGTAATTTCCTATCCATACTCTCTTGGTGGATTGACATTAAATGAATCCATGATCTAGTCTAAGAGGAAACACATTCATGAGAATAGAGAATATTTCTTAATCTACCCCTTTCTTATTCTTCAAAATCTTTATAATCTCTTATATTCTCTAAAATCTCTACAAATCTCTATATTCTCTATATTCTCTAGTTCTCTATTCTCAAACAGTTTGGAACTTAGCCTAAACACTAATCAAACACTTACCCAAATCCCTTAAAAGCTCTTAGTTACTCTCGGTTTGTGTGATGAACTCTTGTGTGAGAATCCTATCGGTCCAAGTAATGCTCTCTTGATCGAAACTCGTCTTAAGTGTGAAGCATAGTTACTCTCGATCCTTATTCTCTCGGGTTGACTATGATTGAGCATTTGAGGTCCATTCTTGTGGTGAAAAACATTGTGAGAAAGATTGGTGTTGATAACATTGATTGGATGGGAAACATTGATGAGAATGGTTGGATTGCTTGGTGTTGTGTTTTTGGTATGATTTTGTAGCGGTTCTTGTTTGATTGAGCTATGGAACCGGTACACACTCAAGCTACCCAAAAAGATGTAACTAGCCTTTGAAGGTCAATCTTGAAGTCATTCCAAAAGAGCCATAGTAGCTGTGAATGGTGAAGAAGTGATATGATCGTGGATAGCAAGGAAGCTGAGGAACCAGAAGCTGAGGAGGAACCGGAGATAGTTGGAGCTAAGGAGATGGCTAAAGAGGCTCATGCCTACATTGCCGCCGAAGACATCAATCAACTGGAGGCTAATCCACACGTCGTCAACATTTCTATCCTGGAGAACGAAGAACCCGTTAATGATTACTAAGTGACTTAGGTGAGGAGTCTGTACTCTTTTTCCCATGTTTGAGTTTTGTCCCAATGGGTTTTCTCAGCATGGTTTTTAATGAGGCAGATGAATCGCTACGTCGAGTTACTTAGGAGTCATTGCTATTGGGTTATAATGTACAAGTCACTATGGCTTTGTACTTAGTAGTTTTGAGGCGCACCACTTAGGTTCCTGTGGGAAGGGACGCCTCGCTGTTTTATTTAAAATTCAAACGCTTTGTTGTTTTATTTCGAACTTCTTGTTGTTTATTTCTTTTTAGGGTTTGCGATTTCTCCCCTAGGATTATATAAGGAGATGTCGCTGTTTTGTTTCTCTTTAGCGAAGAACTTTATGAAAAAAACCAGTATCGATTGTTTCTTCCCTCAACCTGATTCTTGAGTATTGTTCATTGAATCCGAGATTCTAATACACGTTGTGATCGAGAAACTCTTCTATTTGATTCTCTTATCAAGCTTAAGCTTACCAAGAGATCTTCTATCATTTATCATTCATCTCCTATTATTCACGCCACCATCACAACCTTCATACGCTGCCATTCTCCACATCATCATCACGTTCAAGTCCATCTACATCCCTATATACAGCCGTTGCCCTTATCAAATCATCATCTTCACGCATTCATTCACCATCTTGCCTCATTCACAGCCTTTCCTTCGGAGTTGTCCTAGGGAGATCGCATCACGTGGTATCAGAGCCAACTCTGAACCAAAGGCTGAGCAAAAACCCTAACCCTAATCTCTTTGCTTTTCAATTTCGATTCCTTGTGGCATTAGGTTTTGGTTTGTTTCGATTCCTAGTTGAATTAGGATTTTGTTGCTTGCTAAAATCGAATTGGGATTTTGTATTTGCATTGATCTGTTTGTTTCTCATCTTAGGGTTTCGTTAATTGCCTAGAATTGTTGTTTGCTGCGTTAAATTTTTTCATTGAGTCTTTGTTTATTGTTGCTTTGGTCGTTGTTGTTGTGTCTTCGAGTCTTCGTTACTTGCTGCTGTGTCGTGTCCCTTAATTAGTTTAGGTCTGTGTCATTGTTAATTCTTTGGTTTTATTTCGTTTGTTTAACTAGTTTGCTGTGTCGTTATCTTCTAGTTTGATTAATTTTTTTTTTTTTTGTTTCAGTTTGTGTCGTAGTCAATAGTTTCATTGTTCTTCGTTTAGTTGTTGTCATTAGTCATTTGTTCTTTGTTTCATCAGTTTAATTGCTTAACTTGTTGTGTGTCGTAGTCTGTCCTTAGTCAATTGTTCTTTGCTTCATTAGTTTAATTGTCTAATTGTTGCTGTGTCTTAGTCTTGCCTTAGTTAATTGTTCTTAGGTCTGTTTCTTTTTTTTTTTTATTTGTTCTTAATTGCAAATTTTGTGTTGTTTGCTTTTAAAATTGTTTGTTGCTGGAAATTGGTACTTGTTTAGCGTGGCTTACTCTTTTAAAATCTGCAATTTCTTGTTCATGTCTTGAACGTTTTGCTTCTTGATTTTCTGTGGTGCTTTTAACCGTTTGTTGAATCTGTGCAAATAACCACGAGCACTAGAGGAACAACATGGTCGAAGAAGACAATTGGAATCAAGAGATTTATTCTGACCAGAGCATGAGCGAGGACGATACAACTTACGTAGAAGAGTCATGGACTGAAGATGATAGCTTCCAAGGAGATTATGAAGAAGAAACAGGCCGTGGCGAGCTAAATCTCAAGCCACCAGACCGCAAACAGAGCCTCACCTACCAAACTCCATATCAACTTGAACATGAGGTAGTTCTACATTCCAATTATAAATCACGTACTGAACCTACATTGTATGAGTTTTCAGGAAGTACAAGAGACTACCTACAGTGGGAATCGAAAATGGATGAGTACTTTAGGTACTATTTCATTCCAAAAGGAGAAAGACTCACTCACGCTCTAAACCAACTAAGAGGAGCAGCAAAAAGATGGTGGTACCAAGAGGAGGAATATAGGTGGTATTACAAGGAACCAACCATAAGAACGTGGAAACAGTTGACATGGATCATGAGGAAGAGATATGCACCTCACCGCCTAGCTTATCAGAGTAAAAATACTTACCTCCCAAAGAAATCAACCCGAGGAAATGCAACTCCTAATCTGGTGCAGAATGCAAACTCCAAATCAGTCAAACGCCAAGGTAAGTATTCTGCTCCTAATAATCCTTTAGAACTGACAAGTTATAAGTGTAAAAGCAGGGAATACATTGCTACGAATTTCCCAAGCAAGAGAACTACATCCTCTATGAGTTCAAGCTGTAAAAAGTATGTGACACAAGCGAGTGTCAAGAAAGGAGTTCAACGAGCTCACAAAGAGGTATGTAGCTCTGTAGTTATTCCAAAGTTAGATCATCTTTTCGAGAAAGCATGGCACTTGATTCAGTCCACTAGAGCTGAGAAAGGTTTAGGTACCAAAGAAGAATCTCATCCAACTAATTGTGGCGATCTTCAAGTAAACAAGAAACAAGGGATTGTCTCAGCCTCTAAAAATGAAAAGGAAGAACACTTGGATACAAAAGTGTCGTCTATTTGCCAAAGAGAGCAAAGCAAGGGAGTAGAACCTGAGAAGAAGTCCCCACCTGAGCCGAGTCCAACAAAGATCGAACCACATATCAAACAGCTCATAGGTATGGCGAATGAGCAAGCGGATCAAGAGGAATCACCAAGTCAAGAACCGAACCAAATGCCAGCGCAACACACTGCTTCATCTATACTGCCCAAGGAAGTAAAAACCCACATTCCACCAACTCCAAGCAGTCCTAATGAGCCAGGAAGAATAGGCTTGAATCCAATGCTTCCCGAATATAAAGGGGACAAATATGAAGCTATAACATCTGTTGTGAGAGCCCAAAAGAATGAACAAGATCATGAATTCAACCCAGAACCAATCAACAAGTGGAAACCGAAAACAGAGAAAGTTTCTAACAACCTCTACCTCAATCACAGTGAATTCTCTAAACTCTATGAACCTGAAATGATTACTTTTATGTTTGACTACGAGGAATCCCTTGTTAGTACTAACCCCTCACAGGAGCTTCCTAGTGTTATGATTGAGTTATTGCAGGAACACAAGGACATCTTCCCAGAAGAAATTCCACCAGGGTTACCTCCAATTCGCGGAATAGAGCATCAGATAGACTTGGTGTCAGGGTCTGCACTACCTAATAGACCTGTCTATAGCAACCAGATCAGAATGAAACCGGAGAAATGCAACCTGGAGTCTTGGGAAGCATGTCGATCTCATATCGAGTTTGCTTACAATCACTCTAAGCATTCTTCTATCCTTTTCTCTCCTTTTGAAATTGTTTACTGGTTTAATTCCTCTTCCCCACTAGACTTGATCTCTTTGCCTTTGAAAGAAAGGGATTGTTTGGATGGCAGGAAAAAGGCAGGACAGGTGCGCAAGATTTATGAGAAGGATAAGGAGAATATCGAAAAGAGGACCAAGCAATATGAGCACGCCAACAGAGGAAGAAAGGAGCTGGTGTGGATCCACTTGCGAAAGGATCGATTTCCAGAAAAGAGGAAGAGCAAGCTTATGCCACGAGTTGATGGACCAGTTGAAGTCGTCAAGAGGATCAACAACCATGCTTATCAGATTGGTCTCCAAGGTAAGTATAACATATCTCCATCGTTCAATGTTTCTGACTTGCTTCCCTATCTTGCAGGTACAGATTTGAGGGCAAATCCTTTTCAAGAGGGAGGGGATGATATGATCGTGGATAGCAAGGAAGCTGAGGAACCAGAAGCTGAGGAGGAACCGGAGATAGTTGGAGCTAAGGAGATGGCTAAAGAGGCTCATGCCTACATTGCCGCCGAAGACATCAATCAACTGGAGGCTAATCCACACGTCGTCAACATTTCTATCCTGGAGAACGAAGAACCCGTTAATGATTACTAAGTGACTTAGGTGAGGAGTCTGTACTCTTTTTCCCATGTTTGAGTTTTGTCCCAATGGGTTTTCTCAGCATGGTTTTTAATGAGGCAGATGAATCGCTACGTCGAGTTACTTAGGAGTCATTGCTATTGGGTTATAATGTACAAGTCACTATGGCTTTGTACTTAGTAGTTTTGAGGCGCACCACTTAGGTTCCTGTGGGAAGGGACGCCTCGCTGTTTTATTTAAAATTCAAACGCTTTGTTGTTTTATTTCGAACTTCTTGTTGTTTATTTCTTTTTAGGGTTTGCGATTTCTCCCCTAGGATTATATAAGGAGATGTCGCTGTTTTGTTTCTCTTTAGCGAAGAACTTTATGAAAAAAACCAGTATCGATTGTTTCTTCCCTCAACCTGATTCTTGAGTATTGTTCATTGAATCCGAGATTCTAATACACGTTGTGATCGAGAAACTCTTCTATTTGATTCTCTTATCAAGCTTAAGCTTACCAAGAGATCTTCTATCATTTATCATTCATCTCCTATTATTCACGCCACCATCACAACCTTCATACGCTGCCATTCTCCACATCATCATCACGTTCAAGTCCATCTACATCCCTATATACAGCCGTTGCCCTTATCAAATCATCATCTTCACGCATTCATTCACCATCTTGCCTCATTCACAGCCTTTCCTTCGGAGTTGTCCTAGGGAGATCGCATCAAGAAGGGTTGATCAAGCCAATGTTTTGAGGCTTTCTGGGAGCTAAAAAGAGATTGAGATGCTTCGGAAGGTATTAGGCTTGGCATTGAGGAAGGTTACATAGGCTTGGAATTCAAGAAGCGACGAAAGAGAGGAAATGGTGCTTGGTTGTGGTAACCGAAAGGAGCAAGAGGAAACCGTGAAAAGAAGATTGAAGCTTAGGGTTGAATGATTCAAAGGGTGTGATGAGAAGAAGTGAAAAGTGGTCCAAGTCACACTAGTGCTTTGCATGAATGGAGGAGGACTCACGAGGTTGAAGGAACCCGAAGCTCCACCAAAAGGATCATGAAGATCCAAATGCTTAATGAGGTGTGGAAAGAAAGTGAAGATCAAAGGATCAACCACACCATCAAATCAAAAGGCTACTCTCTAAACTCTTACTCTTTTTAAATCTTTCAATTATAGATCATTTGGTTCATTGATTGCTAGCTTATGAAATGATTCAATGGTGTATACTTTAAGATTTTTCTTGTTTGAATCTTGTCTAAGGTTTAAGGGGGAGCAGATTGAAGTTGGCCATGAGTCTTGGAAGGAGCATCAAGGCCGAGTGGTTTAAGAGGCCAAAGACGAGGCCGAACTCCACTCTTAGCCTTTGTTCACAAAATCTTCACGACGGCTAAGAGTGAGGGGGAGTATTAGAGAGGAAGCATCAAGGAAAGGAGCAAGACCGAGGCGGAACAAAGAGGAGCTGAGGTGAAGCTCAAAGATCAAGACCTTGATTCAAATTTCCCTAGATCTTGGATTGATACTCTTTTTCCTTAGTGTGGTTTTATCCCAAAGGGTTTTCCCACTAAGGTTTTAATGAGGTCTCTCCTTGTATCTCCAAGTTCATCCTTCACATTGTTGCGTATGGACTTGAGGGGGAGTATTAAATCAAGGAGAGTACTTAAGGGTTCATCTAACCTTAAGTTACTAATAATAGAGAAAGACCGAGACGTGACTCGGACGCTTGCGGTCATAATGTGGAGAAGCTAGACCGCATGAAGAGAAGTTGAAGCCGCATGAGAAGACCCGCGGAACAGAACACTCGACCCGCGGAACGTATTCCCGAGGCACGGGACGGATGGATCCTCGACCCGCGGCACGAAGAAGGACGCGGGATGAAGAAGGACGCGGGAAGGATTTCTCCGAGTGGTCCCGCGGTTTGCATCAAAAAGTGACCGTTGGAGAATAAGGCTTGGATTGTGTCTTGGTTCATTCATCATCAAAGGGGGGACCATTTAGAGGATAAGGTTACTTTATGATTCTGATCCAAAACCTTATCCTCCCTCTTTTTCCAACGTTCATATGTCTTTTTCTCTATATATATGTATCTCTTTCATTGTAATCAATTAACTCAATATTGAATAAAGAAATCTGAGTTCATCTTTTACCCCTTATTCAAATCAGATTATCACAATGTAGAGATTAGGGTTTTATGTGTTTAGGGTGAGATCCTTTAGGATTGAACCCATGTTATGTTAATCTATTCTTAATCTCTCCTAATCTCTTTCTTAAACTCTCTCTAATCTGTCCGAAACTCTCCAAATCTGTTCTAAACTCTCTTTGCTCATTTGAGCTATTCTCTTGATTCATTCCTCTCTAAAGGATGAATCTTTTGTTCTTGTGAGCATTTGCTCATCAAAATCTTACACTTGGGTATTCTTTACAATGAATAAAACACACATATAAATAGAGAAAATAAGGTCATTTGACCGTTAGAGATCAGATCCAAAGAGAGAGGGAAAGTGGTCCCAAAGAGTGAAAGTGACACCTCCTTTTTTGCTCCTTAATTCAACATGTGACTATATGAAAGTGACATGTCCTTGTTCTTGTTTAAATCAAGAACATGTGATCTCCTCTTCCTAACGGTAACGTTGCGGGACTGGACGTAGATCAAACTGATCCGTAGACTCCAACGGTCGGATACCGAAGCCGCATCGTCCCGCGTCCCGATACGCGTGTTTTGCTCCGTTACGCATATCGGGCTAGTTTCGGTTTCGCGGGTCGAGATCACGCGTATTGCGTCTCAGGAGTTTATGTACCGCGCCTCGGCCAACTCTTGTCACGCACATCGACGTACTCGATTTGCGGATCCGTCTCGCGGCCTAACATCTCGCGGATCGAGGTGTCGATCGGTACTCGTCTTGGATGTCGATCGACACTCTCGTCCCGTACTTGCGGCCTAGCGTCTTGTGGCCGTTCTTGGTGCGGCCTTGATGATCTTGGTGCGGCCTGGCCATTCCAAACCTCGGCCTTGGTGTTCCGAGTCTTGGTCTTCTTGGTTCCGGTAGTCTTGAGATCGAACTGTTCTTCATTCGTACTTAAGCGATCTTTGGTTGATGATCCTTAAACACTCATCTTGCTCAATAAGATGTTGGAGTGTTACTTAATCAAATGCAACATCCTGGAGATAAAGCTTATCAAACCATTCTGGTTTTGATACAAGCTCAAGAACCTCAATAAATGGACAAGTGATGCATTTGCACTCTTTTTCCCTCTCTTTGGTTTTGTCCCAATGGGTTTTCCAAATGAGGTTTTTAATGAGGCTTATGTATCACTTCAAATCATTCATTTGTTGAGTCAAGGCCCATTTTAAAGAGAAAAACGTTTTTATTAAGTTAAGGGGCTGAATTTTCATATTCAAACTTGTTTTTAATGTTCTGTCATTTTCGAGACAGTTATGGAGCTTGTTCCAAAACTTGACTCTTCTTCTTCCCCTCTTCTCTTTATAAGTTATGTACTCTGATTCTAAATGATCTATCTAGCTTTTTATTCTCAAACTCTTTTCTAAAGAACTAGATCATTCGGTAAATCAAAGGCTCCCTCATAACCTTTGTGTGACCCATCGATCCCCTGGTGAATCTAAGGCTTTCCGCATCCTTAGTGTGACCAATACACTCCCTTGTTACTTAATCCATTCGATCTAAATCATCCAGAAACGAAATCCCATTCTACTTGCTTCTAAAGTGACGATTTTGGAGTCAGATCACACAAGGATCATATTAAGTGGTATCAGAGCCACTTTGGAAGCTAAGTACTCTTTAGATCTACTGCTTCAAGCTCAGATCTAGCTTTCTCCGAGCAATAGATCCGAGTCTTCAACACAACAAGTAACCAAAGAAGAGATCTTTTCAAGACATCTCTTCAACACAACGCAGCGGATTAAGAGTTTCGAATGTTTGTTAGATTAAGCGCATAAGGAGAATGGAAACCTCCTTATAACGATTCAATCTAACATTTTAAACCCAAGAGCAAACTGCTCTGATACCATGTAAGATTTAGGGTTCTTAAGGTGTTCATAAACAAAGAAAACAAAGATCCAACCTTTAGAGAGATTGAATCCAAAGAAAAGCTCAAATGAGCATAAAAGAGTTTTGAACAGATTTAAAGAGTTTAAGAAAGAGATTAGGAGAGATTAAGAATAGATTAAACATAAATGGGTTCAATCCTAAAGGATCTCACCCTAAACACATAACTATCCTGATCTCTACATTTTGAATAAAAGATGAACTCTGATTTTTATTAATGAATAAGTTTCTTGCTTAATGAATACAATGGAAAGAATACATATATATATAAAAGAAAGAGTAAAGTAACTCTGATCCAAAATGTGACCGTTATAAGCATTAGGATCAGATTTTGCTTTACACCTCATAAAGCATAAAGCATTGTGGTCCTTCCTTGCTTTGACCAGATTGTGGTCCAACTTTCCCAATGTTGAAATTGAGTTGGGGACCACTTAAAAACTCCAACGGTCTGATCATGAATGGGGACCGCACGAGATTGCTTCTCCTTACGCGGCTAAACTGATCCGCGTCTCGGGAGAATCGTTCCCATGCCTCGATGGGTTACATGCTGCGGATCCGCGTCTCGGGTCCTCCTCCGATCTGCGCCTCGAGCGTTCCTTCCCGCATATACATTCTTTCCCACAGGTCGAGTTACCAAAGTTACCCGAATATTATTTTCCTTCGGTAACTCTTTTATTCACTTTAGTAACTTAAGAGATGATAATTGATTAATCACTCTTACATACTCTCCTTGATTTAATACTCCCCCTCAAGTTCATACACAACAATGTGAAGGATGAACTTGGAGATACAAGGAGAGGCCTCATTAAAACCTTAGTAGATAAAACCCATTGGGATAAAACTCTACTAAGGAAAAAGAGTACCAACTCAATGATCTAGGGGAATTCAATCAAGGTCTTGAGCATTTGTTGAGCTTCGGTCCTCGGCTTCTCTTCTCTTGCCTCGGCCTTGCTCTTCTTCTTCATGCTTCCTCTCTAATACTCCCCCTCAACCTTAGTCGTCGTGAACACAAAGACTAAGGTTGAAAAACGCCGGTCTTGATGCTTCCTCTTCGTCTCACGATCATTGGCTTACTCCATTCTTCTTCCCCTTAAACCTTACACAAGATTCAAACAAGAGAAAGCTTAAAGTATACACCAATGAACCAAGCAAGCAATCACTGAACCAAACAATTATAATTGAACATATTTAAAGAGTAAGAGTTTTAGAGAGTAGCCTTTTTATTTTGATGGTCTGGTTGATCCTTTGATCTTCACTTCCTTTCCACACCTCACTAAGCATTTGGATCTTCATGATCCTTTTGGTGGAGCTTCGGGTTCCTTGAGCTATATGCCTTAAACCTCGTGAGTCCTCCTCAATTCACACAAAGCACTAGTGTGACTTGGACCGCCTTTCACATCATCCCATCACACCCTTTGAATCATTCAATCCTAAGCTTCAATCTTCTTCTCACGGTTTCCTCTTGCTCCTTTCGGTTACCACAGCCAAGCACCATTTCTTCTCTTTCGTCGCTTCTCGAATTCCAAGCCTATGTAACCTTCCTTAATGCCAAGCCTAATACCCTCCGAAGCATCTCAATCTCTTATAGCTCCCGGAAAACCTCAAAAAATTAGCTTGATCAACCCTTCTTCACCATTCACGGCTCCTTTGGCGGCATTTTTGAATGACTTCAAGATTGACCTTCTAAGGCTAGTTACATCTTCTTGGGTAGCTTGAGTGTGCACCGGTTCCATAGCTCAATCAAACAAGAACCGCTACAAAATCATACCAAAAACACAACACCAAGCAATCCAACCATTCTCATCAATGTTTCCCATCCAATCAATGTTATCAACACCAATCTTTCTCACAATGTTTTTCACCACAAGAATGGACCTCAAATGCTCAATCATAGTCAACCCGAGAGAATAAGGGATCGAGAGTGTTAGAATTTGCGGAAATAGATTTAGAGAATTGAGAGAATTAGAGATTTAGAGAGAATAAGAGATTGAGAGAATATGAACTTGATAATTAAAATTATTCAAGATGAGTTTACAAGTGTGAATTACATTGTTTAAATAGACTTTTAAATGTCTAAAAGAAGAAAGAGACCGTTTGAATCAATGGTCAACTTGATTCAAACGTTTCGGACGGATAGGGACGGCCGGTCGCTATCAGGCTCGATCCGCGGGTCGAGGAGACGTCGCTGTTGTTAGGTTCCTCGATGCTTGGGATGCGGATCAGTACGGGTCAACGCGGGACGGAAAGTCAACGCGCGTTTTCACGTACTGATCTCGGACCTACTCGACCCGTGCATCGATGATGCACGTACTGCGGGTCGAGAGAGTCTCGATCATAACTCGAGATTAGTACATGACCCGAACCCGGTTGAGGATCCGCGCGTTTATCCGTTTACCCGGTACGCGACCCGACTTCTCCACTCGATGCCACTCGTCCCGCGGGTAGCTTTCCTCGATGCCAGCTTCGTCCTGATCCGCGGGTAGGTCTTCCCGATGCCGACTGACCCGCGGTTCCATCCTCTCGATGCCAAACTGACCCGCGGTTGGTTTCCTCGATGCCAAACCTTCCCGCGGGTCCGATACACACTTAACACCATTTTATTTCCCTTAGGTGATTTATTCACATGACCTTTATTTATTTTGGTCAATACTCCCCCTCAAGCTTAGCATAAAGGATTTAGGCTAAGCTTGGAAACCCACAACCTATTACCTCATTAAAAACCTTAGTAAGTAAAACCTCATGGGATAAAACCTTACTAAGGGAAAAAGAGTGTAATGGTCATGGGTAGAGGATCCGATCATGGCTTGGTCAAGTCCACAAGCCCTAGTTTGCTAAAGATGTGATCGCAAACTTTTAGACTTGCGGCCTTGGTGAGAATATCCGCCAATTGGTCTTCACTTCTTGTGTAGCATGGTAGAGTCATTCCTTGCTCTATCTTCTCTCTAACTTTGTGACAATAAATCTCGATGTGTTTGGTCCTTTCATGAAACACCGAGTTTGTTGCTATGTGAATGGCCGCTTGATTATCACAATGCATGATGAATGGGTGGTCTTGTGATATTCCCAAATGTAGCAAGATCCCTTTTAGCCAAGTGAGCTCGTTTGTAAGTTTCTTCATTGCTCTATACTCGGCCTTGGCACTTGAACAAGACACGGACTTTTGCTTCTTTGTCTTCCAAGTTACTAAGTTTCCTCCAAGGAACGTACAATACCCGGTGGTAGACTTGCGGTCATTGACGTCTCCGGCCCAATCCGCATCACAATAGCCAACCACTTCCGTGTTCTCATTCTTTCCCATCCAAACTCCTTGACCGGGACTTCCTTTTAGATACCGAAGTATCCGTTCCACCATGTTCCAATGATGCACCTTTGGTTCTTTCATGTGTTGACTCACTTGATTGACCGCAAAGCAAAGGTCCGGTCTAGTGAGTGTCAAATATATCATCTTTCCCACCATTCTTCGATATTAAGTCGGATTGTCGTATGGCTCATCTTTAATCTCCCCCTTTTGAACGACCTTGTAGCCTTCATCTAGAGGTGTCTTGGCCGGCTTAGCTCCTATCTTCCCGGTTTCCTTGAGAAGATCCAAAGTATACTTCCTTTGCGAGATATGTAAGCCGTTTGAGAACCGACACACTTATATCCCAAGGAAGTACTTAAGCTCTCCAAGATCCTTGATCTCAAATTCCGATTTGAGATACTCCTTGGTCTCTTGGATTCCTACCTTATCACTACCGGAAATAATTAGATCATCAACAGAAACAAGGACAACGATGATACCTCTTGGTCCTTGCATAGTGAAAAGGGTGTGATCTAACTCCGATTTCTTGAATCCCTTATCCATAAGGGTGACACTAAGCTTCTTTTACCACGCTCTTGGTGATTGCTTGAGTTCATAAATAGCCTTCCTTAATCGCAACACTTTTCCCGGTTTTACTATCCCTTCAAGTCCGGGTGGTGGAGCCATGTAGACTTCTTCTTCAAGCTCTCCTTGTAAGAAGACGTTCTTTACATCCATTTGCCAAAGTTCCCAATCTAGGTTGACCGCCAAGGAGAGAACAACACGGACCGTATTAAGTTTGGCCACCGGAGCAAACGTATCCGTATAGTCATCCCCGTAGGTTTGAGTGAATCCTCTTGCCACTAATCTTGTTTTGAACCGTTCAATCTCCCCACTACTCAAGTATTTTATGGTGAAAACCCACTTGGAGGTCACGACTCTTTTCCCTTCCGGGAGATCGGCTTCATCCCAAGTATGATTCTTGATCATGGCTCCAACTTCCTCATCCACCGCACCACCCCATTCTTCTTTTTCCATAGCCTCCTCATATGTTGATGGAATCACATGCTCATCAATCTTAGCTATGAACGCTTGATAGTCCGAAGGCAAAAGGGCGAGAGAACATGTGGCTTGGATCGGATGAGCAACGGCTTTGTTGTTGTAGAACACTCTCTTGTCTTTCCATGTAGATGGGTCACTTCTAATCCTTCCACTTCGCCTAAGTGGTTGGACTTCTTTGGGTACTTGTTCCTCGGGTGGACCATTGTTATCTTCTTGAGTTTCCGGTTCTTGATTCTCTTCATGAGCATTTATTTCCTCAGGTGGTGGTATTTCTAAACCATCGATATTGATAGGTGCCTCTTCTTGTGTAGGATCCTCCGGTGTTTGAACTTGAGGCGTAACCTCCTCTTGTGATGAGACCGGTCCTTTAAGATGTTCTAGGAGGAATCTTAAGGAAGCTCCCTGGTCCGATGGTGTGGTTAGATCTTTCAAACTCTCCCAATCTTTCTTCTCATAGTATCCTTGATCTTCAATGAATTTCACATCCCGAGACACGTAGCACTTGTTGCTAATCGGATTGTAGCACTTGTAACCCTTTTGAGTATTTGAATATCCAATGAACATGCACTTGGTGCTTTTCTCATCCAACTTGGTCCTTAATTCTCCCGGAACTAAAACAAAACAAACACAACCGAAAACCCTTAGATGTTCCAAAGAAGGTCTAGTTTGATTTAGTACCTCGAATGGTGAGTGATCTTCTAGGATTTTGGTGGGCATTCTATTTATCAAATAGCATGCCGTCATGACCGCATCTCCCCAAAATCTCTTGGGAACATTAGTATGAAACATCATTGATCTTGCAGTTTCCATTAGATGTCTATTCTTTCTTTCGGCCACACCGTTTTGTTGGGGTGTGTATGGGCATGAAGTTTGATGAACAATGCCATGACTCGCCAAGTGTTCTTTGAATTTGTTGCTTGTATATTCACCTCCATTATCCGACCTAAACACTTTAATCTTGGCATTGTAATGGTTAATCACATGATTTTCAAAGTTAATGAATGCATCAAACACACAATCTTTTGATGGTAGAAGGGTTACCCAAGTATATTTTGATTTTTCATCAATGAAAGTCACGAAATACTTGTTGTTATCCCTAGACAAGCATGGAGATGTCCATACATCCGAATGAACTAACTCAAAGCATTTTTCATAAATGGTTGTAGATTTATTAAAGACGGTTTCGCAAGTTAAATGATTAAAGACAACATTTGGTAACATAAGTTCAATGGCTCTAGCATGAGGATGTCCTAATCTAGCATGCCAAATCGCATTATTTGGTAAATTAAAATTTGAAGCAAAAGCAAGCGGTCTTGGTAGAGATTCTTCGAGAATGTATAGACCATCCTTGGTACTACCTTCTCCAATAATCTTAGCCGACTTAATATCCTGAAAATGAACGTCATTAGGCCCAAAGATAGCATAACAATCTAGATCCTTAGTCACTTTACTAATAGATAACAAATTACTAGCAAATTTTGGCATATAAAATGCTTTAGATTCTTTTCCGAATAGTTTTAAATTTCCAATTCCATCAATCGGTATTTTATCACCATTTGCAATTTCTACACTACCATTAATTTTCATAATATTCCCAAGTAAGTTCTCATTACTAATCATATGATGTGAGGCACCCGAATCAACAATTAAATCATTTTTGGGTTTATGGGAGAAGTAAGTGATACCGGATTCTTTGAGTGCTTTGATCATGGCATCCATGTCGGATTTCTTGACATAGTCTCCGAGGTTCACTTCTCCCCCTTGCTTGGATGGCATGGTTTGAGTTTGATCGTTCTTGGTTGCCCCATAGTTTGCTCTTGGTTCGTAAGCTCTCGGCTCAAAGTTACTTGGCTTTGAATGAAACCGCCTAAGGTGTGGATTGAGGATATAGCATTTTGCCTTAGTATGACCGATCTTCTTGCAATGTTCGCACCAAAGGTCGGGATTCGGTCCTTGGTAGTTGTTGTTGTACCGATTGTTGTTGTTGTTGTTCCTCTTATCTCCATACGGTGTATAGGCTCCTTTGTGAGCAATTGGTAGCTCCCCCTTTCCCTTAAACAGCCCATGGGAGCCTAGTTCCTTTTGAATTTGAGCACATACGTCGTCAAAGCTTGGAAGCTTGTCGGAACGTAAGATATGCTTGATAAGATCATTGTAGGAGGAACTTATGGTAAGGAGGAGGCCGAACACGTTATCTTGCTCTCTTCTTTCATTAAGAGCTTTGGGATTCATGGTAAATGGCCGAAGCATCTCTAACTCGGCTCTAAGTGCTTAATACTTCCCGAGGTGTTCGGTGAAGTCCCCATCTCCTTGGCTAAGCTCGTTCAAAGCTTTCTTAACTTCGAACACACGGGTTAGGTTTGAAATATTTCCATAGACTTTCTTTAGAGTCTCCCAAAGCTCACTAGCGGTTTCACAATATGAGTAGGCAACGAGGATTGGAGTGTCAATCCCATTTTGGAGAATGGCCAACACGGTTTGATCTTCTTGAAACCATTTGGTCTCCTTTGCTTTCTTTTCTTCGTCATCTTCTTCTTCATCGGATGAATCAAACTCATGGGCCTTTGGTACGAGGCTAAGATCGATGTGGTTCCATAGACCACGCCCACATAGGGCTGTTTTAGTGGTTCTTGACCATAAGAGGTAATTTTCTCTTTTGAGAATAATTGGAAGAACGCGTGGTTTGCTTGATCCACCGGTTTCCATTGTAAATTTCTTTTAGAGATAAACGGAAACAAGTGTAACCGAGAGAGTTGAGTTTAGAGAATGGAAGCTCAAGGCTTTTAGACAAGATTTGGGATTATCTTTTCTATATGTATGTTGAATCAAGCGCATAAAGAGAATGGAAATCTCGATATTCCGATTTGATCCAACCGTTTTAAAGAAAATCCTCAAATCGGAAAGAGATTGAAAGAATTGAGAGACTTAGAGATTTAGAGAGAATAAGAGATTGAGAGAATATGAACTTGATAATTAAAATTATTCAAGATGAGTTTACAAGTGTGAATTACATTGTTTAAATAGACTTTTAAATGTCTAAAAGAAGAAAGAGACCGTTTGAATCAATCGTCAACTTGATTCAAACGTTTCGGACGGATAGGGACGGCCGGTCGCTATCAGGCTCGATCCGCGGGTCGAGGAGACGTCGCTGTTGTTAGGTTCCTCGATGCTTGGGACGCGGATCAGTACGGGTCAACGCGGGACGGAAAGTCAACGCGCGTCTTCACGTACTGATCTCGGACCTACTCGACCCGTGCATCGATGATGCACGTACTGCGGGTCGAGAGAGTCTCGATCATAACTCGAGATCAGTACATGACCCGAACCCGGTTGAGGATCCGCGCGTTTATCCGTTTACCCGGTACGCGACCCGACTTCTCCACTCGATGCCACTCGTCCCGCGGGTAGCTTTCCTCGATGCCAGCTTCGTCCTGATCCGCGGGTAGGTCTTCCCGATGCCGACTGACCCGCGGTTCCATCCTCTCGATGCCAAACTGACCCGCGGTTGGTTTCCTCGATGCCAAACCTTCCCGCGGGTCCGATACACACTTAACACCATTTTATTTCCCTTAGGTGATTTATTCACATGACCTTTATTTATTTTGGTCAATAGAGAGTAACCATGCTTCACACTTAAGACGAGTTTTGATCAAGAGAGAGGTCTTGGACCGAGAGTATTCTCACACAAGAGTTCTCAACATAAACCGAGAGTAACCACTAGCTTTTAAGGGATTTGGGGGTGAGTGTTTGATTAGTGTTTAGGCTAGGTTCCAAACTGTTTGAGAATAGAGAACTAGAGAATATAGAGAATATAGAGATTTGTAGAGATTTTAGAGAATATAAGAGATTATAAAGATTTTGAAGAATAAGAAAGGGGTAGATTAAGAAATATTCTCTATTCTCATGAATGTGTTTCCTCTTAGGCTAGATCATGGATTCATTTAATGTCAATCCACCAAGAGAGTATGGATAGGAAATTACCCAAATAAGCAATCCATGGCTTGACTCCCATCGGGCCCAATGTTCACCTTACCAAGAACCTCCATTTGAGAATCTCCTCTTTCATTCTACTCCTCCTCTCTAGCAAACCGACCGATCCTTCCTTTATCTAACCGCACCAACATAGGCTTCATGAGAGTAAACCATCCTTGAGCTTCATGGGAAAGGGAAGCTCCAATCTTCAATGGTTTTCTTCCTTTGACTCTCATTTGCTTCACACTAGTGACCAAGCTCCACACTTGGGTTTTCTTCAAGAGTTTCACAAGCAAGCTTCTCCTAGCTTACTTGGACCAAGATCCGGCCTTCTCTTATACCGGACCCATCATTTTTGAGCTCCTTAGGTGGCAATCCCATCACCTTCTTCTTTGAGCTTCTTCTTCAATGAAACGTGACTTGCTCATCGGATTGGGTCGACTTCCAAGCCGTGAGTTTCTTCACCGTTCTCTTCTTGTTCATGAAAGCTTCGGCCTTTCATGTCTTCTTCAATGGAAAGCTTTGAGCTTTCTTCTTCTTTGTCTTCCATGGGAAAGCCTTGAGCTTTCTTCTTCTCCCATGGGAAAGCTTTGAGCTTTCTTCCTCTTTTCTTCATTAAAGCATCGGGCTTTCACATCTTCAATCTTCAAGCTCAAATCTAGCTTTCTCCGAGCAATAGATCCGAGTCTTCAACACAACAAGTAACCAAAGAAAACAAAGATCCAACCTTTAGAGAGATTGAATCCAAAGAAAAGCTCAAATGAGCATAAAAGAGTTTTGAACAGATTTAAAGAGTTTAAGAAAGAGATTAGGAGAGATTAAGAATAGATTAAACATAAATGGGTTCAATCCTAAAGGATCTCACCCTAAACACATAACTCTCCTAATCTCTACATTTTGAGTAAAAGATGAACTCTGATTTTTATTAATGAATAAGTTTCTTGCTTAATGAATACAATGGAAAGAATACATATATATATAAAAGAAAGAGTAAAGTAACTCTGATCCAAAATGTGACCGTTATAAGCATTAGGATCAGATTTTGCTTTACACCTCATAAAGCATAAAGCATTGTGGTCCTTCCTTGCTTTGACCAGATTGTGGTCCAACTTTCCCAATGTTGAAATTGAGTTGGGGACCACTTAAAAACTCCAACGGTCTGATCATGAATGGGGACCGCACGAGATCGCTTCTCCTTACGCGGCTAAACTGATCCGCGTCTCGGGAGAATCCTTCCCATGCCTCGATGGGTTACATGCTGCGGATCCGCGTCTCGGGTCCTCCTCCGATCTGCGCCTCGAGCGTTCCTTCCCGCATATACATTCTTTCCCACAGGTCGAGTTACCAAAGTTACCCGAATATTATTTTCCTTCGGTAACTCTTTTATTCACTTTAGTAACTTAAGAGATGATAATTGATTAATCACTCTTAAGTACTCTCCTTGATTTAATAGAAACATTGTCTAGGATTGTTAGATTTGTGTTTAAAAGGTAATCTGAGTAACATTTGTGTCACTGCAAATTCTAAAACCAATTTATGCTGAAGAAGAACTCGCTGCAGATTATTGAATCATTTTGTTTAGAAGTTTTAGTGTTTCTAATTGATAAAATCTGTACTATCTGTTGTGTGCTTGTTTGCTTGAAGAACTTGTAACTGCGTTTGTTATCCATTCATTTCAGGTCCTATGGGAACTTCAGATCAAAACGATGAGAGTAGCCGTGCTGAACCAAATAAAGTATTCTTTGAAGCTATGATGGCACAAATGAAGAAAATGATGGACGAAAAGCTTGAAGCCTTTGAGGATAGGGTTCTAGCCAGATCTGAAACTAAGAAAGATGAAGGGCAGAATGATAGGATCAATGATGATGCATCTGATCAATACTACCAGAGGAAGAGTGATGCATCACAAAGCAACCAGAGAAGGCATAGGCGCAACAGAACTGAAGAAGAATTGTTAGTAGATAATCTAAAAGGGCTGAAGATAAGTATTCCTCCATTCTATGGCAAGATGGACCCAAATGCTTACTTGGAGTGGGAAAAGAAGATTGAATTGGTCTTCAATGTTCAGGAATACACAGAGCTTAATAGAGTAAAGATAGCTGCCACAGAGTTTTATGATTATGCTTTGAGTTGGTAGGATCAGCTAGTTACGACCAGGAGAAGAAAACGAGAGCTACCTGTTGATACTTGGTCTGAAATGAAAAGCATAATGAGAAAAAGGTTCATACCTAATCATTATCACAGGGAGCTAATCAGAAGCTGAGAAAACTCACTCAAGGATCTCGTACCGTAGAAGAATACTTTCAAGAGATGGAGTTGTTGATGCTGCGGGCTGATATAGTAGAAGATCAAGAGGCTACAATGTCACGATTTCTAGGGGGTTTGAATCAAGAGCTTCAAGACAAGTTGGAAACTGAGCATTACATGGAGCTTGAGGAGATGTTACACAAAGCTACTCTGTTTGAACAACAGATTAAGAGAAAGAGATCCTCCCGTTCTAACTATGGTCAGAATTCATCCTACACTCGCCCTAGTTACTCTAAAGAAGACAGGAACCCTTCTGCTAAAGAATTCAAGCCAGCAACCTATTCTAAGCCTTCTGAAACAACTAAAGTGATTGCTCCAGCACCTATAGACTACAAAGGAAAGGCAAAAGAAGGTGTTGTGCGATCCAGAGATATCAGCTGTTTTAAATGTCATGGAAGAGGTCATTATGCTAGTGAGTGCTCAAATCAGAGAATCATGTTCATTCGTGCTAATGGGGACATTGAATCAGAAGAAGAACAACAAGAGGAAACTGATGATGACCATGAAGCACCGCCAGTTAAAGGAGATCTATTGGTGGCTAGGAGAACTTTGAGTATGCAAACAAAATCACAAGAACCAACACAAAGGGAGAATCTGTTCCATACTCGCTGTTATGTTCAAGACAAGGTGTGTAGTCTTATAATCGATGGAGGCAGCTGCACCAATGTGGCTAGTGAGGTTATGGTGAAGAAACTTGGGCTTGAAACAACAAAACATCCAGCACCATACAAGCTGCATTGGCTGAATGATATTGGGGAATTGAGAGTTCATAATCAGGTTACGGTGCCAATTTCTATAGGAAAGTATGAAGATGAAATCCTTTGTGATGTGTTACCAATGGAGGCTAGTCGTATACTTTTGGGAAGGCCCTGGCAGTCAGATCGAAGAGTTCATCATGATGGATTCACAAACAGACATTCTTTTGAGTTTAAGGGCAAGAAAATTATTTTGGTTCCCATGACACCTCAAGAGGTCTATGAAGATCATAAATCAACTCATAGAGGTTCTAAAGCATCCACTTTCTTTGCCAAATCCAGTGAGGTTAAGCAAGCTCTCTACTCTAAACAACCTTTGCTTTCATTTATATTTAAAGAGAATTTGTTTAATGTTACTGACCTTACACCGGTGCTACCGAGTGAGATGACTAAGCTCTTGCAAGATTTTAGTGATGTGTTTCCTGAGGATGCTCCTAAGGGTTTACCACCTATCCGAGGGATTGAACACCAAATTGACTTTGTCCCTGGCTCGTCTCTTCCCAATAGACCAGCCTATCGAACTAACCCCGTGGAGACCAAAGAGCTACAAAAACAGATTGGAGAACTCATGGAGAAAGGCCATATTCGTGAAAGCATGAGTCATCTTATGATCAACAAACACCTAAAGGTGATTAAGAAAGAAACCACACAAACCGGTTTATACAAAACCGAGTATTACTTGTGTGGAGAGATTTGGAGTTTGAATAAGAAAGATTAAGGAATCATAAACCAAATAATATGGGTTCAATCCAAATGGATATCACCCTAAAGGCAATGTCTATCCTTAATCTACATTGAAAATACTAAGAAAAGCTTAAGTGAAATAAAGAAAAGAAATAAAATAAGAACTAAAGATTTTCTCTTCTTTTATTGATAAAATGATACTTGGATGATTACAAATGAATCTTACAACTCTTATTTATAGAGGAAAAATCAGATTCAAAATAAAGGTAGAAAAAGTAAAATGTTGACCAGATTTGAATCTGGTCAACTATGACCAACGGTCTGATTCCGTACGGACTGGCATCAGGGAAAATGGATCCGCGGGTCGAGGGAAGGCACGCGGCATCGGGGAATCGGCATCAGGACGCGGGACAGACGGATCAGGATGAGTGGCATCGAGACGCAGGACGCGGGTCACTCGATGCCTAGACGCGGATCAGGACATGACCCGCGTGTTTATCCATTAACCCGGGTCGGGTATTCGGATAAACACGCGGATCCTAGAAATCCCTCTGATCCGCGTGTTCGAGCATCAGTCCGTGGTTCCTCGATGCTCCTTCGATCCGCGGGTCGAGTGGCGTCGATGCCAGGTCCGACCCGCGGTACATGGCCAACCCAAATTTTCCCAACTTCCATTTTTCACCATTTTCGCCATTTTCTCGTGCGGCCTTCTTCGTTCCTCATGCGGCCTGACTCCTTCTTCACTTGAATGGCCTAGAACACCACTTTCCAAGTCTTGACCGCCTCTTCAACTTCCTTTCCCAAAGTTACCCGAATTTGGCTAAGTCTTGGGTACTTTGGGATCTTCTCTTGAACACCTTTGTGTTCTCCTTGTTTAACACTCCCCCGCAAGTTAATATGTAGTAGCACGAAGTATTAACTTGGAGACACAAGGAGAGACCTCATTAAAACCTTTAGTGGGAAAACCCTTTGGGACAAAACCACACTAAGGAAAAAGAGTATCTTCTCCAAGGTCTTAAGGGTTTTAAACCAAGGTCTTGAGCTTCACCTCGGCTCCTCTATGTTCTGCCTCGGCTTGCTCTTCTGCTTTGAGCTTCGGCCTCAACTTATCCGTGATAGCTTCGGCCTTGCTCTTCTTCTTTGGCCTTCTTTCTTTAATACTCCCCCGCACTCTTAGCTGCCGTGAAGACTTGTGAACAGAGGCTAAGAGTGGAGCTTGGCTTCGCCTTTTTGCTCTTCGAGTCCCGGATCAATCTTCGGTCTTATTGCTCCTTTTGATTCTTCTTCTTAACTCCGGTTTCTCCTCATGGTTTCCTCATCATTTTTCTTTCATTTGCACCTTTGATCAGGAGGTTTAAACAAAAGAAAACATTAGAGATGTTTCCATAACTCAAAACCATAAATTAAGAAATTTGATATGAAATCGCAATAGATTTAAATGAGAAATGATTGATCCATAAATGGGAGTTTAGAATGGCCCTTTTCTTGAAGTTTCGGATCAGTTGTTGGTCTTATTGCTTCTCGAAAAACTTCTCTCTTTTAGGCTCTCATGCTAGACTTTGAGGCTCTCATTTGGCTCCTTTGAGGCTCTCATTGGTCCCTTTGAGGCTCTTATGGTCTCCTTTATCTTTCAATGAAAGATAGAGCTGAAAAGAGTAGCGGTTGTTCCATAAGGAATATCAAAGGCAATATAAATAACCAAATGAAGAATATCAAAGGCAAACACAAATCCACATGAGGAATATCAAAGATCTTTGCTTTGAGGCTCTCATGGGTCCCTTTGAGGCTCTTATGATCTCATAAGGAATATCAAAGGGAAAAACAAAACCAAATGAGGAATATCAAGTCTCATGAGGAATTTCAAAGTTTTAGAGAGTTTAGAGATAGCCTTTTTCATCATTTTTACGGTTTGGAGACATGGAATTTCGATTCCTTTGATTAGTCTTCTCCCCCGTACACCAAACTTCACCGATCCAATTACTTCTTGAAATTTCTTCTTGAATTTCACCTTGCATTTACACAATAAACGAATTGGATTAGTCATATTCAAATAAATAAGTTTAAAATCATAAAACCATTCAATCTCATCATGATTTTAAACTTTCAATCTTCAATTCGTTTAAGGTTCCAAATTTGCAAGCATAGACATTTTCAAGAGATTAAATTTCCATTAATCAACCGGTTTCTTCAATAAACCGGAATTCAAAATTCAAAATTCAAATTTCAAATAAAAACAAAAAATGGAGGGAAAATTTAGAACTCCCTCTTTCTTCCAATTCGGATTGGAAGTATGAACACCATTGAAGCTTCCTAGCTTCTTGAATAATTTGGGAATGGATTCAACGTGATTTTAAATGCTCTAAGGCATTCCACGGTTCTCTCCCACACGGTAAACACAAGGGCCTTTTGGATTCATCGTGATTTTAAATGCTTCAATGCATCCCACGGATCTCTTCCCACTTGTGTTACCTAACAATTTTAACCAAAAGTAACCAAAGAGATTAGTAACCGAGAGTGTAAGTAACCGAGAGAGTGAGAGAGTGAGAGATTGAGAGAGTAAGAGAGAGTGAGAGAGTAAGTGACCGAGAGTAAGAGTAACCAAGAGTAAGAGTAACCAAGAAAAAGCTTCCAGCTTTTGAAGATTTTAAGAAAAGCTTTAAGCTTTTGAATTTAAAGAAAGCTTCAAGCTTTAGAATTTTGAAAAAGCTACAGGCTTTTGAATTTTGAGAAAGCTTCCAGCTTTAGAGATTGAGAAAGCTTCCAGCTTTAGAGATTAAGGGAAAGCTTCAAGCTTTAAGATTAACAAGAAATTGTAACCAAAAGTTCGAAACTTTTCAAATCCGGTTCAAAAGAAACAAACTTTAACATTTTTGAAACCCGAATCTTTAAAACCAACATTTGCAGCGGAATCTAACAAGAATTTGTGTTGGGTTAAGCGCATGAGAAAGATTGAAACTTCCTCATACCGATTCAACCCAACTCACCAAAGAAAAACCGAATCTCCAAATCTCTAAACCCAAGAGCTTCATGCTCTGATACCATGTTGGAATTTGATGAGTCTAAGCTCATCTTATGATCAACAAACACCTAAAGGTGATTAAGAAAGAAACCACACAAACCGATTTATACAAAACCGAGTATTACTTGTGTGGAGAGATTTGGAGTTTGAATAAGAAAGATTAAGGAATCATAGACCAAATAATATGGGTTCAATCCAAATGGATATCACCCTAAATGCAATGTCTATCCTTAATCTACATTGAAAATACTAAGAAAAGCTTAAGTGAAATAAAGAAAAGAAATAAAATAAGAACTAAAGATTTTCTCTTCTTTTATTGATAAAATGATACTTGGATGATTACAAATGAATCTTACAACTCTTATTTATAGAGGAAAAAACAGATTCAAAATAAAGGTAGAAAAAGTAAAATGTTGACCAGATTTGAATCTGGTCAACTGTGACCAACGGTCTGATTCCGTACGGACTGGCATCGGGCACTCGGCATCAGGACGCGGGACGGGCGGATCAGGACGAGTGGCATCGAGACGCAGGACGCGGGTCACTCGATGCCAAGACGCGGATCAGGACATGACCCGCGTGTTTATCCGTTAACCCGGGTCGGGTATTCGGATAAACACGCGGATCCTAGAAATTCCTCTGATCCGCGTGTTCGAGCATTAGTTGTTGGAATTTGATGAGTCTAAGCTCATCTTATGATCAACAAACACCTAAAGGTGATAAAGAAAGAAACCACACAAACCGGTTTATACAAAACCGAGTATTACTTGTGTGGAGAGATTTGGAGTTTGAATAAGAAAGATAAAGGAATCATAGACCAAATAATATGGGTTCAATCCAAATGGATATCACCCTAAATGCAATGTCTATCCTTAATCTACATTGAAAATACTAAGAAAAGCTTAAGTAAAATAAAGAAAAGAAATAAATAAGAACTAAAGATTTTCTCTTCTTTTATTGATAAAATGATACTTGGATAGATTACAAATGAATCTTACAACCTCTATTTATAGAGGAAAAATCAGATCTAGAAAATAAAGGTAAAAAGTAAAATGTTGACCAAATTTGAATTTGGTCAACAGTCCCAACGGTCTGATCCGTACGGACAGATCACGTGCTGGCGTCGAGAGGATCTGATCTGCGGGTCGAGAGAAGGCACGCGGCATCGTGACTCGGCGGATCAGGACGCGGGAAGCCGGATCAGGACGAGTGGCATCGAGAGCTAGGACGCGGGTCACTCGATGCCAACACGCAGGACGGACGCGGATCAGTACACGACCCGCGTGTTTATCCGTTAACCCGGGTCGGGTAATCGGATAAGCACGCGGATCCTAGGAACTGATCTAATCCGCGTGTTCGACCATCAGTCCGTCCCTTCCTCGATGCTTCGTCGATCCGCGGGTCGAGTGGCCTCGATGCCAGTCCGACCCGCGGTACATGGTCCGGTACAGATTTTCCCAAACTCCATTTTTGCCATTTCTTCATGCGGCCTTCTCTTCTAATCATGCGGCCTGACTTCCTTGATCCTTAAACGGTCTAGAACACCACCGTTCATGCCTTGAACGCCTCTTTGAAGATTTTAAGAGATCGGAAGAGATTTAAGAGATTAAGGATGATCTTGTGGTGATCCAGATCTAGAACAAGAGAGAGAGGTTAGAGAGAGAGAGATTTTTGTTGATCTGATCTTATTCACCTATTGTTTACAACCACATACATATGTATAAAGAAAGAATCAATAAAAACGTTTTTTACTGTTCACAGACCCAAACTAAAGTCCATTCTGATTCTGATCAAGCCCAACACCATTTCAGAACCAATCTGACTTTGTTCTTCAACTTGATTCACTTTCTTGGTGAGTACTTTCAACACTCCCCCTCAAGGTTGGCCGGTGAGGATCCCATAGGCCAATCTTGTCATGGATGTACTCACATATGCTTACAGAAGTAGCCTTGGTGAATATATCTGCCATTTGATCTTCACTCTTCACAAATTTAGGAGTAATCAATTCATCTTGAATCTTGCTCCTGACAAAATGACAATCCACTTCAATGTGTTTTGTTCGCTCATGAAATACCGGATTTGAGGCAATGTGGATCGCAGCTTGATTATCACAATAAAGACTCATTGGTCTGGTCTCATGAATACCCAAATCCTTGAGAAGAGCCTTCACCCATATCATCTCTTTTGTGACTTCCTTCATTGCCCTATATTCTGCCTCAGCACTAGATAGAGCAATCACCTTGATATGATCGTAGATAGCAAGGAAGATGAGGAACCAGAAGCTGAAGAGGAACCGGAGATAGTTGGAGCTAAGGAGATGGCTAAGGAGGCTCATGCCTACATTGCCGCCGAAGACATCAATCAACTGGAGGCTAATCCACACGTCGTCAACATTTCTATCCTGGAGAACAAAGAACCCGGTAATGATGACTAAGTGACTTAGGTGAGGAGTTTGTACTCTTTTTCCCATGTTTGAGTTTTGTCCCAATGGGTTTTCTCAGCATGGTTTTTAATGAGGCAGATGAGTCACTACGGCGAGTTACTTAGAAGTCGTTGCCATTGGGTTAGTACAATTCACTATGGCTTAGTACTTAGTTATTTTAGAGGTGCACCGATTAGGAACCTTAGGGTTGGGACGCCTCGCTGTTTTTATTTAAATTTCAGACGCCTTGTTGTTTATTTATAGAACGCTCTGTTGTTTGGGTTTCAGGTCTCTAGGGTTGATTATAAAACCCAAGTGACGCCTCCCTTGTTTTCTGGAGCGAAGAACTTTATGAAAAAAAAACCAGTATCGATTGTTTCTTCCCTCAACCTGATTCTTGATTATTGTTCATTGAATCTGAGATTCTCATACACTTTGTGATCGAGAAACTCTTCTATTTTGATCCTCTTATCAAGCTTAAGCTTACCAAGAGATCTTCTATCTTCATCATACCTCATCATCACAACGATTCCATTCATCTCCATCATTCACGCCATCAAAACCCATCTCCATCTCGATCCATTGTTGCTGCCCTTGCGAGTTCATCATCATTCTCAACATCATCATCACGTTCAAGTCCACCTACATCCCTATATACAGCCGCTGCCCTTATCAAATCATCATCTTCACGCATTCATTCACCATCTTGCCTCATTCACAGCCTTTCCTTCGGAGTTGTCCTAGGGAGATCGCATCACGTGGTATCAGAGCCAACTCTGAACCAAAGGCTGAGCAAAAACCCTAACCCTAATCTCTTTGCTTTTCAATTTCGATTCCTTGTGGCATTAGGTTTTGGTTTGTTTCGATTCCTAGTTGAATTAGGATTTTGTTGCTTGCTAAAATCGAATTGGGATTTTGTATTTGCATTGATCTGTTTGTTTCTCATCTTAGGGTTTCGTTAATTGCCTAGAATTGTTGTTTGCTGCGTTAAAATTTTTCAATCTATTGTTTAGTTGCTTTGGTCGAATATTTTATTGATCGTGAGTCTTTTATTGCTTGATCACGTTGCTGTGTCATTTGAGTTTCTAATTATTTCATTAGAATTATCATTGCTGTGTCGTGGTCTTCTTTTGTTTTAATTGCTCTTCGTTTAGTTGCTGTCATTGGTCAATTGTTCTTTGCTTCGTTAGTTTAATTGTTTAATTGTTGCTGTGTCTTAGTCTTGCATTAGTTTAATTGTTCTTAGGTCTGTTTCTTTTCTGTCATTTGTTCTTAATTGCGAATTTTGTGTTGTTTGCTTTTAAAATTGTTTTGTTGGTTGCTGGAATTTTGGGATTCTTTTGGCTAGAGATTTCTTTTAAAAATCTGGAAATTTTCATGTCTAGAATCTTATCTTGTGAACAAGTTACTGCGAGTTTGCTGTGATTTTGTTTCAGGTACCATGGAGCTTTCGGCTGAGGCCATGGCAGCTCTCAACAAAGCAATGGCTGAACAAATCAAGGAATCAAACCAAGCCATTACAACGCAGCTCACACAGCAGATTGAGCGGCTCAATGACAAGTTCGAGACAAAGATGAGTGATCTGCTCAAAGATCTTAGTGCAAGTGGAGGAGAGTCTTCGCATACTCCAACTCCTTCTGAAGCAGTGCGTTTAGCTAAGGGTAAAGGGCACATAGGATCTTCCCGGAGACTCCAACGTGACTCAACACCTTCTGGAATCAGACCTAAAGTCAAGACAAACCGCAGTCAGATTTGGGGCAGAGAGACTATGTTTGATCAGAGGAAACAAGATGGCTCTAGAGTAGAAAGGCACCAAGAACGTCAACACCGCAGAGAGGAATACATTGCTGGGCATCGAGTCTTCACTGGAAACTCAGAGCTAGAATACTATGAGGAGGACGAAGCTTCTGATCACAGCAGAGAAACCGTGAGAAGAGACCGAGGCAGAGGCAATGGCAGAGACTATGATCCTTTGAGACAGCAGCTGAACCATATCAGGATTCAATATCCTCCTTTCCATGGCACCAATGATCCAGAGGTTTATCTAGATTGGGAAAGGAAGATGGAGTCTAATTTTCTGGTCCAAGGAACTTATGAGCTCAATAAGGTGAAGATCGCAGTTTCAGAATTCAGTGGCTATGCACTCTTGTGGTGGGAACAGCTGGGAATTACTAGGCAGCGACATAGAGAACCTCCTGTTACTACTTGGGATCAGCTTGTCACGCAGATGAAAAAGAGGTTTGTCCCTGCACATTATCAGAGAGAGATTCTTAACAAGCTTAGGCGTCTCATTCAGGGCACGAGGTCAGTTAGAGACTACTACCAGGAGCTGGAAACGTTGATGATCAGGGCTGATTTGAGCGAAAGTGAAGACATGGTAATGTCTAGATTCCTTGGGGGCTTAAACAGAGAGATTCAGGATAAAGTGGAGCTGCAGAATTATGAAGATGTACAAGAGATGGTACATAAGGCCGAGCTGATTGAATCGCAGATTAAGAGAAAGGTTGGGAGGTTAACTTTCACTTCTGACATCCCAAAGCCAGGAGAGCTCAGCAAACCGACCTATACCCAGGACTCTAAGCCAGCGACTTCTACAGCTAAAGAAGGGGTTAAGGTCGAAATTAAACCGAGGAGTGGAGCTTCTACTAGTCATATTAGGTGCTTTAAATGTCAAGGAATGGGACATTACTCCAGGGACTGTCCTAATAAGAAAATGTTTCTGCTTCAAGAAGGAGGAGAGATTGTTCCTCAGGAGGAGTCAGAGGTTGAATCAGAATTAGAAGAAGAAGAAGTAGCTGCTGCCGTGGGTGATATGTTAGTAGCACGCAGAACTTTAAGTGTTCAGATTCATCCAGACGATAGAGGACAGCGTGAGAGTCTCTTCCACACTAGATGTGTAGTTCAGGGCAAGGTCTGTACTTTGATTGTAGATGGAGGTAGCTGTACCAATGCTGCTAGTGAAGAGATGGTAACGAAGCTCGATCTTAAGACTACTCCACATCCTAGGCCATACCAGCTACAGTGGTTGAACAACAAGGGAGCCCTAACCGTTTCTCAGCAAGTTTTAGTCAAGTTAGCGATTGGGAAGTATGAGGATGAGTTACTCTGTGATGTGATTCCTATGAAGTCTAGTCACGTTTTATTGGGAAGGCCATGGCAGTTTGACAGAAGGGTTCTTCATGATGGCTACACCAACAAGCAGTCCTTTGAGTTTAAAGGGCGCAAGGTCACTCTTCTTCCTCTCACACCAGATGAAATCCATCAAGACCAACTTCACATGAACCGCAAGGAAACAGAGAAAGTTTCTAACAGCCTCTACCTTAATCACAGTGAATTTTCTAAACTCTATGAGCCTGAAATGATGACTTTTATGTTTGAATATGAGGAATCCCTTGTTAGTACTAACCCCTCACAGGAGCTTCCTAGTGTTATGATTGAGTTATTGCAGGAACACAAGGACATCGTTCCAGAAGAAATTTCACCAGGCTTACCTCCACCTCGCGGAATAGAGCATCAAATAGACTTGGTGCCAGGATCTGCATTACCTAATAGACTTGCCTACAGCAACCAGATCAGAATGAAACCAGAGAAGTGCAATCTTAAGTCTTGGGAAGCATGTCTACCTCATATCGAGTTTGCTTACAATCACGCTAAGCATTCTTCTATCCTTTTCTCTCCTTTTGAAATTGTTTACTGGCTTAATTCCTTTTCCCCACTAGACTTGATCTCTTTGCCTTTGAAAGAAAGGGATTGTTTGGATGGCATGAAAAAGGCAAGACCGGTGCGCAAGATTTATGAGAAGGATAAGGAGAATATCGAAAGGAGGACCAAGCAATATGAGCACGCCAACAAAGGAAGAAAGGAGCTAGTGTGGATCCACTTGCGAAAGGATCGTTTTCCAGAAAAGAGGAAGAGCAAGCTTATGCCACGAGTTGATGGACCAGTTGAAGTCGTCAAGAGGATCAACCACAATGCTTATCAGATTGGTCTCCAAGGTACAGATTTGAGGACAAATCCTTTTCAAGAGGGAGGGGATGATATGATCGTAGATAGCAAGGAAGATGAGGAACCAGAAGCTGAGGAGGAACCGGAGATAGTTGGAGCTAAGGAGATGGCTAAGGAGGCTCATGCCTACATTGCCGCCGAAGACATCAATCAACTGGAGGCTAATCCACACGTCGTCAACATTTCTATCCTGGAGAACAAAGAACCCGGTAATGATGACTAAGTGACTTAGGTGAGGAGTCTGTACTCTTTTTCCCATGTTTGAGTTTTGTCCCAATGGGTTTTCTCAGCATGGTTTTTAATGAGGCAGATGAGTCACTACGGCGAGTTACTTAGAAGTCGTTGCCATTGGGTTAGTACAATTCACTATGGCTTAGTACTTAGTTATTTTAGAGGTGCACCGATTAGGAACCTTAGGGTTGGGACGCCTCGCTGTTTTTATTTAAATTTCAGACGCCTTGTTGTTTATTTATAGAACGCTCTGTTGTTTGGGTTTCAGGTCTCTAGGGTTGATTATAAAACCCAAGTGACGCCTCCCTTGTTTTCTGGAGCGAAGAACTTTATGAAAAAAAAACCAGTATCGATTGTTTCTTCCCTCAACCTGATTCTTGATTATTGTTCATTGAATCTGAGATTCTCATACACTTTGTGATCGAGAAACTCTTCTATTTTGATCCTCTTATCAAGCTTAAGCTTACCAAGAGATCTTCTATCTTCATCATACCTCATCATCACAACGATTCCATTCATCTCCATCATTCACGCCATCAAAACCCATCTCCATCTCGATCCATTGTTGCTGCCCTTGCGAGTTCATCATCATTCTCAACATCATCATCACGTTCAAGTCCACCTACATCCCTATATACAGCCGCTGCCCTTATCAAATCATCATCTTCACGCATTCATTCACCATCTTGCCTCATTCACAGCCTTTCCTTCGGAGTTGTCCTAGGGAGATCGCATCACACCTTCTGTTTCTTACTTCTCCAAGTCACAAGATTACCTCCTACAAATGTGCAATACCCAGTTGTTGATTTTCTATCTTGTCTATCTCCTGCCCAATCTGCATCACAGTAAGCTTTCAGCTCAGTACTCCCATTACATTCTAGCCATATTCCCTTTCCCGGGTTGCCCTTGAGATATCTTAAAATTCTCTCTACCATCCTCCAATGATGTGCCTTAGGAGCTTGCATATGCTGGCTCACTCTATTTACTGCGAAACAAATATCATGCCGTGTTATGGTTAGGTAGATTAGCTTCCCAACTAACCTCTGGTATTGCTTAACATCTGACCATATCTCCTCATCTCTCACATCTTGGTAGCCTTCCTCAATAGGTGTTCTTGCTGGTTTTGAACCTAACTTGCCAGTTTCTTTCAACAAGTCAATCACATACTTCCTTTGTGATATAAACATCCCATTTGGCTCCCGAGTCATCTCGATGCCCAAAAAATACTTCAGCTCCCCCAAATCTTTGATGTCAAATGAGGACCTCAGAATCTCCTTAGTTCTCTTAATCCCTTCAACATCATCTCCGGTGATGATAATATCATCTACATAAATCAGTACTGCCACTAGTCCTTCCTTGTCTTTCTTGGTGAACAAAGTATGATCAGCCTCAGATTTAACGAACTTCTTCTCCAACAAACAGCTGCTCAATTTTTGGTACCAAGCCCTTGGGGATTGCTTCAATCCATAAATGGCTTTCTTCAGTTTACACACCTCCATCACTTCCTATAGTATCATCACCAGCTACTGCCTCATTCTGCATGGCTCCTACACTCTCAGCTGGAGATGTACTCCTCGGACTTACTAGAGTATTTAAACCGTCTAGAACGAATTTCAAGGTAGTAGCTCGATCAAGCCCAGGAGAAACAATACCCTTCAGATCATCCCAATTCCTCTCATTGAAATAACCCTTTTTCTCATCAAACTTGACTTCCCTAGAGACATACACACGTTTAGTCTCTGGATTATAGCACTTGTATCCTTTCTGAGTGGGAGAATAGCCAACAAACATACACTTGATACTCTTGGGTTCAAGCTTGTTTCTATGAGCTTCTGGAACAAAGACATAGCAAACACATCCAAACACTTTGAGATGATTAATACTTGGTTTAGTTTTGGTTAATACCTCGTATGGAGATACATCTCCAAGGTGTTTGGTTGGCAGCCGGTTGATCAGATAACATGCAGTCATCACAGCATCTCCTCAATACTGCTTAGGAACACTCCTAGCAAACATTATTGTCCTAGCCACCTCCATCAAATGCCTATTCTTTCTCTCAGCCACTCCATTCTGTTGTGGAGTATATGCACAAGAGGTTTGATGTACAATTCCACGTTTTCCCAAAAACTCTGTAAAAGACTTACTCATGTACTCTCCCCCATTATCACTTCTGAGAATCTTGATCTTGGCTCCATATTGAGTATGCACATAGTTATAGAACTTGGAAAAAGCTTCTAGGACATGACTCTTTGATGGCATGAATGTTACCCAAGTATACTTCGATTTCTCATCAATAAACGAGACAAAATATTTGTATTGATCTCGAGTTACACACGGTGCTGTCCATACATCAGAGTGAACTAGATCAAAACAAGCATCATACACACTAGATGATTCTGGAAAAACAGTTCTACAATGTTTCCCTAGAATACATGCTTCACAATCTTGATGATCTTGATCCTTCTGATGAGGCAAAACAAGTTTAAGGGCACTGAGGTGGGGATGACCGAGCCTTTCATGCCAAAAAGAGTTCATACTTCCTGAACTTAGAGCCGAGTGATTAGCCGCAATATCCACTACTGGTTGCTTGTTGTCCAACACATCCAAAATATAGAGACCATCTTTGGAGCAACCTTCCCCAATGGTCTTCCCTGACTTAGTGTCATGAAACCACACATCATCAGAACTAAACACAGCCAAACAATCAAGGTCCTTAGTAGCTTTCTGAACAGACAATAGATTAGTAGCGAACTCAGGCATGAATAGAGCTTTTGTATTCTTACTAAACAACTCTAAATCTCCGATTCCCCTAATCTCAACATCCTGTCCATTTGCTATTGTAACCTTTCCCAAGTGAGGCTTAACATTGGACAACAACTTCTTATCACTAATCATGTGATGAGAGGTCCCTGAATCAATTATAACCGGATTGAGAGTTCTAGATGCAAAGAGACTCTTACCTGATTCAGTGAGCTTGGCAATGCTCTTGATGAGAGCATCCAAGTCAGACCTCCTTACAACATCATCTGAGGCGGCTACAGCCACTCCAGCAGTCCCCCTTGATGTTTGAGCCATTCCTCTCAGATTCTTGGGTCTCAAATGTGGATGGAGAGTCCAGCATTTGTCTTTGGTGTGTCCCTTCATCTTACAATGCTCACACCATAGTTGTTTTCTTTCAGTTTGATAACCACCTCTGCTTACATGGGCAGCTTCAACCGCTTCTTTGCTTCTGCCCATATGGGCAGTCTCACTTGTCCCTTTAAAGAGACCTTTAGAGCCTTCCTCCTTCTGAATCATCATACACACTTGGTTTAACGTAGGCATCTTCTCAAGCCGCAAGATATGATGAATCAGTCATGTGTAAGACTCATCTAGAGTGAGGAGCAGTCTAAATACTTGATCTTGCTCTCTCCTCTCAATCATCTCTTTGACATCAAGAGTGGGCGGTCTGAGCATATCTAATTCAGCCCATAGCCCTCTGAACTCTCCAAAGAGATCCTTGAACTCTTTCCCTTCTTGCTGAAGGTTGTTTAGAGCTCTCTTAATTTCAAAGATTCTACTAAGATTGGATTCATTACCATAAACCCCCAAGAGAGTCTCCCACAACTCCTTTGCTGTCTCCACATAGGAGTAAGAAGCAAGGATGCCCTGCTCCAGAGAGCTCTGAAGAACAGCAAGAACAAGCTGATCCTCTTGGATCCACTTGGAATCCTCTGTGCTGGTGCTGATCTTGGCATGAGACTCTACGCCACCTTCTTCAGCTTCAGCTCCAGAGGTTCCAGCATTTTTCGTGTCCTCAGACACATCTTGAGAGTTTAGGCAGTGTACCCAAAGCCCACGACTCCTTAGTACTGTCTTTGTGGTTCTAGACCACAAGAGATAGTTGCTTTTGATTCTCCATAGAAAGATCAAAGAACAGAGTAAACTTGCGGAAATAAGGTCTTCAAGAGCTTTAATGCTCTGATACCATGAAGATTTTAAGAGATCGGAAGAGATTTAAGAGATTAAGGATGATCTTGTGGTGATCCAGATCTAGAACAAGAGAGAGAGGTTAGAGAGAGAGAGATTTTTGTTGATCTGATCTTATTCACCTATTGTTTACAACCACATACATATGTATAAAGAAAGAATCAATAAAAACGTTTTTTACTGTTCACAGACCCAAACTAAAGTCCATTCTGATTCTGATCAAGCCCAACACCATTTCAGAACCAATCTGACTTTGTTCTTCAACTTGATTCACTTGCTTGGTGAGTACTTTCAACACTCTTGACCTTCCTTACCCAAAGTGACCCGAATATGGCTAAGTCTTGGGTACTTTGGGATCTTCTCTTGAACACCTTTGTGTTATCCTTGTTTAACACTCCCCCGCAAGTTAATACGCAGTAGCACGAAGTATTAACTTGGAGACACAAAGAGAGACCTCATTAAAACCTTGGTGGAAAAACCCTTTGGGACAAAACCACACTAAGGAAAAAGAGTATCTACTCCAAGGTCTTAAGGGTTTTAAACCAAGGTTTTGAGGTTCACCTCGGCTCCTCTTTGTTCCGCCTCGGTCTTGCTCTTCTTCTTTGAGCTTAGGCCTTCATCTTATCCGTGATAGCTTCGGCCTTGCTCTTCTTCTTTGGCCTTCTTTCTTTAATACTCCCCCGCACTCTGAGCTGCCGTGAAGACTTATGAACAGAGGCTAAGGGTGGAGCTTGGCATCGCCTTTTGCTCTTCGATTCCCGAATCAATCTTCGGTCTTATTGCTCCTTTTGATTCTTCTTCTTAACTCCGGTTTCTCCTCATGGTTTCCTCATCATTTTTCTTTCATTTGCACCTTTGATCAGGAGGTTTAAACAAAAGAAAACATTAGAGATGTTTCCACAACTCAAAACCATAAATTAAGAGATTTGATATGAAATCGCAATAGATTTAAATGAGAAATGATTGATCCATAAATGGGAGTTTAGAAATGGCCCTTTTCTTGAAGTTTCGGATCAGTTGTTGCTCTTATTGCTTCTCGGAAAACTTCTCTCTTTGAGGCTCTCATGAAAGACTTTGAGGCTCTCATTTGGCTCCTTTGAGGCTCTTATGGTCTCCTTTATCTTTTAATGAAAGATAGAGCTGAAAAGAGTAGCGGTTGTTCCATAAGGAATATCAAAGGAAAATACAAATAACCACATGAGGAATATCAAAGATCTTTGCTTTGAGGCTCTCATGGGTCCCTTTGAGGCTCTTATGATCTCATAAGGAATATCAAAGGGAAAACAATAGCCTAATGAGGAATATCAAATCTCATGAGGAATATCAAAGATTAAGAGAGTTTAGAGATAGCCTTTTTCATCATTTTTACGGTTTGGAGACATGGAATTTCGATTCCTTTGCTAAGTCTTCTCCCCCGTACACCAAACTTCACCGATCCAATTACTTCTTGAATTTTCACCTTGCATTTACACAATAAACGAATTGAATTAGCCACATTCAAATAATTAAGTTTAAAAATCATAAAACCATTCAATTTCATCATGGTTTTAAACTTTTAATCTTCAATTCGTTTAAAGGTTCCAAATTTGCAAGCATATCATTTTCAAGAGATTAAAATTCTTTAACAACCGGTTTTTCACTTTTAAACCGGAAATTCAAATTCAAAAATCAAATAAAATCAAAAAGGAGGGAAAATTTAGAACTCCCTCTTTCTTCCAATTCGGATTGGAAGTATGAACACCATTGAAGCTTCCTAGCTTCTTGAATAACTTGGGAATGGATTCAACGTGATTTTAAATGCTCCAAAGCATCCCACGGATCTCTTCCCACTTGTGTTACCTAACAATTTAAACAATAGTAACCAAAATTAGTAACCAAGAAAAAGCTTCAAGCTTTTGAATTTGAAGAAAGCTTCCAAGCTTTAGAATTTTGTAACCAAAGATTATAGTAACCGAGAGTGTAAGTAACCGAGAGAGTGAGAGAGTGAGAGATTGAGAGAGTAAGAGAGAATGAGAGAGTAAGTAACCGAAGATTTAGTAACCAAGAGTAAGAGTAACCAAGAAAAAGCTTCCAGCTTTTGAAGATTTTACGAAAAGCTTTAAGCTTTTGAATTTAAAGAAAGCTTCAAGCTTTAGAATTTTGAGAAAGCTTCTAGCTTTAGAGATTGAGAATGCTTCCAGCTTTAGAGATTAAGAAGAAAGCTAAAAGCTTTAGAGATTAACAAGAAATTGCAACAAAAAAATTCAAACTTTTTCAAAATCCGGTTTTGACAAGAACAACTTCTAAAATTATGAAACCGAATCTAAATCTAAACATTTGCAGCAGAAATCTACAAGAATTTGTGTTGGGTTAAGCGCATGAGATAGATTGATTACCTCCTCATACCAATTCAACCCAACTCACCAAAGAAATCAAAGATTCGAATTTTGAAAAAATAAAAGAAAAACCGATTCTTCAAATCTCCAACCCAAGAGCTTCATGCTCTGATACCATGTTGGAATTTGATGAGTCTAAGCTCATCTTATGATCAACAAACACCTAAAGGTGATAAAGAAAGAAACCACACAAACCGGTTTATACAAAACCGAGTATTACTTGTGTGGAGAGATTTGGAGTTTGAATAAGAAAGATAAAGGAATCATAGACCAAATAATATGGGTTCAATCCAAATGGATATGACCCTAAATGCAATGTCTATCCTTAATCTACATTGAAAATACTAAGAAAAGCTTAAGTAAAATAAAGAAAAGAAATAAATAAGAACTAAAGATTTTCTCTTCTTTTATTGATAAAATGATACTTGGATAGATTACAAATGAATCTTACAACCTCTATTTATAGAGGAAAAATCAGATCTAGAAAATAAAGGTAAAAAGTAAAATGTTGACCAAATTTGAATTTGGTCAACAGTCCCAACGGTCTGATCCGTACGGACAGATCACGTGCTGGCGTCGAGAGGATCTGATCTGCGGGTCGAGAGAAGGCACGCGGCATCGTGACTCGGCGGATCAGGACGCGGGAAGCCGGATCAGGACGAGTGGCATCGAGAGCTAGGACGCGGGTCACTCGATGCCAACACGCAGGACAGACGCGGATCAGTACACGACCCGCGTGTTTATCCGTTAACCCGGGTCGGGTAATCGGATAAGCACGCGGATCCTAGGAACTGATCTGATCCGCGTGTTCGACCATCAGTCCGTCCCTTCCTCGATGCTTCGTCGATCCGCGGGTCGAGTGGCCTCGATGCCAGTCCGACCCGCGGTACATGGTCCGGTACAGATTTTCCCAAACTCCATTTTTGCCATTTCTTCATGCGGCCTTCTCTTCTAATCATGCGGCCTGACTTCCTTGATCCTTAAACGGTCTAGAACACCACCGTTCATGCCTTGAACGCCTCTTGACCTTCCTTACCCAAAGTGACCCGAATATGGCTAAGTCTTGGGTACTTTGGGATCTTCTCTTGAACACCTTTGTGTTCTCCTTGTTTAACACTCCCCCGCAAGTTAATACGCAGTAGCACGAAGTATTAACTTGGAGACATAAGGAGAGACCTCATTAAAACCTTGGTGGGAAAACCCTTTGGAACGCGGATCAGTACACGACCCGCGTGTTCATCCGTTAACCCGGGTCGGGTAATCGGATAAGCACGCGGATCCTAGGAACTGATCTGATCCGCGTGTTCGACCATCAGTCCGTCCCTTCCTTGATGCTTCGTCGATCCGCGGGTCGAGTGGCCTCGATGCCAGTCCGACCCGCGGTACATGGTCCGGTACAGATTTTCCCAAACTCCATTTTTGCCATTTCTTCATGCGGCCTTCTCTTCTAATCATGCGGCCTGACTTCCTTGATCCTTAAACGGTCTAGAACACCACCGTTCATGCCTTGAACGCCCCTTGACCTTCCTTACCCAAAGTGACCCGAATATGGCTAAGTCTTGGGTACTATGGGATCTTCTCTTGAACACCTTTGTGTTCTCCTTGTTTAACATCAGTCCGTGGTTCTTCGATGCTCCTTCGATCCACGGGTCGAGTGGCGTCGATGCCAGGTCCGACCCGCGGTACATGGCCAACCCAAATTTTCCCAACTTCCATTTTTCACCATTTTCGCCATTTTCTCGTGCGGCCTTCTTCGTTCCTCATGCGGCCTGACTCCTTCTTCACTTGAATGGCCTAGAACACCACTTTCCAAGTCTTGACCGCCTCTTCAACTTCTTTTCCCAAAGTTACCCGAATTTTGTTAAGTCTTGGGTACTTTGGGATCTTCTCTTGAACACCTTTGTGTTCTCCTTGTTTAACATGTTCCAGTTCTTCTTGTGCCTAAAAAAGATGGGACTTGGCGTATGTGCGTGGACTGCCGTGCCATCAATAATATCATGGTGAAGTATCGACATCCCATTCCTAGATTAGATTATATGTTAGATGAATTACATGGTTCTAGCATATTCTCTAAAGTTGATCTTAAAAGTGGCTATCATCAGATTAGGATGAAAGAAGGAGATGAATGGAAAACTGCATTTAAAACTAAGCATGGTTTATATGAGTGGCTTGTTATGCCATTTGGACTCACTAATGCACCTAGTTCATTCATGCGTTTAATGAATCATGTTCTTAGAGCATACATTGGTGTTTTTGTGGTTGTCTATTTTGATGACATTCTCATCTATAGTCAGAACTTAGAAGAGCATATTAAGCATTTAGGAATGGTTCTGGCAGTGCTTAGACAAGAAAAGTTGTATGATAACCTCAAAAAGTGCACCTTTTGCACCGATAGTCTTGTGTTTCTTGGTTTTGTGGTTAGTGCAGATGGCATCAAGATGGATGAGAAAAGGTGAAAGCGATTCAAGAATGGCCTAGCCCAAAGTCTGTTGGTGAAGTGAGAAGTTTCCATGGATTGGCAGGCTTCTATAGGCGGTTTGTTAAAGATTTTAGCACCTTGGCAGCCCCTCTCACCGAAGTTATCAAAAAGGATGTTGGATTCAAATGGGGACAAGCACAAGAAAAGGCTTTCCAAAGCCTAAAAGAGAAACTTATTCATATGCTCCTGTTTTGATTTTGCCTAACTTTTCAAAGACTTTTGAGATTGAATGTGATGCTTCTGGTGTAGGTATTGGAGCTGTGCTTATGCAAGATAAACAACCCATTGCCTCTTTCAGTGAGAAACTTGGAGGAGCTACTCTCAACTACCCCACGTATGACAAGGAACTCTATGCATTGGTTCGAGCTTTGCAAACATGGCAGCATTATTTGTGGCCTAAAGAGTTTGTGATCCATACTGATCATGAATCTCTCAAGCACTTAAAGGGGCAGCAAAAGGTCAACAAAAGGCATGCAAGGTGGGTTGAATTCATAGAGACTTTTCCCTATGTCATCAAGTACCAACAAGGTAAGGATAATGTAGTTGCTGATGCATTATCAAGGAGGTACACTCTTCTCTCTACTCTTGAAGTTAAGCTTATGGGATTTGAACACATTAAGGAATTATATGCAATTGATCCTGACTTTCAAGACACTTATAAAGATTGTGAAAAACATGCTTTTGCCCATTATTTTCGACAAGATGGGTTTCTCTTCTATGAGAACCGTCTTTGTGTTCCTAACTGTTCTTTGAGAGACTTGTTTGTTAGGGAAGCTCATGGAGGAGGCTTGATGGGTCATTTTGGCATTGCCAAAACCTTAGAGATCATGAAAGAGCATTTCCATTGGCCTCACATGAAGCGTGATGTGGAGAGAATTTGTGGCAGATGCATGACTTGTAAGCAAGCTAAATCCAAAGTCCAACCCCACGGTTTGTATACTCCTTTACCCATTCCTACTCATCCTTGGAATGATATTTCTATGGATTTTGTGTTGGGACTGCCTAGAACTTGTTGAACTAATGTGTTAAACTAATGAGGATTAGTGAACCCATTAGTAGACTAATAAGATCAGATTCTCAAGTACACAAGAAGATGAGACAAAATCTGGGTTGAATAAAGAAGATGGTGGGACTTACCCAAAATAGAAGAATCACATGTTTCTGTTTATGTTACCAGTAGGACAAGTCACTATCAACACTTAATTATGTATTTCACCCTTATCTATGTTGTCTTTCTATATATATGTTGTAACGAATCAGAATCAATCTAAGGAGAAAGTTTCTCTCTTCCAAATCTATTAATCTCTCAATCTCTCTCATCTTACTCTGTTCTTACTCTGAAACTCTAAACATAATCTAAACTAAAATCTCTCTTATTCCGCATAATCTTACATGGTATCAGAGCTTTAAGCTCCAAAATCTCTTATTCTCTGTTCTTTCATTGTGTTCTTCACTCAATCTTCATTCTGGTTCATCAAATTTTCTGGAAAAATCTAGTTTATCCAGTGGTTTATAAACTTCTGGAAATTTTCAAGAAGTCTTTGTTTGCTCTTGAAATAATTCATACTAACCTCCTCACTCTGAGATTGAATAATCCTCAAATCCTTGGGTGCTGAGTTGTGAGAGGTTAAAGTGATTTATTTCTTGCAGATTTCTCAAAGAACTTTCAAAATCTAATCATTTTTCAGTTCCAGTTCAAACTTTCAATAGGTTTATCCTTGTTAGATTTAGGGTTCTTAAGTTGTTCATGAACAAAGATCCAACCTTTAGAGAGGTTGAATCAAAGAGAAGCTCAAGAGAGCAAAGAGATTAAGACTGATTTAAGAAGAGATATAGGAGAGATTTAGAACAGATTATAGGGAGATTAAGAAAGAGATTAGAACAGAGATTAAGAAGGATTAAACATAAATATGGGTTTGATTCAAATGAATCTCACCCTAAAGACTTTTCTCTCCTAAAGACTACATTGTGATAATCTGATTTTAGAGAGATAAATTAAAGAGAGAGAAGTTTGAATCAGATTTCTTATTATTCAACTTAAAGATACAAAATGGGAGAATACATATTTATAAAGTAAAGTAGAAATCTGAACGTTGCTAAGGATAGGATTTGCTTTATGATGACATAAAGCATAAAGCTAACTTTGGACTCTAGTGTGGAAAAGCAACGTCCATTTGAATTGATCAGACCTTGACCAATTGTGGTCCTCCCTTCTCCAATGTCTCTTTGTGTTAGGACCACAACTGATCCGCGTATGGGACAGATCCGTTCCGCATCTCGAGTCCATCGATCCGTGCCTCGGGAGATCACGTACTGCAGGTCGAGTGGCTTCGATGCCACTCGTACTGATCCGCATCCTTCTCGGTACCGAGCCGCTCCATTTTGTTCCGCGTCTCGGTCCTACTCCCAAAGTTACCCGAACATGTTTATTTCACCATGGTAACTTTTATTCACCTTAGTAACTTAAGGAAAGATTAATCCTTAAGCACTCTCCTTGATTAACACTCCCCCTCAAGTTCATACGCAACAATGTGAAGGATGAACTTGGAGATACAAGGAGAGGCCTCATTAAAACCTTAGTAGATAAAACCCATTGGGATAAAACTCTACTAAGGAAAAAGAGTACCAACTCAATGATCTTAGGGGAACATAATCAAGGTCTTGATCATTTGTTGAGCTTCGGTCCTCGGCTTCTCTTCTCTTGCCTCGGCCTTACTCTTCTTCTTCATGCTTCCTCTCTAATACTCCCCCTCAACCTTAGGCGTCGTAAACACAAAGACTAAGGTTGAAACCGCCGGTCTTGATGCTTCCTCTTCTTCTCACGATCATTGGCTTACTCAATTCTTCTCCTCCTTGAACCTTAACATAATTCAAACAAGAGAAAGCTTAAAGTATACACCAATGAATCAACACATAAACTGAGCTAGCAATCAATGATCCAAACGATTATAATTAAACCAATTTAAAGAGTAAGAGTTTAGAGAGTAGCCTTTTCATTTTGATGGTGTGGTTGATTCTTTAATCTTCATTTCTTTTCCACACCACTTAAACAACTCGGATCTTCATCTTCTAGATCCAAGTGGTGGAGCTTTCGGTTCCTTGTGCTTCACGCCATACAACCTTGTGAGTCCTCCTCCATTCACACAAATTTTCGATGATCACTCCTTAGAAGCATGATCACCTCTTTGATTTATTCTTTGATGATCACTCCTTGAAAGCATGATCATTTTATCCACTAGTGTGACTTGGAACCGCCAATCTTCTTCACACAAACCGGTTCAACTCTTCACCCGAAGCCATTCCATTCTTCTTTTAGCTTCGGCTTTGATCATAAACTCCAAGTGGCTCTTCTATCTTGGCCTCCTCCGTGTTCCCTCCGGTCTTCATTTATAACTCATAACCATTCCATTTCTCCCCCTTTGCTCTTTGACTCCCAAGTCTATGCAACCTTCCTTTACGCCATGATTCTTTAACCATCCGAAGCAACAATCACGGATAACTTCAAAACATTGACTCAATCAACTCTTCATCACCCAAGACTGGAAGCAATTATTAGCTTCATGAATGACTCCAAGATTGATCTCCAAAAGCTAGTTGCATCTCCTTGGTCTCCTTGGATGTGCATCATCGGTTCCATATTCAATCAAGAACCGCTACAAAACGTAACACAAGCACAACACCAAGCAATCTTTCCATTCCCACCAATGTTCCAATCAATGTTACCAACACCAAACATCTTCTCAATGTTACCAACATTAATCTTTCAATGATTCTCACAAGAATGGACCATAAGTGCTCAACCTTATCACCATAGAGTATAAGGGGTCCGGTGATAAGTTTCACACACACGGTGAGCTTTGATAAAGGGGAAACCTTTCTTTTACCGAAGAGAATTCACAACACAAGAGAATTCGAACCAAGAGTAATCAAGCACATTAGGATTAGGGTCAGTGTTTGGTTTGTGTTTAGGCTTTGGTTCCAAACTGATTTTGAGAATAGAGAGTATAGAGTATATAAAGATTGAGAGATTGGGAGATTTAAAAGAAAATAGAAAGATTTTGAGTATAAGAAAGGGGTAGATTTAAGAAGTACTCTCTATCCTCATGAATGTGTTTCCCTTAAGCTAGAAATCAAACAAGAGAGTAAGGATAGGAAATAACCCAAAGTAAGCTTCCCATGGATTGAATCACACCAGGCCTAATGCTTTCCTCTCCAAGAGTCACCATTTGAGGATCTCCAACTTTCATTCTACTCCTCTTCCCTTGTTGAACAGATTGATTCCTTCCTTCTTCTAGCCACACCAATTAGAGCAAACAACATCCTTGAGCTTCATGGGAGGGAAAGCTCCAATCTTTAATGCTTTTCTTCCCTTGATTCCCACTTAGATTCACACTAGTGACCGAGTATCAAACTTGCTCGGATTTTCTTAGATTTTGGCTCCATGGGCGAGAATACTCAAGCTTTTCCTTGAGTTGTTTTCCCTTATCACCCCACTTGTTTGAACCATCTCAAAACAGCTCCAAAGGTTGGAAGTTTACTCCCTTTCATGGGAACCACCTTCTTGTTTGAGCTTATATTCTTCAAAGAAACAATATTTTCTTCATTTCTTTAGGAAAGCTTTGTTAGAATAAATCTTAGAGTGTATGAACAGATTAGAGAGAGATTAGGGAGGATTAGAGAATAGATTAAGAGAGAGTAAGAACTTGAAATATATTCATTATTCAAGATAAGGTTACAAATGAGCAGATTACAAGACTATATAGAGTCTATAATCAGACCGTTGCATAAAGATAAGATTTCTAAAAGCAAAGGACATTTGGACTGATCCTACTAAAGCATAGTACAATTAGGATAAGGTAAGGACTGATCCAGCCTGTGCACTCTGATCTGATTATTCCCTTGATGACTCATCATAGTATTTACCAAAAGAGGTAAATAATATCTCAACAGCTCATGACCGTTACTCCCTCGTGATTCTGATTCAAATGGAACCACTCGGCGCTTATTGAATCATCCGGACTGATCCGCAAGACCAGCCTCGGTCCTTTATTCCCTTAGTGCAATTTAAGCCCTAAGGTTAACACTCCCCCTCAAGTTAAACATAAAGGTTTTATGTTTAACTTGGAAACTCACAACCATCACCTCATTAAAAACCTTAGCAAAGAAAACCACGTGGGACAAAACTTTGCTAAGGGAAAAAGAGTGTGATGATTGCAAGTAAGGGGCTTAGACAACGGATGAGTAAGGTCCACAAGCCCTAGTTTGCTATGGATATGATTGCAAACCTTGAGACTCGCAGCCTTAGTGAATATATCCGCCAATTGATCGTCCGTTCTAGTGTAGCAAGGCAAAGTCCATCCTTGCTCAATCTTCTCCCGAACCTTATGACAATCGATCTCAATGTGCTTTGTTCTTTCATGGAAGACCGAGTTAGTTGCAATGTGTATTGCCGCTTGGTTGTCACAATGCATCACCATAGGATCGGTTGACTCAATTCCCATATGAGCTAGAATGCCTCTCAACCATGTAAGCTCATTTGTCAACTTCTTCATTGCTCTATATTCCGCTTCTGCACTTGAACAAGAGACTCCCTTTTGCTTCTTAGTCCTCCAAGTAACCAAGTTACCACCAACAAACGTACAATACCCCGTTGTAGATCTTCTATCACTCCTATCTCCAGCCCAATCCGCATCACAATAACCAACTGTTTCGGTATTCTCATTTCTCCCCATCCATACTCCTTGGCCCGGACTGTCCTTAAGATATCTCAGAATCCTCTCAACCATCTTCCAATGATACACCTTTGGCTCTTGCATATGTTGACTTACTTGATTCACCACAAAGCAAATATCCGGTCTAGTGAGAGTCAAATAAATCAGTTTCCCAACAAGTCTCCTATATCTTGTCGGATCCTCATACTTCTCATCTTCTTGCTCCCCCTTTCGATCGGCCTTGTAACCCTCTTCAAGTGGTGTCTTTGCTGGTTTGGAGCCAAGTTTTCCCGTTTCTGCCAACAAATCAAGAGTATACTTTCTTTGGGAGATATGCAAACCGTTTGTGAACCTACAAACTTCAATCCCAAGAAAGTATTTCAACTCTCCCAAGTCTTTAATCTCAAACACAGACTTGAGGAACTCCTTTGTCTCTTGAATTCCCTTCTTATCATTCCCGGAGATGATCATATCATCGACATATATCAAAACCACAACTATTCCTTGAGGTCCTTGAAGGGTGAAGAGTGTATGATCCAGCTCACATTTCTTGAATCCTCTTTCTTTCAATGTACCACTCAATTTCTTATACCATGCCCTTGGTGATTGCTTCAATCCATAGATAGCCTTTCTTAACCGTAGAACTTTCCCGGGAGCAATGGAATTCTCAAGGCCTGGAGGTGGTGTCATATACACTTCTTCTTCTAGATCACCTTGAAGAAATGCATTCTTGACATCCATTTGCCACAACTCCCAATCAAGATTAACCGCTAACGAGAAGACAACCCGAACTGTATGCAACTTAGCTACCGGAGCAAACGTATCCGTGTAATCATCTCCATAAGTTTGGGTGAATCCTCTAGCAACTAGCCTTGCCTTGTATCGTTCTAGATCTCCATTACTCAAATATTTGATAGTAAAAACCCATTTGGAGCTCACTGCCTTCTTACCGAAGGGAAGATCCGCTTCATCCCACGTATGATTCTTCACCATTGCTCCTACTTCATCATCAACAGCTCCAACCCAGTTCTCATCCTCCATGGCTTCCTCATAGGTTTTCGGAATGGTATGCTCGTCTATCTTGGTGAGGAAGGCTCGGTGAGAAGAGGGTAAGAGGGCGAGAGAACACACAGCTTGAATCGGATGAGCAACAGCTTGATAGTTATAATAAACTCTACTCTCTTTCCATTGAGAGGGGTCTTTCCTGAGTCTTGTACTCCTTCTAAGGACAGGAACATTCGGTTCTTCAACAATCGGATCACTAGATTCTATCTCATCAACATTCTCAACAATAGCATCATTTTCAACTAGACCACTTGTGTTCCCACCTTGAACACTCTCTGAATCAGTGCTTTCTTGAACAGCAACAGCATCCGGTGACTCTTCTTGACTGCTCCCATCTTCCTGATCACTTGGACTTGGAACGCTTGTCTCTGGAGCCGGCTCAGGCTGAACTGATGATGGGGCAGTTTGAGACATTGGAGCCGGAGGATTACCTAGATGATCTAGAAGGAACCTCAAGTTTGCATTATAATCAGTGGGACGTGCAAACTCCTTCAAATCATCTTTATCATCAGTTCCAAAGTAACTCTTATCTTCTAAGAACTTCACATCCTTGGACACAAGTGTTCTCCTTGAACTCGGATCATAACACTTGTATCCCTTTTGAGTAGTTGAGTATCCAACAAACATACACCTTTTGCTTTTCTCATCTAACTTGGTTCGCAATTCCCTGGGTACTAAAACAAAACAAACACACCCAAAGACTCTTAGATGTTCAATAAAAGGTTTGGTTTTGTTAAGTACCTCAAATGGTGAGATGTCTTGGAGAATTTTGGTAGGTGTCCTGTTAATTAAGTAGCACGCTGTCATAACCGCATCACTCCAAAATCTCTTGGGGACATTCATATGAAACATCATTGCTCTAGAAACCTCCATCAAATGTCCATTCTTTCTCTCGGCCACCCCATTCTGTTGTGGTGTATACGGACAACTCGTTTGATGAAGGATTCCAAGTGATGAGAGGTGTTCTTTAAACCGGTTGCTAGTATACTCCCCTCCATTATCTGTTCTAAGAATTTTAATCTTGGCATTGTAATGGTTAGCAACATAAGCTTGAAAGTTCACAAATGCCTCAAGAACACGATCTTTAGATGGTAACAATGTAATCCATGTATATTTTGATCTTTCATCTATAAAAGTGACAAAGTATTTGTTATTTTCTTTAGAAATGCATGGTGAAGTCCAAACATCAGAATGAACCAACTCAAAACAATTTTCATAGATAGTAGTAGATTTTGGAAAAACAGATTTGCAATGTTTACCAAGAATACATGATTCACAACTCAAGTGATCAAAATAAACATTTGGTAGCATTATTTCAAAAGCTCGAGAATGGGGATGACCTAATCTAGCATGCCAAATCGCATTATTAGCAACACTTAAACAAGATTTTAAAGAAAAACTAGAGGAGCTCGGTGATAAATCTTCAAGAACATATAGATCATCTTTAGTACCACCTTCTCCGATTATCTTTCCGGACTTAATATCCTGAAAATGAACATCATTAGGACCAAAGATTGCATAACAATCCAAATCTTTAGTTGCTTTCTTAACCGAGAGTAAGTTTGATGTAAAATTCGGTATATAGAAAGCTTTAGATTCTTTATCAAATATTTTCAATGTTCCAATTCCTTTTATAGGGATATTATCTCCATTAGCAATTTCAACATGACCATTAGTTGTTTCAACATTTTTAAGCATGTTCAAATTGTTAATCATGTGATGAGATGCTCCCGAATCAACCACTAATGAATTCCTACTAAGAGAGTGTGTGAAGAAAGTTTTACCAGATTGGTTTTGGGAAGCAAAGGCCTTGATCAGTGCTTCCAAATCTGACTTACGAACGTAATCTCCATGATTGGCTGTGTCTCCGTTCTTGGACGTCCCGGGACGTTCTTGATTGCTTGTCCATTCTGATTCTGGCTTGGCCGAGGCGTGATTTGCTTTGGAGTTGCTTGGATAGTCAATCCACCAGCTTGGCTTGAGATGTGGATGCAAAATCCAGCACTTCTCTTTGACATGGCCCCGAGCCTTGCAATGATCACATCGAGTGTTAGCTCCAGGCTTGTTATAGCCTCCATTGTTTCCTTTGTTCCCACGGTTGTCATGCCTATTGTACACACCCTTATTAGCAGTGAGGAGCTCTCCTTTCCCACCAAATAATCCTAGAGATCCTTGCTCACGCTGAATCTGAGCACACACCTCATCTAGACTAGGAAGTTTCTCTGATCTAAGGATGTGTTTTGTGAGATCGTTGAACACCGGGTTTAAAGTCAGCAACAACCCAAACACCTTATCCTGTTCCTTCCTCTCATTGAGCACCTTTGGATCAATAGAACTTGGACGCAGCATCTCAAGTTCAGCCCATAAAGATCTATACTTTCCAAGATGTTTGGTAAATTCCATATCTTCTTGATGAAGGCTGTTTATTGCTTTCTTTACCTCATACACACGAGCAAGGTTAGACTCATTACCATAGACGTTCTTCAACGTATCCCAAAGCTCAGCAGCCGTCTCACAGTAAGAGTAAGCCTCAAGTATAGCCTGATCGAGACCATTCTGGATGATAGCCAATACCGTCTGATCTTCTTGGAACCATTTAGCTTCCCTCTCTTGCTTCTCTTGCTCAGATTCTCCAGTACTTCCTTCGGAGATCAACGAGATATCAATGTGATTCCACAGCCCTCTACCACATAGGGCTATCTTAGTTGTTCTAGACCATAACAAATAATTTTCCCCTTTGAGTATAACAGGAACCACCAAAGGTTTAGAGGAATCTATAGAGCTCATCCTCAAATAACTGATTTTGAAAGAAAACTTTACTGATTTTAATGAAAGCTAAGAGCTTTAATGATTTTCGGAAGATTTTAAAGAGAAAGGATAAAACTTTAGAGAAGGAACTCACAAAAAATAGAACCGAATGTTATGAAGAGATTTTGATGAAGATTTGAGGAGAAAAGAAACGAGTATAGTCACAGAATCATTTGCTCTGATACCATGTTAGAATAAATCTTAGAGTGTATGAACAGATTAGAGAGAGATTAGGGAGGATTAGAGAATAGATTAAGAGAGAGTAAGAACTTGAAATATATTCATTATTCAAGATAAGGTTACAAATGAGCAGATTACAAGACTATATAGAGTCTATAATCAGACCGTTGCATAAAGATAAGATTTCTAAAAGCAAAGGACATTTGGACTGATCCTACTAAAGCATAGTACAATTAGGATAAGGTAAGGACTGATCCAGCCTGTGCACTCTGATCTGATTATTCCCTTGATGACTCATCATAGTATTTACCAAAAGAGGTAAATAATATCTCAACAGCTCATGACCGTTACTCCCTCGTGGTTCTGATTCAAATGGAACCACTCGGCGCTTATTGAATCATCCGGACTGATCCGCAAGACCAGCCTCGGTCCTTTATTCCCTTAGTGCAATTTAAGCCCTAAGGTTAACACTCCCCCTCAAGTTAAACATAAAGGTTTTATGTTTAACTTGGAAACTCACAACCATCACCTCATTAAAAACCTTAGCAAAGAAAACCACGTGGGACAAAACTTTGCTAAGGGAAAAAGAGTGTGATGATTGCAAGTAAGGGGCTTAGACAACGGATGAGTAAGGTCCACAAGCCCTAGTTTGCTATGGATATGATTGCAAACCTTGAGACTCGCAGCCTTAGTGAATATATCCGCCAATTGATCGTCCGTTCTAGTGTAGCAAGGCAAAGTCCATCCTTGCTCAATCTTCTCCCGAACCTTATGACAATCGATCTCAATGTGCTTTGTTCTTTCATGGAAGACCGAGTTAGTTGCAATGTGTATTGCCGCTTGGTTGTCACAATGCATCACCATAGGATCGGTTGACTCAATTCCCATATGAGCTAGAATGCCTCTCAACCATGTAAGCTCATTTGTCAACTTCTTCATTGCTCTATATTCCGCTTCTGCACTTGAACAAGAGACTCCCTTTTGCTTCTTAGTCCTCCAAGTAACCAAGTTACCACCAACAAACGTACAATACCCCGTTGTAGATCTTCTATCACTCCTATCTCCAGCCCAATCCGCATCACAATAACCAACTGTTTCGGTATTCTCATTTCTCCCCATCCATACTCCTTGGCCCGGACTGTCCTTAAGATATCTCAGAATCCTCTCAACCATCTTCCAATGATACACCTTTGGCTCTTGCATATGTTGACTTACTTGATTCACCACAAAGCAAATATCCGGTCTAGTGAGAGTCAAATAAATCAGTTTCCCAACAAGTCTCCTATATCTTGTCGGATCCTCATACTTCTCATCTTCTTGCTCCCCCTTTCGATCGGCCTTGTAACCCTCTTCAAGTGGTGTCTTTGCTGGTTTGGAGCCAAGTTTTCCCGTTTCTGCCAACAAATCAAGAGTATACTTTCTTTGGGAGATATGCAAACCGTTTGTGAACCTACAAACTTCAATCCCAAGAAAGTATTTCAACTCTCCCAAGTCTTTAATCTCAAACACAGACTTGAGGAACTCCTTTGTCTCTTGAATTCCCTTCTTATCATTCCCGGAGATGATCATATCATCGACATATATCAAAACCACAACTATTCCTTGAGGTCCTTGAAGGGTGAAGAGTGTATGATCCAGCTCACATTTCTTGAATCCTCTTTCTTTCAATGTACCACTCAATTTCTTATACCATGCCCTTGGTGATTGCTTCAATCCATAGATAGCCTTTCTTAACCGTAGAACTTTCCCGGGAGCAATGGAATTCTCAAGGCCTGGAGGTGGTGTCATATACACTTCTTCTTCTAGATCACCTTGAAGAAATGCATTCTTGACATCCATTTGCCACAACTCCCAATCAAGATTAACCGCTAACGAGAAGACAACCCGAACTGTATGCAACTTAGCTACCGGAGCAAACGTATCCGTGTAATCATCTCCATAAGTTTGGGTGAATCCTCTAGCAACTAGCCTTGCCTTGTATCGTTCTAGATCTCCATTACTCAAATATTTGATAGTAAAAACCCATTTGGAGCTCACTGCCTTCTTACCGAAGGGAAGATCCGCTTCATCCCACGTATGATTCTTCACCATTGCTCCTACTTCATCATCAACAGCTCCAACCCAGTTCTCATCCTCCATGGCTTCCTCATAGGTTTTCGGAATGGTATGCTCGTCTATCTTGGTGAGGAAGGCTCGGTGAGAAGAGGGTAAGAGGGCGAGAGAACACACAGCTTGAATCGGATGAGCAACAGCTTGATAGTTATAATAAACTCTACTCTCTTTCCATTGAGAGGGGTCTTTCCTGAGTCTTGTACTCCTTCTAAGGACAGGAACATTCGGTTCTTCAACAATCGGATCACTAGATTCTATCTCATCAACATTCTCAACAATAGCATCATTTTCAACTAGACCACTTGTGTTCCCACCTTGAACACTCTCTGAATCAGTGCTTTCTTGAACAGCAACAGCATCCGGTGACTCTTCTTGACTGCTCCCATCTTCCTGATCACTTGGACTTGGAACGCTTGTCTCTGGAGCCGGCTCAGGCTGAACTGATGATGGGGCAGTTTGAGACATTGGAGCCGGAGGATTACCTAGATGATCTAGAAGGAACCTCAAGTTTGCATTATAATCAGTGGGACGTGCAAACTCCTTCAAATCATCTTTATCATCAGTTCCAAAGTAACTCTTATCTTCTAAGAACTTCACATCCTTGGACACAAGTGTTCTCCTTGAACTCGGATCATAACACTTGTATCCCTTTTGAGTAGTTGAGTATCCAACAAACATACACCTTTTGCTTTTCTCATCTAACTTGGTTCGCAATTCCCTGGGTACTAAAACAAAACAAACACACCCAAAGACTCTTAGATGTTCAATAAAAGGTTTGGTTTTGTTAAGTACCTCAAATGGTGAGATGTCTTGGAGAATTTTGGTAGGTGTCCTGTTAATTAAGTAGCACGCTGTCATAACCGCATCACTCCAAAATCTCTTGGGGACATTCATATGAAACATCATTGCTCTAGAAACCTCCATCAAATGTCCATTCTTTCTCTCGGCCACCCCATTCTGTTGTGGTGTATACGGACAACTCGTTTGATGAAGGATTCCAAGTGATGAGAGGTGTTCTTTAAACCGGTTGCTAGTATACTCCCCTCCATTATCTGTTCTAAGAATTTTAATCTTGGCATTGTAATGGTTAGCAACATAAGCTTGAAAGTTCACAAATGCCTCAAGAACACGATCTTTAGATGGTAACAATGTAATCCATGTATATTTTGATCTTTCATCTATAAAAGTGACAAAGTATTTGTTATTTTCTTTAGAAATGCATGGTGAAGTCCAAACATCAGAATGAACCAACTCAAAACAATTTTCATAGATAGTAGTAGATTTTGGAAAAACAGATTTGCAATGTTTACCAAGAATACATGATTCACAACTCAAGTGATCAAAATAAACATTTGGTAGCATTATTTCAAAAGCTCGAGAATGGGGATGACCTAATCTAGCATGCCAAATCGCATTATTAGCAACACTTAAACAAGATTTTAAAGAAAAACTAGAGGAGCTCGGTGATAAATCTTCAAGAACATATAGATCATCTTTAGTACCACCTTCTCCGATTATCTTTCCGGACTTAATATCCTGAAAATGAACATCATTAGGACCAAAGATTGCATAACAATCCAAATCTTTAGTTGCTTTCTTAACCGAGAGTAAGTTTGATGTAAAATTCGGTATATAGAAAGCTTTAGATTCTTTATCAAATATTTTCAATGTTCCAATTCCTTTTATAGGGATATTATCTCCATTAGCAATTTCAACATGACCATTAGTTGTTTCAACATTTTTAAGCATGTTCAAATTGTTAATCATGTGATGAGATGCTCCCGAATCAACCACTAATGAATTCCTACTAAGAGAGTGTGTGAAGAAAGTTTTACCAGATTGGTTTTGGGAAGCAAAGGCCTTGATCAGTGCTTCCAAATCTGACTTACGAACGTAATCTCCATGATTGGCTGTGTCTCCGTTCTTGGACGTCCCGGGACGTTCTTGATTGCTTGTCCATTCTGATTCTGGCTTGGCCGAGGCGTGATTTGCTTTGGAGTTGCTTGGATAGTCAATCCACCAGCTTGGCTTGAGATGTGGATGCAAAATCCAGCACTTCTCTTTGACATGGCCCCGAGCCTTGCAATGATCACATCGAGTGTTAGCTCCAGGCTTGTTATAGCCTCCATTGTTTCCTTTGTTCCCACGGTTGTCATGCCTATTGTACACACCCTTATTAGCAGTGAGGAGCTCTCCTTTCCCACCAAATAATCCTAGAGATCCTTGCTCACGCTGAATCTGAGCACACACCTCATCTAGACTAGGAAGTTTCTCTGATCTAAGGATGTGTTTTGTGAGATCGTTGAACACCGGGTTTAAAGTCAGCAACAACCCAAACACCTTATCCTGTTCCTTCCTCTCATTGAGCACCTTTGGATCAATAGAACTTGGACGCAGCATCTCAAGTTCAGCCCATAAAGATCTATACTTTCCAAGATGTTTGGTAAATTCCATATCTTCTTGATGAAGGCTGTTTATTGCTTTCTTTACCTCATACACACGAGCAAGGTTAGACTCATTACCATAGACGTTCTTCAACGTATCCCAAAGCTCAGCAGCCGTCTCACAGTAAGAGTAAGCCTCAAGTATAGCCTGATCGAGACCATTCTGGATGATAGCCAATACCGTCTGATCTTCTTGGAACCATTTAGCTTCCCTCTCTTGCTTCTCTTGCTCAGATTCTCCAGTACTTCCTTCGGAGATCAACGAGATATCAATGTGATTCCACAGCCCTCTACCACATAGGGCTATCTTAGTTGTTCTAGACCATAACAAATAATTTTCCCCTTTGAGTATAACAGGAACCACCAAAGGTTTAGAGGAATCTATAGAGCTCATCCTCAAATAACTGATTTTGAAAGAAAACTTTACTGATTTTAATGAAAGCTAAGAGCTTTAATGATTTTCGGAAGATTTTAAAGAGAAAGGATAAAACTTTAGAGAAGGAACTCACAAAAAATAGAACCGAATGTTATGAAGAGATTTTGATGAAGATTTGAGGAGAAAAGAAACGAGTATAGTCACAGAATCATTTGCTCTGATACCATGTTAGAATAAATCTTAGAGTGTATGAACAGATTAGAGAGAGATTAGGGAGGATTAGAGAATAGATTAAGAGAGAGTAAGAACTTGAAATATATTCATTATTCAAGATAAGGTTACAAATGAGCAGATTACAAGACTATATAGAGTCTATAATCAGACCGTTGCATAAAGATAAGATTTCTAAAAGCAAAGGACATTTGGACTGATCCTACTAAAGCATAGTACAATTAGGATAAGGTAAGGACTGATCCAGCCTGTGCACTCTGATCTGATTATTCCCTTGATGACTCATCATAGTATTTACCAAAAGAGGTAAATAATATCTCAACAGCTCATGACCGTTACTCCCTCGTGGTTCTGATTCAAATGGAACCACTCGGCGCTTATTGAATCATCCGGACTGATCCGCAAGACCAGCCTCGGTCCTTTATTCCCTTAGTGCAATTTAAGCCCTAAGGTTAACACTCCCCCTCAAGTTAAACATAAAGGTTTTATGTTTAACTTGGAAACTCACAACCATCACCTCATTAAAAACCTTAGCAAAGAAAACCACGTGGGACAAAACTTTGCTAAGGGAAAAAGAGTGTGATGATTGCAAGTAAGGGGCTTAGACAACGGATGAGTAAGGTCCACAAGCCCTAGTTTGCTATGGATATGATTGCAAACCTTGAGACTCGCAGCCTTAGTGAATATATCCGCCAATTGATCGTCCGTTCTAGTGTAGCAAGGCAAAGTCCATCCTTGCTCAATCTTCTCCCGAACCTTATGACAATCGATCTCAATGTGCTTTGTTCTTTCATGGAAGACCGAGTTAGTTGCAATGTGTATTGCCGCTTGGTTGTCACAATGCATCACCATAGGATCGGTTGACTCAATTCCCATATGAGCTAGAATGCCTCTCAACCATGTAAGCTCATTTGTCAACTTCTTCATTGCTCTATATTCCGCTTCTGCACTTGAACAAGAGACTCCCTTTTGCTTCTTAGTCCTCCAAGTAACCAAGTTACCACCAACAAACGTACAATACCCCGTTGTAGATCTTCTATCACTCCTATCTCCAGCCCAATCCGCATCACAATAACCAACTGTTTCGGTATTCTCATTTCTCCCCATCCATACTCCTTGGCCCGGACTGTCCTTAAGATATCTCAGAATCCTCTCAACCATCTTCCAATGATACACCTTTGGCTCTTGCATATGTTGACTTACTTGATTCACCACAAAGCAAATATCCGGTCTAGTGAGAGTCAAATAAATCAGTTTCCCAACAAGTCTCCTATATCTTGTCGGATCCTCATACTTCTCATCTTCTTGCTCCCCCTTTCGATCGGCCTTGTAACCCTCTTCAAGTGGTGTCTTTGCTGGTTTGGAGCCAAGTTTTCCCGTTTCTGCCAACAAATCAAGAGTATACTTTCTTTGGGAGATATGCAAACCGTTTGTGAACCTACAAACTTCAATCCCAAGAAAGTATTTCAACTCTCCCAAGTCTTTAATCTCAAACACAGACTTGAGGAACTCCTTTGTCTCTTGAATTCCCTTCTTATCATTCCCGGAGATGATCATATCATCGACATATATCAAAACCACAACTATTCCTTGAGGTCCTTGAAGGGTGAAGAGTGTATGATCCAGCTCACATTTCTTGAATCCTCTTTCTTTCAATGTACCACTCAATTTCTTATACCATGCCCTTGGTGATTGCTTCAATCCATAGATAGCCTTTCTTAACCGTAGAACTTTCCCGGGAGCAATGGAATTCTCAAGGCCTGGAGGTGGTGTCATATACACTTCTTCTTCTAGATCACCTTGAAGAAATGCATTCTTGACATCCATTTGCCACAACTCCCAATCAAGATTAACCGCTAACGAGAAGACAACCCGAACTGTATGCAACTTAGCTACCGGAGCAAACGTATCCGTGTAATCATCTCCATAAGTTTGGGTGAATCCTCTAGCAACTAGCCTTGCCTTGTATCGTTCTAGATCTCCATTACTCAAATATTTGATAGTAAAAACCCATTTGGAGCTCACTGCCTTCTTACCGAAGGGAAGATCCGCTTCATCCCACGTATGATTCTTCACCATTGCTCCTACTTCATCATCAACAGCTCCAACCCAGTTCTCATCCTCCATGGCTTCCTCATAGGTTTTCGGAATGGTATGCTCGTCTATCTTGGTGAGGAAGGCTCGGTGAGAAGAGGGTAAGAGGGCGAGAGAACACACAGCTTGAATCGGATGAGCAACAGCTTGATAGTTATAATAAACTCTACTCTCTTTCCATTGAGAGGGGTCTTTCCTGAGTCTTGTACTCCTTCTAAGGACAGGAACATTCGGTTCTTCAACAATCGGATCACTAGATTCTATCTCATCAACATTCTCAACAATAGCATCATTTTCAACTAGACCACTTGTGTTCCCACCTTGAACACTCTCTGAATCAGTGCTTTCTTGAACAGCAACAGCATCCGGTGACTCTTCTTGACTGCTCCCATCTTCCTGATCACTTGGACTTGGAACGCTTGTCTCTGGAGCCGGCTCAGGCTGAACTGATGATGGGGCAGTTTGAGACATTGGAGCCGGAGGATTACCTAGATGATCTAGAAGGAACCTCAAGTTTGCATTATAATCAGTGGGACGTGCAAACTCCTTCAAATCATCTTTATCATCAGTTCCAAAGTAACTCTTATCTTCTAAGAACTTCACATCCTTGGACACAAGTGTTCTCCTTGAACTCGGATCATAACACTTGTATCCCTTTTGAGTAGTTGAGTATCCAACAAACATACACCTTTTGCTTTTCTCATCTAACTTGGTTCGCAATTCCCTGGGTACTAAAACAAAACAAACACACCCAAAGACTCTTAGATGTTCAATAAAAGGTTTGGTTTTGTTAAGTACCTCAAATGGTGAGATGTCTTGGAGAATTTTGGTAGGTGTCCTGTTAATTAAGTAGCACGCTGTCATAACCGCATCACTCCAAAATCTCTTGGGGACATTCATATGAAACATCATTGCTCTAGAAACCTCCATCAAATGTCCATTCTTTCTCTCGGCCACCCCATTCTGTTGTGGTGTATACGGACAACTCGTTTGATGAAGGATTCCAAGTGATGAGAGGTGTTCTTTAAACCGGTTGCTAGTATACTCCCCTCCATTATCTGTTCTAAGAATTTTAATCTTGGCATTGTAATGGTTAGCAACATAAGCTTGAAAGTTCACAAATGCCTCAAGAACACGATCTTTAGATGGTAACAATGTAATCCATGTATATTTTGATCTTTCATCTATAAAAGTGACAAAGTATTTGTTATTTTCTTTAGAAATGCATGGTGAAGTCCAAACATCAGAATGAACCAACTCAAAACAATTTTCATAGATAGTAGTAGATTTTGGAAAAACAGATTTGCAATGTTTACCAAGAATACATGATTCACAACTCAAGTGATCAAAATAAACATTTGGTAGCATTATTTCAAAAGCTCGAGAATGGGGATGACCTAATCTAGCATGCCAAATCGCATTATTAGCAACACTTAAACAAGATTTTAAAGAAAAACTAGAGGAGCTCGGTGATAAATCTTCAAGAACATATAGATCATCTTTAGTACCACCTTCTCCGATTATCTTTCCGGACTTAATATCCTGAAAATGAACATCATTAGGACCAAAGATTGCATAACAATCCAAATCTTTAGTTGCTTTCTTAACCGAGAGTAAGTTTGATGTAAAATTCGGTATATAGAAAGCTTTAGATTCTTTATCAAATATTTTCAATGTTCCAATTCCTTTTATAGGGATATTATCTCCATTAGCAATTTCAACATGACCATTAGTTGTTTCAACATTTTTAAGCATGTTCAAATTGTTAATCATGTGATGAGATGCTCCCGAATCAACCACTAATGAATTCCTACTAAGAGAGTGTGTGAAGAAAGTTTTACCAGATTGGTTTTGGGAAGCAAAGGCCTTGATCAGTGCTTCCAAATCTGACTTACGAACGTAATCTCCATGATTGGCTGTGTCTCCGTTCTTGGACGTCCCGGGACGTTCTTGATTGCTTGTCCATTCTGATTCTGGCTTGGCCGAGGCGTGATTTGCTTTGGAGTTGCTTGGATAGTCAATCCACCAGCTTGGCTTGAGATGTGGATGCAAAATCCAGCACTTCTCTTTGACATGGCCCCGAGCCTTGCAATGATCACATCGAGTGTTAGCTCCAGGCTTGTTATAGCCTCCATTGTTTCCTTTGTTCCCACGGTTGTCATGCCTATTGTACACACCCTTATTAGCAGTGAGGAGCTCTCCTTTCCCACCAAATAATCCTAGAGATCCTTGCTCACGCTGAATCTGAGCACACACCTCATCTAGACTAGGAAGTTTCTCTGATCTAAGGATGTGTTTTGTGAGATCGTTGAACACCGGGTTTAAAGTCAGCAACAACCCAAACACCTTGGGTTTCTTAAAAACGTTAGGTTGAATAGAATGTGTGTTAGGTTAAGCGCATAAGGAGAATGAAAACCTCCTTATAACGATTCAACCTAACGTTTTTAAGAAACCCAAGAGCAAACCCGCTCTGCTACCATGTTAGATTTTAGGGTTCATAAGGGGTTCATAAACAAAGATCCAACCTTTACAATGGTTGAATCATCACAAGAACATATTATTGTAGAAAGAGTGTTTAAGAGTGTTTAAGAAGAGATTTGTATATAAAGAGCTAATAAACACTCAAGAACTACATTGTTAAGACTGATTTGAGAGATATAAAGATGAAGAGCAAAATCAGAATGAAGCAAGCTTTAGATATGAATTTATTATACTTGCTTAAAGATTACAAATGAAAGAGATAACATATTTATAGAGTAAAAGCAACATTTGGATCAGATCTAAGATATGAACGTTGGGAGAGGATAAGCTTGAGTCAAAAGCAACTCTTGGATTGTAGTGATAAAGCAACCTTATCCTCTCTTTTGAATCAGATCATGGTCCCTCCCTAATTTGAATTTGGGACCACTTGAATAAGGAACCGCGTCATTTCCCGCATCTTGCTTCGTCCCGCGTCCTCAACTGATCCGCGGGTCGAGAGTCTTCGAGTCCCGTCGTCCCGCGTTCCTTTGTCTCGCGGGTTACACTTCCGTCCCATGTACCGAACTGATTCGTCCCACGTCTTCTTTCATATACCGCGGGTCTAGAGTATATCGATCCACTCCTCTTTGATCCGTGCCTCGGTTCTTCTCCCAAAGTTACCCGAACATATTATTTTACCACGGTAACTATTTATTCACTTTAGTAACTTAAGAGATGATAAATGATTAATCACTCTTAAGTACTCTCCTTGATTAACACTCCCCCTCAAGTTCATACACAACAAACTGAAGGATGAACTTGGAGATACAAGGAGAGGCCTCATTAAAACCTTAGTAGATAAAACCCATTGGGATAAAACTCTACTAAGGAAAAAGAGTACCAACTCAATGATCTTAGGGAAACATAATCAAGGTCTTGATCATTTGTTGAGCTTCGGTCCTCGGCTTCTCTTCTCTTGCCTCGGCCTTGCTCTTCTTCTTCATGCTTCCTCTCTAATACTCCCCCTCAACCTTAGTCGTCGTGAACACAAAGACTAAGGTTGAAAATCGCCGGTCTTGATGCTTCCTCTTCGTCTCACGATTATTGGCTTACTCCATTCTTCTCCCCCTTAAACCTTACACAAGATTTAAACAAGAGAAAGCTTAAAGTATACACCAATGAACCAAGCAAGCAATCAATGAACCAAACAATTATAATTGAACATATTTAAAGAGTAAGAGTTTTAGAGAGTAGCCTTTTTATTTTGGTGGTGTGGTTGATCCTTTGATCTTCACTTCCTTTCCACACCTCACTAAACAACTTTGGATCTTCATCTTCTTGATCCAAGTGGTGGAGCTTTTGGTTCCTTGTGCTTCATATTAGAGAGGTCACTCAAGAGAAGAAGCAAGGCCGAAGCTATCACGGATAAGTTGAGGCCGAAGCTCAAAGAAGAAGAGCAAGACCGAGGCGGAACAAAGAGGAGCCGAGGTGAAGCTCAACAAATAAAGAAGACCTTGGTTTAAAACCCTTAAGATCTTGGATTGATACTCTTTTTCCTTAGTGTGGTTTTGTCCCAAAGGGTTTTCCCACTAAGGTTTTAATGAGGTCTCTCCTTGTATCTCCAAGTTAATACTTCGCATCATCTACGTATTAACTTGCGGGGGAGTGTTAAACAAGGAGAACACAAAGGTGTTCAAGAAAAGATCCCAAAGTGCCCAAGACTTAGCCATATTCGGGTCACTTTGGGTAAGGAAGGTCAAGAGGCGGTCAAGGCATGAACGGTGGTGTTCTAGGCCATTTGAGGTTCAAGGAAGTCAGGCCGCATGATTAGAAGAGAAGACCGCGTGAAGAAATGAAGAAAATGGAGTTTGGGAAAAATCTGTCCCGGCCATGTACCGCGGGTCGGACTGGCATCGGTGCCACTCAACCCGCGGATCGTTGAGGCATCGAGGAAGCCCGTACTGATGCGTGTTCGGACGGACACACGCGGATCAGAAGGAAAATTAGGATCCGCGTGTTTATCCGATTACCCGGGTCGGGTAAACGGATAAACACGCGGGTCATGTCCTGATCCGCGTGTTGGCATCGAGTGTTCCTCGTCCCGCGACTCGATGCCACACGTACTGATCTCCGTCCCGCGTCCTGATGCCGAGTCCCCGATGCCGCGTGCCTTCCCTCGACCCGCGGATCCATTTCCCTTGACGCCAGTACGCGACCCAGTCCGTACAGAGGACCGTTGGAGACAGTTGACCAGATTCAAATCTGGTCAACATTTTACTTTTTCTCCTTTATTTTGAATCTAATTTTTCCTCTATAAATATGAGTTGTTAGACTCATTTGTAATGAATCCAAGTGTTCTTAATAAAGAGAGAAAACTCTTGTTCTTATATTTTATCTCTTTCTTTACTTAAGCTTTCTTTAGTATTTTCCAATGTAGATAATTAAAGGAACTAAGTTATGGGTTTGATTCCTATGAATCAAACCCCAATCATTTGAGTAACTTTCCTTTGATTATCTATGTTATTTCTTCTTATCAAACTCCAAATCTTATCCACACAAGTAATACTCGGTTTTATGGAAACCGGTTTGTGTGGATTGTTTCTTCAACACTTATAGGTGTTTGTTCTTCATAGATGAGCTTAGACTCATCAAATTCTAACATGGTATCAGAGCTTAAGCTCTTGGGTTAAAAGATTTGGAGTTTCGGTTTATTTTTCAAAAGTTAGAAAAATTTTGATTTCTTTGGTGAGTTGGATTAAATCGTTATAAGGATGTTTCAATCTTCCTTATGCGCTTAATCCAACACAAATCATGTAGATTATCCGCTGCAAATTGATTTCAAATGTTTGAGAAATTTTGATTTCAAAAGTTTAAAGTTGTTCTTCTATAAAACCGGATTTGAAATGAGTTTTAAAGAAAATGTTTTTGAAACTCTTGGTTTGTGTTCTTGGTGAGCCATTGTTGCTCTTGTTGAATCTTGGTTTGAAATCTTTGGTTACAAATTCTCTAAAGCTCAAAGCTTTCCCAAATTCTCTAAAGCTCAAAGCTTTCTCTTTCAATCATCTAAAGCTCAAAGCTTTCCCTTGATGTTCCAAAGCTCAAAGCTTTTCTCAATTCTCTAATGCTCAAAGCTTTCCTTTTTAATCATTCAAAGCTCAAAGCTTTTCTCTTAAATACTCTTTGGTTACTAATTCTCTCATTCTTGGTTACTTAATCCTCTCAATCTCTTGGTTACTAATTCTCTAAATCTCTCGGTTACTAATTCTTTCAAACTCTCGGTTACTAATACTCTCGGTTACTAAATACTCTAGGTCACAAGATATTCCCACCAAAGGAAGATGACGGAGCCTCTAGATATTCCCACCAAAAGATGGTGGAGCCTCTAGATATTCCCGCATAGAAATGGTGGAGCCTCTCGTGATGATGATTATGGCGAGAACCGTGATAGGCCCGGAGTGCATCACGTTGTATCCAAGCCAAGTTTAAGACCGTGGTATGCAAATGCATCCGGTCCGAATTCTTCAAGAAGCTACAAGCTTCAATGATGTTCATACTTCCAATCCGAATTGGAAGAAAGAGGGAGTTCTAATTTTTCCCTCAAAGATTGGTCTTAGTGAGAGATCAACATGCTCCCATAAACCTCTCCCACATAGAGCCGTTTTGGTCGTCCTTGACCACAACAAGTAATTTTCTCCTTTGAGAATCACCGGAACCACCAACGCCTTAGGATTCTCCATTGGATTCATCTTTTTCTTCGATTTGTTTACTTGACCGAAGAATACCTACAAAAGATTGAAGCTTCCAACCAACCAACAATGATTCACACCGAAAGTTTGAGACTTTCAAAGATTTAATACCAATAACAACCACGGACCAAGAGTTTTGTGATTTTGATGAAGATTCAAGACTTTTAGAACCGATTTGTGACTATCCTTTGGATGTATGTTAAGCCAAGCGCATAAAGAGAAGGAAAACTCAATATACCGATTTGACCTAACTAGTTGAAGAACACCTCACAAGTTGGAGAGATTAAGAAGTTTGTAAGAGATTTAGGAGAGATTAAGAGACTCAAATGATCGAAACACGCTCTGATACCATGTTAGAATTGTAAAGATTAAGGAAGAACAAAAGAGATTAAGGGAGATTAAGAAAGATTAGTGAAAAGTATTAAGAACATGAACTTGAAACATTTTTATTTCTTTTTCTCAAGTTAAAGTTACAAATGATTGGGAAAGACCCATAAATAGAAAAATACTAGGTCGGTCATAGTGACCGTTGGGAAATCTTATCAAAAAGAGGAAAAAGTGATTTCGGTCACTGCCCGACCCGCATGACCGAGTGGCGTCAAGGACCGTACGTACCGCGGATCTAGATATGCGTCCAGGTTCCTTCCCGCGGTACGGTATCAACACGCGACCCGTTTACCCGGATAGGATCCGCGCGTAAACCCGTTAACCCGTGCCGTAACCCGGAATCCTTCCTCGACGCCAGATCGATCCGCAAGTAGCTTTCCTCGATGCCGACTCGTCCCGCGGATCCATTTGTCTCGTGCCAGACTGATCCGTCGATGCCCGATACTCAGACTGATCCGCGGCTGCCCTCTCCTGATGCCAACTCGACCCGCGGATCACTTTCTCGATGTCGATACGATCCGCGGGTTGATTTCTTCCCAACTTCTTATTTTCCTTTTTATTATCCTTAGTCCCAATGTGAGTCCTAAGGTTAATAATCCCCATTGCACACCTCCATCATAGTCTTCTTCTCTCGGTCTTGCTCCATTTGTTTCCAATCGGTTTTAACCACTAAACCAAGCACCCTTCTTTTCTCTTCTTTAGCCCTTTGAATCCAAAGATACACAACCTTCCTTTACGCCAAGCTATCATCACCATCCGAAGCTTCTCAATCTCTTATAGCTCTTTCTGACAATTTTCAAAGACTTTGGCTCCATTGTATCAATTTCCAAAGGCTAGTTGTGTTCCCTTGAGTCTTCTGTTGAGCCTAGTGATGTGATGAGGATCAGCCTACTGGACCAAGGAGAAGATAATGTGAAGCACTCGGATAAGTGCACTAGGTCATCAGACCGAGCTAGCACACACGGATTGTGTGCCTCAGGTTCAGAGAAGAAGAAAAGTCAAGGACCTAAGCTAAGTTTGAGTCAATGGTTAGAAGTCTTCAAGGCAAAGTCTTCTCAAGTGACTAACAACAACTTCATAGCTAAGTTATCTACAAGTGGCTAAAGGAGATATTTGTTAGATATTTGTTAGATATTTGTGATTAGTTGTTTAATCATATTTCTTAGATATTTGTTATAGAATTGGATATATAAGCACTTGTAAAGATCTGAAATAAAAAAAAAGGAGAGAAAAAATTCAGAAATCTCTCTATCTCTCTAAACCATCAAACATCAACCTTTCTCCTCTCTCTCTCTCTGTTTTGGACGTGAGTTTTAGGAGAAGATTAGGAGAGTTTGATTCAAATTACGACATGGTATCAGAGCAGGTTTAGATCTTAAAGTTCTGAAGTTCATAATTCTGGCGTGATTACTACGGTATATTTTCTCTTGAAGCATGGATACTAACCAGAAGAATGTTGTTATTCTGGTGGTACTCAAAGGAACAAATTACTTGTTGTGGTCCAGGACCACCAAGACAGCTCTAAGGAGTCGTGGACTATGGGGATATGTAGACCCTCAAGTGGAGTCCATTGACAAAGGAGTAGTTGTGGAAGAAGGAAGCAAGACGGAACAGGAAGATCAGTTTGTGTTAGTTGCTCTTCAAAGTTCTCTTGAGCCAGCAATACTTGCAACCTACTCGTATGCTGAGACAGCTGGAGAACTATGGAAGACTCTGTTAGGGGTCTATGGGAACATGTCAAATGTTTCTAGGATTTTTGAAGTGAAGAAAACATTGAATGAAATCCAATAAGGGGATAGAGCATTCAAGGATCTCTTTGGAGAATATAGAGGACTGTGGGCTGAGCTGGAACTCCTTAGGCCACAAACTACAGAGGCAAAGGAGCTAAGTGAGAGGCGTGACCAAGACCTGGTTTTCGGACTTCTACTCAGTCTCAACGGATCCTTCAAGGATTTCATCCATCACATCTTGAGGTTTGACAAACTCCCTAGCTTTACTGAAGTGTGTATGCAGATTCAAAGGGAAGAAGGCTCAAGGGGCTTGTTTTGTCAACCAAAAGAAGTGGCTCAGTTTGGAGGTCAAGTTACAAGAAAAGGATATCCACAAGTGGATAAAAGGGAATTTGAGTGTGAGCACTGCAAGATGAAAGGCCACACTAAGGAGAAGTGTTGGACTTTGTATCCACACCTTAAACCAAAGAGGATAAGGGAAGGAGGCCCTCCGTGGGAAGATACTAGGAATTTTGTGGGATCAGCCGCTGTGGCGGCTGGAGAAAAAGTGGGGAAGAAGTATGACTTGGAGGAGTTGATTAGGAGTCTCTCCGAATTTGCCAAGTCTGGTAAGACTCTCTCTGATTGGGGTAAGAGTTTATTTGCTGGAAAAACATATGGGGGATTAATTGTGGATTCAGGAGCATCCCATCATATGATTAAGGATATTGGATTTCTTAGGAATGTTAAGGAACTAAGATGGTATTGGTTGTTAAACTAAGATGGATTAGTGATAACCAAAACACTAATCCTAATTAGTAATCTGACCGTTACAAATGGAGGGAAATGGTGTCCAAACACTTCAAACACACCTTACCTAAAATAGGCCAACAAGGAATAAGGAAGAAGAAGACTTTGCCATAAATAGAAGAGTCACATGTCTCTGTTCTATTATGACCGTTACCCTCTCTCCCTCTCTCTTATCTTTGTAGTCTTTAAATAGAATGTATTAGGTCTGATTTCAAGGTAATGAGAACATAATTCTCTCTTCTCTCATTCAAACTTTCTTCTCTCAAATCTGTTCTTCACAATTCTCCAATACATTTCCGCGTAATTCTAACATGGTATCAGAGCTTTAAGCTCCAAAATCTCTTATTCTCTGTTCTTTCATTGTGTCTTTCACTCAATCTTCATTCTAGTTTTTCAAAACTTTTCTGGGAAAATCTTGTTTATCCAGTGGTTAATAAACTTCTGGAAATCTTCAAGAAATCTTTGTTTGCTCTTGAAATAAATCATACTAACCTCCTCACTTTGAGATTGAATAATCCTCAAATCCATGGGTGCTGAGTTGTGAGAGGTTATAGTGATTTATTCCTTGCAGATTTCTCAAAGAACTTTCAAAATCTTTTAAAATTCTCACTTACTTTCCATTCTGATTTCTCAAAATATCTCTGAAAAACTCCAATTATCCGCTAGTTTATAGAGTGAATCATCAGTTAATAGAGCTACAACCATGGAGAACTCAAGGCCAGTGGTAATTCCAGTTACTCTTAAGGGGATCAACTACTTGCTGTGGTCTAGAACGACCAAAACAGCATTGTGCAGCCGTGGACTTTGGAGCCATGTCGTGAAGAGCGAAGTGCCAAAAGTAACGGTCGAAAAAGAAGGCAAGAAGACGGTTGTTGATGGTGATAAAGACCAGTGGTTCCAAGAGGATCAAATGGTGCTGTCCATCATTCAAAACTCGCTAGATGCCTCTCTCCTTGAAGCATACTCCTACTGTGAGAATGCCAAGGAACTTTGGGACACCCTACAAAAGGTGTTCGATAACATCTCCAATCTGAGCCGTGTCTTTGAAGTCAAGAAAGCTATCAATGACCTCAACCAAGAAGACATGGAGTTTACTCAACATTTTGGGAGATTTAGATCTCTTTGGGCCGAACTAGAAATGTTAAGGCCAAACTCAATTGATCCGGTTGTGCTGAATGAGAGACGAGAGCAAGATAATGTTTTTGGACTGCTTATGACTCTCAACTCAAGCTACACGGATCTCATCAAGCACATGCTACGAGCCAACAAGCTCCCTAGCCTTGAAGAAGTGTGTGCCCAAATTCAGAAGGAGGAGGGCTCTCAAGGTCTCTTTGGTGGTGGGAAGAAAGAACTCATCACGGCCAACAAAGGAGTGTATAAACCCGATGATAGGAAGGCATTGGTATGCGACCATTGTAAGAAGAAAGGCCATTCAAAAGACAAATGCTGGCTCCTTCATCCACACCTCAAGCCGAGCAAGTTCAGGGAGCAAAGAGCCAATATAGCCCATGAACCGATGGAGGAATCAAGGCAAGCTGGAACCTCTTCAAACGAAATGGCCATTGCTAATGCTGCATCCGGAGAGTTTGTGAGGAAGGCTGACTTGGATGCTCTCATCAAAGCCATCGGCTCATTGAAGGAATCTGGTACCAATTTCTATGCTCATAATCCTAAAGACTCTATTGTTATAGACTCGGGTGCATCTCACCACATGATTAGTAATGATAAACAACTTAATAACATAGAATCGGCTTTAGGAAATGTGGTTATTGCAAATGGTGAAAAAATTCCAATTAAAGGTGTTGGAACACTCAAGTTGTTTGAGAAAGAGTCTAGAGCTTTTTACATGCCAACGTTTACTTCAAACCTATTGTCGGTTAAACGAGCAACCTCTGATCTTAATTGTCTTGCTATTTTCAGTCCTAATGACGTGATTTTTCAGGATATTGAGACTAATAAGGTGATCGGAAAGGGAGGGGTCAAGAATGATTTGTATGTGCTTGGAGACAAGTCATCAAGCTCCCCATTATCATGCTCGTTTAGTTTAACCACTTCGAATATTAGTAGTAAAACTTGACATGCTTGGTTAGGACACCCACATGAGCGTGCATTAGGTTTAATGTTTCCTAGTATTTCTTTTAAAAATGATGAATGTGAGGCTTGTATACTCGGTAAACATTGTAAATCGGTGTTTCCCAAGTCTTCAACAATATATGAAAGTTGCTTTGATTTAATTCATTCTGATGTATGGACTTCCCCATGTGAATCACGCGACAATCATAAGTACTTTGTCACATTCATTGATGAAAAATCTAAGTATACATGGGTAACATTACTACCATCTAAAGATAGAGTGTTAGAGGCATTTACTAACTTTCAAGTGTATGTTACTAACCATTATCATGCTAAGATCAAAATTTTTAGAAGTGATAACGGTGGAGAATACACTAGCAACGCCTTCAAACAATACTTAACAAAGCATGGAATCATTCACCAAATAAGCTGCCCATACACGCCACAACAAAACGGTGTAGCCGAAAGGAAGAATAGGCACTTGATGGAGGTGGCACGATCCATGATGTTCCACAACAATGTCCCGAAGAAGTTTTGGAGTGATGCATTGGTATCGGCATGCTATCTTATTAACCGCATCCCTACCAAAATTCTCAACGACATCTCTCCATTTGAGGTACTAAACAAAATCAAACCATCTTTTAATCACTTACGCGTGTTTGGATGTGTGTGTTTTGTATTAATACCAGGTGAACAAAGAAACAAGCTTGAAGCCAGAAGCGTGAAGGCTATGTTTATTGGGTATTCTACAACACAAAAGGGTTACAAATGTTATGATCCAGAAACAAGAAGGGTCCTTGTATCTAGAGATGTCAAGTTTGTGGAGGAAAAGGGGTATTTTGAAGAAAGCAATTGGGACACTCTGAAAACTCTATCTCATACCCCATCTGATCAATCCGCAAACCTTAGGAGGATCTTGGAGACGCTTGGGATCACCCCACACACTGAAGATGTGATGAGAAGCAATCCAACCCCTCCCACAACTCCGCATGAACAAGCTGACTCTAATCCCCTTGATCATGAGGGAGGCAGTTCACATCAAGACGAAGACTCGAGCATCCATGATCAAGGTGGATCAACTCAACACGATTCTGGATCAACTCAAACCGATTCTGGATTGGAATTCATTCCAGAAGAATCATCAAATCAAGAAGATGAATATGAGCAACCACAACAACCTGTTTCGGCTAGAAGAAGTGAAAGGCTCAATCCACCACCAATTAGTCCGCAAGCTACACAATTGAGACGCAGTACAAGGCCGAGAAACTCACCATCAAAATGGAAGAATACAAGGGTCTACTACAATTGCAATGTTGTGGCACATCCAAAACAAGCAGTGTGCAATCTTGCCTACATTCCCCAAGACCACTAAGCCTTTATCGGCAAGCTTGACCAAGAGTACATCCCTACAAGCTATGATGAAGCTAAGAAACACAAGGTATGGAGGGATGCCGTAGGAGAAGAACGCAATGCCATGGAACTAAATCACACATGGGACGAAGCTGAGTTACCAAAAGGGAAGAAGGCAGTGAGTTCGAAATGGGTATTTACGATCAAGTATCTAAGCAATGGCGAGATTGAAAGGCACAAGGCACGACTAGTAGCAAGAGGCTTCACACAAACGTATGGGGAGGACTACAAGGATACGTTTGCTCCGGTAGCTAAGTTACACACCGTAAGGATCATCTTGTCATTGGCAGCAAATTTGGATTGGGATCTTTGGCAAATGGATGTCAAGAATGCGTTCCTTCAAGGGGAACTAGAAGATGAAGTATATATGACCCCACCACCGGGTCTTGAGGATTCAGTTGCACCGGGAAAAGTTCTAAGACTAAGGAAGGCGATCTATGGATTAAAACAGTCACCAAGAGCTTGGTATCACAAGCTGAGTATGACGTTGAGAGATAAAGGCTTTAAAAGATCGGAATCGGATCATACACTCTTCACCCTAAAAAGCAACAAAGGTATCGTGGTCGTTCTAATTTATGTTCATCATCTCCGGAGATGACAAGGAAGGTATCACCGAAACTAAATCTTATCTTAAATCAGTATTTGAGATTAAAGATCTTGGTGAACTAAAGTATTTTCTAGGGATCGAAGTGTGCCGCTCTAAGGAGGGACTCTTTGTATCACAAAGGAAATACATTCATGATCTCTTGAGTGAAACAGGAAACCTTGATGCTAAGCCGGCTAAAACTCCCCTAGAAGACGGTTACAAAGTGGAACAAGAGGGGGAGATAGAAGATAACCCATTCAAAGATGTGAAACAATACCGGAAGTTGGTAGGAAAGCTAATCTATCTAACTATTACTAGACCCGACTTGTATTTTGCTGTGAACCAGGTTAGTCAACATATGCAAGCCCCGAAGATATATCATTGGAACATGATTGATCGGATTCTTCGGTATCTCAAAGGAACCTCATGTCGCATTTGGATGGGTCGCAATGAGAGCTCAGAGATAGTTGGATATTGCGATGCCGATTGGGCCGGTGATAGAAAGGATAGGCGATCAACAACCGGGTATTGCACATTCATAGGAGGAAACCTAGTCACTTGGAAAACAAAGAAACAGAAAGTGGTTGCGTGTTCTAGTGCCGAGGCCGAGTATAGAGCAATGAAGAAGCTAAGAAATGAGCTCACATGGATCAAGGCGGTTCTGAAAGACTTGGATATCGAATCACAAGAGCCTATAACAATGCATTGTGATAATCAAGCGGCTATTCATATCGCCTCAAATTCAGTATTCCATGAACGCACGAAGCATATTGAAGTGGACTGTCACAAGGTGAGACAAGCAGTGGAACGGGGACTCATCCTACCTTGCTACACAAGAAGCTCGGATCAATTAGCGGATATATTTACCAAGGCCGCTAGCCTAAAGGTGTGCGAGTTCGTTCACCCAAAGCTCGGGCTAATAGAGATCAAGTAACCGTAAGGTTCATACTCTTTTTCCTTCAGTGTGTTTTTGTCCCACGAGGTTTTTCACACTAAGGTTTTAATGAGGTGAATCTTTACGGATCCAATCTTATCTCTATGGCTAAGCTTGAGGGGGAGTGTTAAACTAAGATGGATTAGTGATAACCAAAACACTAATCCTAATTAGTAATATGACCGTTACAAATGGAGGGAAATGGTGTCCAAACACTTCAAACACACCTTACCTAAAATAGGCCAACAAGGAATAAGGAAGAAGAAGACTTTGCCATAAATAGAAGAGTCACATGTCTCTGTTCTATTATGACCGTTACCCTCTCTCCCTCTCTCTTATCTTTGTAGTCTTTAAATAGAACGTATTAGGTCTGATTTCAAGGTAATGAGAACATAATTCTCTCTTCTCTCATTCAAACTTTCCTCTCTCAAATCTGTTCTTCACAATTCTCCAATACATTTCCGCGTAATTCTAACATTGGTGACTTAGAGTTGTTTAAGAAGAAAACTAAGGCCTTATACATGCCCAGTTTTGCTTCTAACTTGCTATCTGTTCAGAAGACAACAAAGGATTTGGATTGCTTGGCTGTGTTTGGGTCTGATTTTGTTGAATTTCAGGACAATAAGTCTAAGCAAGTGATAGGAGAAGGGAAGGTGGAGGATGTAAGAATTAGAGATTAAGATTGAGTATTTTGGAGATTGATAAGAATATAGAGATTAGGAGAGATTAGTAACCATGAAGAATAAGGAGAATAGGAACTTGAAATTTTTATTCAAGATGATGTTACAAATAAGGGTTACACGGTTTAAATAGAAAGAGGAGCTTCTAAAAACGGTATGGGACCGTTTGAAATCAAACAGCCGCATGACCTCAGTCGGTCGGACGGATAGCGACCGCGGGTCACTATCGGTATCGAGGCGCGGATCGAGGAAGGCACATCGCTATCGTGCTGATGCATCCGGCCTCGTACGGTCAACGCGGGACGCGAATGATCAACGGAAGGATCCGCGCGTCCGCCCGTTTACCCGGACCCGGATCCGCGCGTTTATCCGAAGACCCGTTACGCAGCCCGTCCCGCGTCTCGTCTTCGTCTCGATGCTTTTCGTCCCGCGGGTCGACGAGGACTCGATGCCACGTACTGATCCTCGTACCGTCTGGCATCGATCCCTTCCGCGTACTGATCCGCGTCTGGCATCGATGCCACTCGTACCGCGGTTCAGTTTCTATCGTCCCGCGTCCCGAGTGTTCCGATACTCGGTTCCTTGACCCGAATTTATTCCAACTCCTTTATTCTTTATTTTCCTTAGTCTCCATGTGAGTCCTAAGGTTAATACTCCCCCTCAAGTTAAACATAAAGAATTTATGCTTAACTTGGAGACTCACAACCATCACCTCATTAAAAACCTTATCAAAGAAAACCTCATGGGACAAAACTTTGATAAGGGAAAAAGAGTGTGATGATTGCAAGTAAGGGGTCTTCTCATGGATGTGTGAGATCCACAAGCCCAAGTTTGCCCAAAATGTGATTGCAAACTTTAAGACTTGCGGCTTTGGTAAACACATCCGCTAGTTGATCTTCGCTCCTTGTAAAGCACGGTAATGTCCATCCTTGCTCTATCTTCTCCCGAACTTTGTGGCAATCGATCTCAATATGCTTCGTCCGTTCATGAAACACCGAGTTTGTAGCAATGTGGATTGCGGCTTGATTATCACAATGCATCGTCATCGGCCTATCCGTCTCGATTCCCAAGTGAGCCAAGATTCCTCTTAACCAAGTAAGCTCGTTTGTTAACTTCTTCATGGCTCTATACTCGGCTTCCGCACTAGAGCACGAGACTTCCTTTTGCTTCTTTGTCCTCCAAGTGACTAAGTTCCCTCCGATGAAAGTGCAATACCCGGTTGTAGATCTTCTATCATTCCGATCACCGGCCCAATCCGCATCACAATAGCCAACCACCTCGGAGCTTTCATTCTTTCCCATCCAAACTCCTAACCCCGGACTATCCTTTAAGTATCTAAGGATTCTTTCGACCATTTTCCAATGGTGAACCGTCGGCTCCTTCATATGTTGGCTAACTTGATTTACCGCAAAGCTTATATCCGGTCTAGTGAGAGTTAAGTAGATCAATTTGCCCACAAGTCTTCGATATCTTGACGGATCTTCATAAGGCTCAATTTCTTGCTCCCCCTTTCGATCGCCCTTGTAGCCATCTTCCAACGGGGTCTTGGCCGGCTTGGCTCCAAGCTTCCCGGTTTCCCGCAACATATCTAGTGTGTATTTCCTTTGAGAAATATGCAGTCCATTCTTGAACCGACACACTTCTATCCCAAGGAAATACTTCACTTCTCCAAGGTCTTTCATCTCAAACACCGATTTGAGGAATTCCTTTGTGGTCTGAATTCCTTGCTTATCACTCCCGGATATGATCATGTCGTCCACATAGATCAATACGACCACTATTCCATTCGGTCCTTGGAGTGTGAAGAGGGTATGATCTAACTCACATTTCTTGAATCCTCTTTCCTTGAGTGTAGAACTAAGCTTCTTGTACCAAGCCCTTGGTGATTGTTTTAACCCGTAGATAGCCTTATTGAGCTTGAGTACCTTTCCGGGAGCTATAGAGTTTTCAAGGCCGGGTGGTGGGGTCATATACACTTCCTCCTCAAGATCTCCTTGTAAGAAAGCATTCTTCACATCCATTTGCCATAACTCCCAATCTAGATTGGCCGCCAAAGAGAACACCACTCGGACCGTGTTAAGCTTAGCCACCGGAGCAAATGTATCCGTATAATCATCCCCATATGTTTGGGTAAAACCTCGAGCCACCAACCTAGCCTTGTACCTCTCAAGATCTCCATTACTCAAGTACTTGATTGTGAAAACCCATTTTGAACTCACGGTCCTTTTTCCTTCGGGAAGAACCGCTTCATCCCACGTATGGTTTTTGACCATAGCTCCAACCTCGTCATCTACCGCTTCTACCCAAAGTTTATCTTCCATTGCTTCTTCAAAGGTCTTGGGGATAGTATACTCATCTATCTTTGTCACGAACGCCCTATGAGAAGAGGGTAGAAGGGCGATCGAACACACCGCTTGGATTGGATGGGCTACGGCCTCATTGTTGTAATAAAACCGGCTCTAACACTTCCTCTTGGACCTCAACATCCGAAGCACCCTCCTCTTGACCTTGTCCTTGTTCTTCCGGAGTTTCATCATGGTCGACTTCCTCTTGAGTCTCATCTTGAACTTCCTCTTCTTGAATCGGTGTAACATCCGGAGCCACCTCCTCTTGGTTACCCATAGTGTCTCTTGGCTCATGATTCCCGAGATTTTGAAGGAGGAATCGCAAGTTTGAGCCAAGGTCCGACGGGGTTGCTAAATCACTCAAGTCCCCACGATCTTTTATACCATAGAACCCTTGACTTTCCATGAACTTCACATCCCGTGACACAAACGTCTTCCTTGAGCTCGGATCATAGCATTTGTATCCCTTTTGTGTTGTTGAATATCCAAGGAAAATGCATCTTGTACTTTTCGGTTCTAGCTTGTCCCTTAGTTCCCTAGGCACCAAAACAAAACACACACACCCAAAAACTCTCAAATGATCAAGAGAGGGTTTAGTCTTATTAAGTTCCTCAAACGGTGAGATGTCACCAAGAATCTTTGTGGGTGTTCGGTTGATCAAGTAGCATGCGGTCATGACGGCATCTCCCCAAAATCTTCTTGGCACGTTCATATGGAACATCATGGCTCTTGAAACCTCCATTAGGTGTCTATTTTTCCGTTCGGCCACACCATTTTGTTGTGGGGTGTATGGACAAGTTGTTTGATGGACAATGCCGAGTTTAGATAGGTGATTTTTGAATTTGTTGCTCATGTACTCACCACCATTATCTGTTCTAAAAATCTTAATCTTGGCATTGAACTTGTTAGCAATATAAGCTTGGAAATTCTCAAATGCATCAAGGACTCTATCTTTTGATGGTAAAAGAGTAAGCCAAGTATACTTGGATTTTTCATCAATGAAAGTGACAAAGTATTTGTTGTTATCTCTAGATGAGCAAGGTGAGGTCCAAACATCCGAATGCACAAGATCAAAGCAATTTTCATAAACCGTAGATGATTTCTTAAACACGGATTTGCAATGTTTTCCAAGAATACAAGACTCACACAACAAGGGATCAAAAGAGACATTCAGAAGCATTAATTCAAGGGCCCGAGAATGGGGATGTCCTACTCTAGCATGCCATATTACATTATTTGCTACTCCTAAACAAGATTGAGATTGAAATGAACTAGATGAACTTGGTGATAAATCTTCTAAGACATAGAGATCATCCTTGGTACCACCACCTCCTATCACTTTTCCGGATTCAATATCCTGAAAATGGAAGTCATTAGGACCAAAGATTGCATAACAATTCAAGTCAATAGTCATTCTTTTAACCGAGAGCAAATTCGATTCAAAATTCGGCATATAAAAGGCTTTAGAGTTTTTGTTGAACAAGTTTAAGTTTCCGATTCCTTTAATTGGAATGTTATCACTGTTTGCAATCATCACATTTCCCTTAGATGGTTCTAGTTTCTCAAGCAAGTTCAAGTTACTAATCATATGGTGAGAAGCACCCGAATCAACCACAAGAGAGTTACTAGGCCTACGAGTGTAGAAAGTTTTACCGGAATCTTTGAGTGATGCAATTGACTTGATGAGTGATTCCAAGTCGGATTTCCTTACGTACTCGCCGTGGTCGGACCCGTCTCCTTGCTTGGACGGTCCGGTTCCACCTTGGTCGTGTTTTGCCGAAGTATAATGAGCTCTTGAGTGACCCCTTGAGTACCCCGGTCTTGGTGGTGGCCGTAGGTGAGGGTTAAGTACCCAACATGTCTCCTTTGAGTGACCCTCCTTCTTGCAATGTTCACGCTTGAGGTCCGGATTGAAGTTTCTGCCCCTCCGATTGTCATTGCGATTGTAGGCTCCCACATGGGCTGTGGAAAGCTCCCCCTTTCCCCCGAACAGCCCTTGAGACCCTTGCTCTCGTTGGATTTGAGCACAAACGTCATCAAGGCTTGGAAGTTTATCGGATCGGAGTAGGTGTTTAATTAGGTCGTTGTAGATGGGGTTCAAGGTTAAGAGGAGCCCAAAGACCTTGTCTTGCTCTCTCCTTTCGTTGAGAATGTCCGGATCCGTAGAGCTCGGCCGTAGCATGCTTAGTTCGGCCCACAAAGCTTGATACTTTCCAAGATGCTTGGTAAACTCGGTCTCCTCTTGGCGGAGCTCGTTGAGAGCCTTCTTTACTTCAAAGACTCGTGTAAGATTCGAGATATTTCCATAGACATTCTTGAGTGTCTCCCATAGCTCATGTGCGGTCTCACAATATGAATATGCCTCTAAGATCGATGCTTCTAAGCCACTTTGGAGGATGGCAAGCACGGTTTGATCTTCTTGGAACCACTTAGCCGAGGTAAGCTTGGCGGTCTCTTCTTCCTCTTCATCGGACGAGCCGTCATACACGGCCTCACGGAGGGAAATGTCAATGTGGCTCCACAATCCTCGGCCACACAGAGCGGTCTTGGTCGTTCTTGACCATAAAAGATAGTTTCCTCCTTTGAGGACCACCGGGAGAACAAGGGGCTTTGAGTTATCAATGATACTCATCCTTCTTCTTGTTGTTTTTCAACCGGTTTGAGAAGAGAAGCTCTTGGCTTTAGAATTTTAGAGAAAAGTTTGAAGTTTTGAAGAGTAAGAACACAAGATCTAGAATGAGATTTTAGAGTAATGTTGGCTAGATTAAGCGCATAAGATGGATTGAAACCTTCTTATGACGATTCAATCTAACACTTTTAGGAATCCCAAGTGATCTTGCTCTGATACCATGTAAGAATTAGAGATTAAGATTGAGTATTTTGGAGATTGATAAGAATATAGAGATTAGGAGAGATTAGTAACCATGAAGAATAAGGAGAATAGGAACTTGAAATTTTTATTCAAGATGATGTTACAAATAAGGGTTACACGGTTTAAATAGAAAGAGGAGCTTCTAAAAACGGTATGGGACCGTTTGAAATCAAACGGCCGCATGACCTCAGTCGGTCGGACGGATAGCGACCGCGGGTCACTATCGGTATCGAGGCGCGGATCGAGGAAGGCACATCGCTATCGTGCTGATGCATCCGGCCTCGTACGGTCAACGCGGGACGCGAATGGTCAACGGAAGGATCCGCGCGTCCGCCCGTTTACCCGGACCCGGATCCGCGCGTTTATCCGAAGACCCGTTACGCAGCCCGTCCCGCGTCTCGTCTTCGTCTCGATGCTTCTCGTCCCGCGGGTCGACGAGGACTCGATGCCACGTACTGATCCTCGTACCGTCTGGCATCGATCCCTTCCGCGTACTGATCCGCGTCTGGCATCGATGCCACTCGTACCGCGGTTCAGTTTCTATCGTCCCGCGTCCCGAGTGTTCCGATACTCGGTTCCTTGACCCGAATTTATTCCAACTCCTTTATTCTTTATTTTCCTTAGTCTCCATGTGAGTCCTAAGGTTAATAGAGGAAGGTGCGTATGTACTAAAGGAAGGAAATGGTGCTGCTAAGTTTTTGTCTACCCATGAAGGGGGTGAAAGGAAGTTTTTGGCAGTGAATGCGGTTGGAGAAAGCTCAATATGGCATGCTCGCCTTGGTCATCCTAGTTCCAAGGTCCTCCAGTTGGTCTTACCCAACCTTATCCAAAAGGATGGAGTGTGTGAATCATGTATTATGGGAAAGCACAGTAGACAGCCTTTTGATGACTCATCGACGGTTTATGATGAAGTCTTTGCTCTTGTGCATTCTGATGTATGGACAGCACCATGTTTCTCCAAAGATCAATATAAGTACTTCGTTACTTTTATTGATGAAAAATCCAAGTATACATGGGTGACTCTTCTGAGTACAAAGAGCCAAGTTTATGAATCATTTCTCAAGTTCCATTCCTATGTTGCTACACAATTTGGAGCGAAGATAAAGATTTTGAGAAGTGATAATGGAGGAGAATACATCAGTGGACAATTTAAAAAACTACTCAGTAAGCATGGAATTGTTTGTTGGAATTTGAGTGTTTACATTGTGTTTGTAGAGAATTTGGCGAGAAAACTAAAAGAGAGAATAATGAGTCTTTAACTCAAATTTTTATTAAGCTCATAAGATGTTATGTTTACAATGAGTAGAACAACATATATATAGGCCCCTAAGGTCAATATGACCGTTGGGGATCAGAACAAATGGATGGAGGGATTGAATCCCAAAGTATGAAAGTGATGGGTCCACTTTTGTGCGGTATGGCCTTCATGTCGATCGACGTACTTTCGTGTCGATCGACACGACTCCAACGGTCGGATTCCAACGGTCGGATTATTTGAAATCGATGCCAAGTTTTTCCAGAGACGAGAGTGTCGATCGACATTCTTCCTTGTCGATCGACACTCCACTTCCAGGGAATTTCTTCGACCCGCGGGACGAGTGCCTCGATGCCAACCGTCCCGGATACTCGATGTGCATCGTACTATATGTGTCGATCGACGCCACTCCTTGGTGTCGATCGACACTCCACTTCTTTTCTTGATTCGCCTTAGAGCGCCACTCACTTGATGCGGCTTCAACTCGTCTTCATGCGGCCTAGCTTCTCCAAGGTAAGGACACTCTAGGCCGCCACCGTTCATGCCTTGGACGTGAGTGGACTAAGCCGTTCCACCTTGTTTCATGTCTCGGTCTCCTCCGAGTTGCGTTCTGAGTCATTCCTCGTGCGGCCTCCTTCGTTCCTCATCTGGCCTCACTTCTTCTATACTTGAGTAGCCTAGAACGCCACTTACCAAGTCTTGAACGCCTCTTGACCATTCTTTCCCAATATTACCCGAACATGACTTTCTTGGGTAACTTGGTTCCTTTACTTGAACACCGATGTGTTCTCCTTGTTTAACACTCCCCCGCAAGTTAATACGCAGTAGCATGAAGTATTAACTTGGTGATGTACGACTCGGTGGTGAGTCTTACAACCTGATTCGATGGCTGGAACCACAAGCTGGCGTTCGCTCTTTCTTGTGGTGGTTGAATGGTGGAAGATGGAATCAAACACGATGGTGTTCACTCTTTCGTGTGAGATCAGATTGTGGGGAGTGTTGATGGATTGATAGCACGACACAGAGTGATGATGATTCTCTGATACGGTACTGATGTTTGCTCCTATGTGAATCACACACACAAGCTCAAACAAGGCTGAGAATTCACTCAAGAATGCTCAAAGAAAATTCAGTTCTTTATTGATAGGTAAAAAGTTGTGGTGGCTACAATGCTGCAATGGGACTTTATAAACAGTCCTTCAGCTTGAACCTTCTAGGGTTCTGACTCAAAACAACAAGAAAAGACTCAAAACAACAGGACTTTCAAAAGAAAACAGCAAGAAGTTTAAAAACTAATCTAAACAAAGTGCAGAGTTTCATTAAAGCCAAACAAAGAAACTATGGCCAGAACTTAAAAAAAGAAGTGATTTCGTTTTTCTTGGTTCTTAGTGTTGTGGAAGGCTTGAATCACCTGCAAAGACAGTATATAAATTGAAAAACTCACCTTGATGTGTTTCTTGGTCAGATGTGCTAAGAGCTTGAAAATTGGAGTAGAAATCTTCATGTAGTTCTTCAAGCTCTTCATCTTCTTCTGATGATGGTTCTTGATCAGCCTTGAAGATATCTTCTTCTTTCCTGTTTGGTGCAGAGATGGCGAGCTCTAATGTCCCTTGGTGTGTTCTTGTGGGATCAAGGTTGACAGGAAGTAGTTTTGGAGCTAAAGATGCAACGAAGACTTGCACAGCAAGGTTGATCCTCCTAGTTAATTGCTTGGACTTTAATCTTGTCATTGGACCAGGTCGAACTATTGGCATTGGTATTGGAGTTGGTTTGTGGTCTGAACCGATGTCCTCATCATTCCCTCCCTCTTCAAGAGGTTTTGACCCCAAAACAGTTTCTCCTGCATCAAAGGAGGATAAATCTGCAACATTGAATGTATGTGATATATTAAACTCACCTGGGAGCTTAAGTTGGTAAGCATTGTCATTGATACGCTTAAGGACTTTGAAAGGACCATCTCCTCTTGGTGCTAGCTTGGACTTCTTCTTTTGTGGAAACCTTTCTGATCTCATATGTAACCAAACCCACTCTCCTGGTTCAAAGATAACCTCCTTCCGTCCCTTATCAGCTCTCCTCTTATACTCTTCAGTCTTCTTCTCAAGGTTTTCCTTGGCCTTAAGATGAATCTGCTTGATAATCTCTCCTCGTTTCAATCCGTCTAAGTTAACTTGATCAGCTTGTGGAATGGGTGTAAGATCCAACGGTGATAGGGGATTCAATCCGTAGACAACTTCAAAAGGTGACAACTTAGAAGCAGAGTGAGTAGCACGGTTATATGCGAATTCAATAAAAGGTATGCATTCTAACCATGTTGTCATATTTTTACCAAGTGTAGCGCGAAGGAGTGTAGAAAGTGTGCGATTTACTACCTCGGTTTGGCCATTTGTTTGAGGATGGCAAGTGGTAGAGAACAATAGTTTTGTACCTAGCTTCTTCCAAAGTGTTCTCCAGAAGTGACCAAGGAACTTAGTGTCCCTATCCGACACAATTGTTCTCGGAATCCCATGCAAGCGAACCACCTCCTTGAAGAATAGATTAGCAATCTGTGTGGCATCATTGGTCTTGTTACATGGTATAAAGTGAGCCATCTTCGAGAATCTGTCTACTACCACGAAGATAGAGTCCTTGTGCTCGATCTTTGGTAATCCTAGCACAAAATCCATAGAAATGTCTACCCAAGGGGCGTTAGGTATTGGTAAAGGTAAATAAAGACCATGAGGATGTGACCTGGATTTTGCTTTATGGCATTGCACACATCTTGAACAGAATCTCTCAACATCTTTCTTCAAGTGTGGCCAATAGAAATGATCCATTACTATGGCTAATGTTTTGTCGACACCAAAATGCCCCATTAGGCCCCCTCCATGTGCTTCACTTAGCACTAATTCTCTCATAGATCCCTGCGGTATACACAAACGTTTATCTTTAAACATAAAGCCATTTTGTAAGTAGAACGAACCGTGAGGTCCTTTGCTGCATTGTTGGAAGCTCTCGCTGAATTCAGGATCGTCTTTGTATTGTTCTTTGATGTGTTCAAATCCCATAATCTTTGCCTCCATAGTGGCAATAAGTGCATGTCTTCGTGATAACGCATCTGCCACAATATTCTCCTTGCCCTTCTTGTATTTGATAACATATGGGAAGGACTCTATAAACTCTAACCACTTAGCATGTCTTCTCTTGAGTGATGTTTGCCCACGTAGGTGCTTGAGTGTCTCATGATCCGTATGTATTATGAACTCCTTGGACAGCAAGTAGTGTTGCCATGTCTCTAAAGCACGAACAAGAGCATAGAGTTCCTTATCATAAGTTGGGTAGTTAAGAGTGGCTCCGCTTAACTTCTCACTGAAATAGGCTACGGGTTTCTTCCTTTGGTGTAATACTGCTCCGATCCCCATTCCCGAAGCATCACATTCTACCTCAAACATATCATTGAAATCAGGCAATGATAAGACCGGTGCTTGAGTGAGTCGTTCTTTCAAAGTGTTGAAAGCGGTGTCTTGGGCAGTTCCCCAATGGAAGGGCACATTCTTCTTGATCACAGCTGTAAGTGGGGCTGCTATGGTGCTAAAATCTCTCACAAACTGCCTATAGAAGCTGGCTAATCCGTGAAAACTTCTTACGTGGCCAATCGTAGAAGGTGTAGGCCAGTCTCTTATCGCTTTGATCTTCTCCTCATCTACTTGTAGTCCCTGTTCACTTAATACAAATCCTAGGAAAACAAGTTGGTTAGTACAAAAGGAACACTTCTTGAGGTTGGCATAAAGGCCTTCCTTGCGAAGTGATTTAAGCACTAGTTCGAGGTGTTGAAGATGATCAGCAAGGTTCTTACTATTTATAAGTATATCATCAAAGTAAACAACCACAAATTTACTTATGAATTCACGTAGAACCTGGTTCATCAAGCGCATGAAGGTACTTGGTGCATTAGTTAAGCCGAAGGGCATAACTAGCCATTCGTATAAGCCTTGCTTTTGTCAGATTCGGAAGATAAAGATTGATCTTGATCAAGAACAAACACAATCAGAACTTGAGATCAAGAGAGAATGGAGAAGTTTCTAGAGAGATGGAGAAAATGAAGATATTTTCATTACATTTCAATAATAGATTACAAAGAGTTTTAAATAAAAATAAAGATTACAAATGACTTGGGCTTATTAAACCAAATACTTGGGCTTACAACTAAAGATTACAAATAATCCATACCCAATAAGAAACACTAAGAATCAATAAGAATCAATACTCCCCCTCAAACTTAGCCAACAGACCAGATGGCTAAGTTTGGAAACTCATGAAGCATCACCTCATTAAAACCTTAACATAGAAAAACCACTTAGGAGAAAACTATGTCAAGGAAAAAGAGTCTGATGTTCATGAGTTAGGCCGAGTAAGATTCACGAGACCAAGTCTGCCATAGATAGAGTTGCAAACCTTGAGAGTTGCCGCCTTGGTGAAGATATCTGCCAACTGATCCTCACTTCTTGTGTAGCAAGGTAATATAGTACCATCTTCAATCTTTTCACGAACCTTTTGACAATCGATCTCCACATGTTTGGTCCTCTCATGAAACACATAATTGTTGGCAATATGTATAGCTGACTGATTATCACAATGCATAGTAATCGGGCCAGATTGTTCAATCCCAAGGTCTTTGAGAAGAGCTTTGAGCCAAGTCAGTTCATTCGTAAGCTTCCTCATAGCTCTATACTCCGCTTCTGCACTTGAACACGATACCACTTTCTGCTTCTTTGTCTTCCAACTAACCAAATTCCCTCCAATGAAAGTGCAATAACCAGTGGTAGACTTTCTATCTGTTCTATCACCAGCCCAATCAGCATCACAGTAACCTACAATCTCTGTATTATCATTCTTTCCCATCCAAATACCTTGACCAGGTGTCCCTTTAAGATATCTCAAAATTCGCTCCACCATACTCCAATGATACACTGTTGGAGCCTGCATATGTTGACACACTTGATTCAAGGCAAAACAGAGATCTGGTCTTGTAAGGGTGAGATACATCAGCCTCCCGACAGTTCTTCTATACAAACCAACATCCTTGAAACTCTCATCAGCTTTCTCCCCCTTTCGGTTAACCTTGTAGCCATCTTCAAGTGGAGTCTTAGCTGGTTTCGCTCCAAGCTTACCTGTTTCTCTCAAAAGATCAAGAGTATACTTTCTTTGAGATAAGAAGAGGCCCTCTGGTAATCTACAAACTTCAATCCCTAGGAAGTATTTCATCTCTCCAAGATCCTTAATCTCAAAGGCAGATTTAAGAAAAGCTTTGGTGTTTTGAATACCTTCCTTGTCATCACCTGAAATGATGATATCATCCACATACACTAGTACCACAACAATCCCTCTAGAGCTTCGCAGAGTAAACAAAGTATGATCAGAGTGAGATTTCTTAAACCCATACTGTATGAGAGTAGAACTCAACTTGTGATACCAAGCCTTTGGCGACTGTTTCAGACCATATATTGCTTTTCTCAACCTTAGAACCTTTCCAGATTCAACAATATCATCAAGACCAGGTGGAGGAATCATATATACCTCTTCTTTGAGTTCCCCTTGAAGAAACGCATTCTTCACATCCATTTGCCATAGATCCCACGAGAGATTTGTAGCTAATGAGAGGACCACTCTCACTGTATGAAGTTTAGCTACTGGAGCAAACGTATCAGTAAAATCCTCACCATAAGTTTGAGTAAATCCTCTTGCTACTAGGCGAGCCTTGTACCTCTCTATCTCCCCATCACTCTTGTACTTGATAGTGAATACCCATCTAGAACTCACCGCTCTCTTTCCTTCTGGGAGCACCTCCACATCCCATGTATGATTGCGCTCCATAGCACTTCTTTCATCACTAATAGCATCAACCCACTCCTTTTTATCCTTTGCCTCCTCATAACTTCTAGGAATCTGGTTCTGCTCAACCTTGGCCAGAAAGGCTTGATAATCAGATGGCAAGAAGGCAAGAGAACACACTGCTTGTATAGGATAAGCAACAGCCTCATTGTTGTAGTAAACTCTTGTGTTCTTCCAGTTCTCAGGCCCAGACTTCAACCTCTCACTTCTTCTTAGAGGCTGAACAACCTCAGTCTCTCCTGTTTCTTTCTCTTCAACTTCTTCAGCCACCACATCTTCTAGAGAATATGAAACAACATCATCTAAGTGAGATTCTCCTTCTTCACTGTCCATTGGTGAATCCACTTCTTCTGAAGAAGCTCTTGAATGATCTTGACTACCAGCTTCACCTTCACTTTTGGTGCTACTATCATCCGATCTTGTTTCACCACCCTCATCAACAACTGGAGCTTCTTGATGTCTCTCTGCACTATTAGTTGGTGGCATTGGTGGACCAGCTAGAGTAGTAAGACCATCAAGTATATGCTTCAAGATAGTGGCTCTGTCGTTGGAAGAAGCAAGATCTTTAAGCTCATCCCAATTTTCATTACCAAAGTATCCCTTCTCTTCATCAAACTTGACTTCCCTGGATATATACATTCTCTTGGTGTCAACATCATAGCATTTGTAACCCTTTTGAGTAGGTGAGTACCCAATAAACATACACTTGATACTCTTAGGCTCCAACTTGTTCCTTTGAGCTTCTGGTACAAATACGTAACACACACAACCAAACACTCTCAAGTGATCAATGACAGGTTTTGCCTTATGCAAAATTTCATATGGAGATGCATTCTCAAGGTTCTTGGTGGGTAGCCTGTTAATGAGATAACAAGCAGTCATCACTGCATCCCCCCAAAACCTTTTAGGAACATTCCTCTCAAACATCATGGTTCTTGCAACCTCCATTAGATGTCTATTTTTCCTTTCTGCCACTCCATTCTGCTGAGGAGTATAAGCACAGGATGTTTGATGAACAATGCCCTGGTTGCTCACAAACTCCTTAAACTTGTTGTTTATGTACTCACCACCATTATCACTCCTTAGAGTTTTAATCTTAACTCCAAACTGAGTCATCACATAGTTGTAGAACTTAGAGAATGCTTCTAAAACATTACTCTTTGATGACATCAAAGTAACCCATGTGTACTTAGATTTCTCGTCTATGAAGGAGACAAAATATGATCTTTAGAAGTACAAGGAGCTGTCCATACATCAGAGTGAACTAGATCAAAGCACTCATTATAAACAGTAGATGAGTCTTGATAAACAGTTCTACAATGCTTCCCTAAGATACAAGCTTCACATCCGTGATCCATAAGATTCAGATTTGGCAAAGCAAGCTTTAGAACCTTCAAGTGAGGATGTCCCAAGCGTGCATGCCAAATAGAACTGATACTACTAGTGCTCATTGCTGAGTGAGCTATTCCGACTGATTGCTTATCCAAAACATCCAAAACATAGAGACCATCCTGTACACAACCTGATCCAAAGTTCTTCCCCGACTTGTTATCCTGAAACCATACATTATCAGGACTAAACACAGCCAAACAATCAAGATCCTTAGTAGTTTTCTGAACTGATAACAAGTTAGAAGCAAACTCAGGGATATATAGAGCATTGGTATTCTTGTTAAACAGCTCTAAGTTTCCAATTCCTCTAATCAACACATCCTCCCCATTTGCTATAGTTACTTTTCCACTATGAGGTTTAACATTTGTAAGAAGCTCTGGATCACTAATCATATGATGAGAGGCACCAGAGTCTACTATAATGGGTTTAGGAAGTTTAGAGGAAAGAAAACTCTTACCAGATTCAGTCAGTTTGGTGATGCTCTTGATAAGAGCATCAAGGTCTGATTTCCTCACCACATCATCACAACTCGCATTAGCAACTCCTGCACGCCCTCTAGATGTTTGACCTGAGGTTTTCTCTTTCAAATGTGGATGAAGAACCCAGCACTTCTCCTTGGTATGACCTGCTTTCTTGCAATGCTCACACAATCTCAACTGTGGATGAAGGACCCAGCACTTCTCCTTAGTATGACCTGCTTTCTTGCAGTGTTCACACACCCAGCTAGGTCTCTTCTCTACTTGTTGATAAACTCCTTGGCTTATATACGCAGCCTCACTTGTCCCTTGAAAGAGACCTTTTGATCCTTCCTCCTTTTGAATCATCATACACACTTCATTTAAGGTTGGCAGCTTCTCATACCTTAAGATATGATGAATCAATCCTGAGTATGACTTATCAAGAGTAAGAAGTAGACCAAACACTTGATCCTGCTCTCTCCTCTCCTTCACCACACTCAAATCTGTGGTGGGTGGCCTTAGAGTATCCAGCTCAGCCCACAAGTTTCTAAATTCACCAAATAAGCTCTTGAATGGCTTTCCTTCTTGTTGAAGATCATTCAAGGCCTTTTTCACCTCAAATATTCGACTCAGATTTGAGGTATTACCATAGACACCTAAGAGAGTGTCCCACAACTCCTTTGCAGTTTCAGCATAAGAGTAAGCTGCAAGGATAGATGGCTCCAAAGAGCTTTGAAGAATCGCTAGAACTAGCTGATCCTCTTGAATCCACTTGGGATCCTCCTTCTCAGCTCCGGCTACTTCACTTGCAGAATCACTTGAAGATTCCACACCTTCTACACTAGTCGTGGCCACCTTTGGAGAGTCATCAACATGCTCCCACAACCCACGACTTCTCAGGGCAGTTCGAGTGGTTCTTGACCACAACAAATAGTTCTCTCCTTTGAGAACAACAGGTAGAGTAATTTGTTTCTGATTCTCCATAGATGATTTCTTGAGAAGAAGAACAAAACAGACCAAGAACAGAGAGATCACGATCACGAATTCAACTAGATCCTCAGGAACTTTGCTCTGATACCATGTCAGATTCGGAAGATAAAGATTGATCTTGATCAAGAACAAACACAATCAGAACTTGAGATCAAGAGAGAATGGAGAAGTTTCTAGAGAGATGGAGAAGATGAAGATATTTTCATTACATTTCAATAATAGATTACAAAGAGTTTTAAATAAAGATAAAGATTACAAATGACTTGGGCTTATTAAACCAAATACTTGGGCTTACAACTAAAGATTACAAATAATCCATACCCAATAAGAAACACTAAGAATCAATAGCTTTGTCTTGAATGCAGTTTTCCACTCGTCCCCTTCTCGCATTCTGACTTGGTGATAACCACTTTTCAAATCCACTTTTGAGAAGATGGTGGCACCACTCAACTCGTCTAGCATGTCATCGAGCCGTGGAATTGGATGTCGATATTTGATAGTGATGTTGTTAATAGCTCTGCAATCGACACACATTCGCCATGTTCCATCCTTCTTTGGCACTAAGAGGACCGGAACTGCACAAGGGCTAAGGCTCTCCCTGATGTATCCCTTATCCATCAAGTCTCGTACTTGCTTTTCTAACTCCTTACTCTCTTCGGGATTCATACGATAAGCTGGTTTGTTAGGCAACGCTGAACCTGGAACAAGGTCTATTTGGTGCTCTATGCCTCTTAGAGGTGGTAATCCAGGTGGTATATCTTCGGGAAAAACGTCCTGAAACTGATCTAACAGGGTCTGGACTTCAGGTGGTAAATCTAGCTCCTTAAAACCTGTGCTCAAACAATCTTTGAAAACCATTAGTAACATAGTGCCTTTAGCACTCTTAACACGGTTTAAATCTCCAGAAGTAATATACAAACTTGATTTACTAGACTTAGACTCATTGTTCATCCTGCTTTGAAGCTCATGAACTTCGGATGGACTTAAAGGAGCCAAGTTGTACTTACGGTCATTGAAGGTGAAACTGTAGTAGTTTGTACGTCCATTATGTGTAGTGGCTCGATCGAATTGCCACGGTCTACCAAGTAGTAGATGTCCCGCTTGCATTGGTACCACATCACACAACACTTCATCTTGGTACTTACCAACACTAAAGGGCACCGTAGCTTGCTCTGTCACCCTGAGTTCAGTTGTATCGTTGAGCCATTGAAGCTTATAGGGCCTAGGATGTTTCTTTGTCTCCAATCCTAGCTTATCCACCATAAACTTACTAGCAACGTTAGTACAAGATCCTCCATCGATTACAAGATTACATACCTTATTGTTGATCGTACAACGAGTGTGAAACAAGTTCTCCCTTTGTACTTTCTCCTCAGGTTGCACTAGAACACGTAGGACTCGTCTTGTGACCAAGAGATCTCCATGGTCTGGATACTCTACATCTTCAAGGTCATCTTGCTCTCTCTCTTCAAACTCATCGTGTGATTCATATCCGCCACTGGGAGTGATGATCATGACTCGCTGGTTTGGGCAGTCTCTAGCATAGTGTCCTCGTCCCTGACATTTAAAACAAGTAATATCACGAGTACGAGATTGACTTGGGTTAGTAAACTTACCTGGTTCTTGCCGCGAGCTAGAGGGTTGTTCACTAGTTTTGCCTTTGGATCGAGTATCAATCTCATTAGCTTTGCCTTTCTCCATAGGTTTGTTGTTGCTTGCTTGCCAAGGCTGTTGGTTTCGGTTTCGATTAGACATAGAGGTCTTCTTCTTGTTCTGTTGTTCTACTTGTACAGATAAGTGCAGCAACTCATGTAGACCGCTGTATCTTGCCCTCTCCACCTTTCGAGCTATGCGATCATGAAGGCCATCTACAAACTGAGCCATTAAGGCCTCTTCTGATTCTTCTAACTCTAATGAGTTCATAAGCTTCTCAAATTCTTCAAAATACTCTTCTACAGTCCGGTTTCCTTGTGCAAGCTTCCTGAATCGCTTTTGAAGGTCTCGGTGGTAGTGCTCAGGAACATATCTCAACCGTAAGAGGTATTTCATGTCATGCCATGTTTGTATGGCACCAAAGAGTTGTCTCCTCCTCTCTGCAACAGTTCTATCCCACCATGCTAGTGCATTTTCAGTGAGTTGTGCAGAAGCTAAAGCCACTTTCTTGTGCTCTCCATAGCCATAACATTCAAATATATACTCCATGCGCCTTTCCCAGTCTAGATACACCTCTGGATTCGACTTTCCAGCAAACGTGGGAGGTGTTAACTTTATCTCATGGTTAACTTCTCGCCGCTCACGCTCCCTATGTCGATTCCCTCTTATAGGATCACATCTCCTCTGGTTTTGGCGTCTCAAGGGATCACGGTGAAAATCTTCTTCTGCCTCAGACATGCTTTCATCACCAGACTCATCTTCGTCTCTTTGATTGTTGACTTGAACATTTCTCCTAGCTGGAGGAGCTCCTTGTGCATTGTTTGGACCTCTCGGTTGAGGTTGTTCAAGGCGATCAATACGTTCCCCAAAACCTCGCAACTCAGTCCTCATTTCTGTGAGCATTTGTAGCAAGGCAGCTTGCGGATCGATGTTTTCATTGTTGTTTGTCTCTCCAACCATGATGAGTGTCTCTCTTTTCCTTGGAAACTCAACAGAAACAACAATTGGTTAAAAGCACCGAGTGTAATGCAATTGAAATTCAAACTAGAATCAAACAGTTCTCACAATCGATAGTCAATGATAACTGCAACTTAATCTATATGAAACTCAACAATCGAAAACACAAATCAATAAGAACTCAGAATAACAAAGTGAAACAACAATACGTAAACAGAAATGCAATAGGTAAACTTCTTTAGGGGTTTTGGTTCTTAAACAAGCTGGAAACAGAGATTGAAACAAAATATGAAGCAAAAACGTTTTTTTTTTTTTTTTTCTCTGGGTTAAAGGGGTTTTAAGAAATCTGAAACAGATATTGAAAACAACTATGAAACAAAAACTATTTTTATGGGTTTTTCTGGGTTTAAAGCAATCTGAAACAAAATTCAAAACAACTATGAAGCAAACAAAGCAGAAACAAATTCAAATCATAATTCAAGCAAATAAGAAAGGGATAGAAAAACCAAAGGTTGGGACCTTTGGCTCTGATACCAGATGATGTACGACTCGGTGGTGAGTCTTACAACCTGATTCGATGGCTGGAACCACAAGCTGGCGTTCGCTCTTTCTTGTGGTGGTTGAATGGTGGAAGATGGAATCAAACACAATGGTGTTCACTCTTTCGTGTGAGATCAGATTGTGGGGAGTGTTGATGGATTGATAGCACGACACAGAGTGATGATGATTCTCTGATACGGTACTGATGTTTGCTCCTATGTGAATCACACACACAAGCTCAAACAAGGCTGAGAATTCACTCAAGAATGCTCAAAGAAAATTCAGTTCTTTATTGATAGGTAAAAAGTTGTGGTGGCTACAATGCTGCAATGGGACTTTATAAACAGTCCTTCAGCTTGAACCTTCTAGGGTTCTGACTCAAAACAACAAGAAAAGACTCAAAACAACAGGACTTTCAAAAGAAAACAGCAAGAAGTTTAAAAACTAATCTAAACAAAGTGCAGAGTTTCATTAAAGCCAAACAAGGAAACTATGGCCAGAACTTAAAAAAAAGAAGTGATTTCGTTTTTCTTGGTTCTTAGTGTTGTGGAAGGCTTGAATCACCTGCAAAGACAGTATATAAATTGAAAAACTCACCTTGATGTGTTTCTTGGTCAGATGTGCTAAGAGCTTGAAAATTGGAGTAGAAATCTTCATGTAGTTCTTCAAGCTCTTCATCTTCTTCTGATGATGGTTCTTGATCAGTCTTGAAGATATCTTCTTCTTTCCTGTTTGGTGCAGAGATGGCGAGCTCTAATGTCCCTTGGTGTGTTCTTGTGGGATCAAGGTTGACAGGAAGTAGTTTTGGAGCTAAAGATGCAACGAAGACTTGCACAGCAAGGTTGATCCTCCTAGTTAATTGCTTGGACTTTGATCTTGTCATTGGACCAGGTCGAACTAGTGGCATTGGTATTGGAGTTGGTTTGTGGTCTGAACCGATGTGACCTCTCTAATACTCCCCCGCACTCTTAGCCGTCGTGGAGATTGATGAACAAAGGCTAAGAGTGGAGTTTGTACTCGTCTTTGGCCTCTTGATAACTTCGGCCCATTTTTCGGGCAGTGGTATGTCTGTCGATTGACATGCTAGTGTGTCGATCGACACTCCTTCTTCATTCACACAATTTTGGACCCTCATGATCCCTTTTGAATTTGGTCGGGAAGAGCACTTGTCTCCATGTTTGTGAGTTGATTCATCACCTTCCACCAGTCATTCCTCTCCATTTCTTTTGTGGCGGCTGTTCTTGGTGGTCATTCCACCCGTCATTCCTCTCTGCTTCTTGTGGCGGCTGTTCTTGGTGGTCATTTCACCCCTCTTTCCTCTCCACTTCTTTTGCGGCGGCTGTTCTTGGTGGCCATTGGTTCTAATCTCCAAACATGTGCTTCACCTTCTCCCCCGTACACACAACTTCAACCGATCCGGTTGTGCTTTGATAACCACTCTTGAAACTCAGAATTCTTCTCCACGGCTTGTTTTGAGGATTTGGAACGGCTCGTCGATTAGACAGCTACAAGTTCGGATTTTCCCTCTCGGGCTCGTCGATTATGTAGCCAACAGTTCGGATTTTCCTTTCCATCTCCTCCATGCTCGTGGTCTCCAAATTTGTACAAGTTATGACCATAGAGAATAAGGGGTCCGGTCATAACTAACACAAACTCGGTTTCTTCTTTAGCTCAATTCCACTCTTGAAATTCCAAGTCTCTTCTCAACTTTCCTTAACGCCAAGCCCAATACCGCCTAAGCCTCTCAATCTCTTTTAGCTTTCCGGAAGCCTCGAAACATTGGCTTGTTCAACTATACTTCACCATTCATGATTTTGGGCATCCTCTTTGGCCTCATGAATGACTTCAAGTTGACCTTCAAAGGCTAGTTGCTTCTTCTTGGATTTCTTGAGTTTTAATTTCACCTTTCATGAACACCATAAACAAATTGGATTAGTCACCTTCAAACATTTAAGTTTAAAATCAATTCAATTTCATCATGATTTTAAACTTTCTATCTTCAATTTGTTTATAGGTTCCAATTTGTAAGCACAACATTTTCAATGGATTAAACATTTTTAACCAACCGGTTTTAATCCTAACCGAAATCAACATTCAATTCTCAAATAAAATCAAACATGAAACTTCCTCTTCTTCCAATTTGGATTGGAAGTGAACACCATTGAAGATTGAAGCTTCTTGAAGAATAAAGTAACTTCATGTGTGGTGCTTCGGCTACCACAAGAACATCCACCATTTGGATGAGACAACTTGGACCGGGTGCATCGGCTACCACGGTCTCTTAAAAATTGGGAATGGATACAACGAGATTTTAAATGCTAATCTTTTAGCATCCCCCGGTTCTCTCCCATAAGACATTATCACGAGAGGCTCCACCATTTCCATGTGGGAATATCTAGAGGCTCCACCATCTTCTTTTGGTGGGAATATCTAGAGGCTCCTTCATCTTCTTTTGGTGGGAATTTCTCGTGACCGAGAGTATGAGTCACCAAGTATTAGTAACCAAAGATTTAAGTAACCGAGAGTTTGAAAGAATAAGTAACCGAGAGATTTAGAGAGTTTGAAAGATTTAGTAACCAAAGAAAGCTTTGAGCTTTTAGAGAATTTATGAAAGCTTTGAGCTTTAGAATTTGGGGAAGCTTTGAGCTTTAGAGAATTTATGAAAGCTTTGAGCTTTAGAGAATTGAAAGAGAAAGCTTTGAGCTTTAGTAACCAAGGATTTGAAACCAAGATTTTTCAAAAACATTTTTCTTTTGAAAATCAACAAGATTCGGTTTTAAAGAAAACACCTTAAACTTTTAAAAAACCATAAACTTTTGAAACCAAATCTTTGAACATCAAACTTTTCACTATCACTAGAATTCATTCAAGGATTTTCGAAAACACAAGGATTTTCAAACACTTTCTTTAAAAACATTTCAAAACCGATTTTAAAGACTCACAAAAACTTCAAATTTTTGAAATCACAATTTTTCAATCATTTCAAATACTAGCAGCGGAAATCTACAAGAATTTATGTTGGGTTAAGCGCATAAGGATGATTGAAACATCCTTATACCGATTCAACCCAACTCACCAAAGAAATCAAAATTTTCTTAACTTTTGAAAAATAAAACCAAACCTCCAAATCTTCAATCCCAAGAGCTTATGCTCTGATACCATGTTGGAATTTGAGTGTTTACATTGTGTTTGTAGAGAATTTGGAGAGAAAACTAAAAGAGAGAATAATGAGTCTTTAACTCAAATTTTTATTAAGCTCATAAGATGTTATGTTTACAATGAGTAGAACAACATATATATAGGCCCCTAAGGTCAATATGACCGTTGGGGATCAGAACAAATGGATGGAGGGATTGAATCCCAAAGTATGAAAGTGATGGGTCCACTTTTGTGCGGTCTGGCCTTCGTGTCGATCGACACGACTTCGGATTCCAACGGTCGGATTATTTGAAATCGATGCCAAGTTTTTCCAGAGACGAGAGTGTCGATCGACATTCTTCCTTGTCGATCGACACTCCACTTCCAGGGAATTTCTTCGACCCGCGGGACGAGTGCCTCGATGCCAACCGTCCCGGATACTCGATGTGCGTCGTACTATACGTGTCGATCGACGCCACTCCTTGGTGTCGATCGACACTCCACTTCTTTTCTTGATTCGCCTTAGAGCGCCACTAACTTGATGCGGCTTCAACTCGTCTTCATGCGGCCTAGCTTCTCCAAGGTAAGGACACTCTAGGCCGCCACCGTTCATCCCTTGGACGTGAGTGGACTAAGCCGTTCCACCTTGTTTCACGTCTCGGTCTCCTCCGAGTTGCGTTCTGAGTCATTCCTCGTGCGGCCTCCTTCGTTCCTCATCCGGCCTCACTTCTTCTATACTTGAGTAGCCTAGAACGCCACTTACCAAGTCTTGAACGCCTCTTGACCATTCTTTCCCAATATTACCCGAACATGACTTTCTTGGGTAACTTGGTTCCTTTACTTGAACACCGATGTGTTCTCCTTGTTTAACATTGTTCATCAAACTACTTGCCCTTATACTCCTCAGCAGAATGGGGTCTCTGAGAGGAAGAACAGACACATAATGGAGGTAGCAAGGACAATTATGTTTGAAAGGGGAGTTCCAAAACATTTTTGGGGAGATGCTGTAATGACAGCAGTCTACTTGATTAATAGACTGCCCACGAACAACTTGAAAGGGAAGTCTCCATACGAGGTACTGCACAAGGAGAAACCAAGCATTGATCAGTTGAGAGTGTTTGGATGCAAGTGCTTTGTCTTTCGACCTGAGGGGCAAAGAAGCAAGCTGGAAGCAAGAAGTGTTAAGTGTGTATTCGTGGGATATTCTCAAACTCAGAAAGGATACAGATGTTATTCTCCTGAGGAAAGGAGAGAATATGTATCAAGAGATGTGAAGTTTGAAGAACAAAGTGGGTACTTTGATGAGAAAGATCAGAATGGTTTAAAGGAAGTTGGGTTTCCTGGAATGGATAGGGCTCCAGACCTAGAAGTACCCATAGTAAGAGTTGATCATCAAAGGAGTGAATCAGAATCTTCAACATCTGACACACCGACACATGACTCGACCTCCACACCGAGTCATCACACGGAGTCTTCTCAGGATTTTAGCTCAGGGGGAGAAAATGAACCAAGTGTGAGTGAGCCGGTTCACTCAACTGACGAAGAGAGTATTGATGAGGAAACTCATGTAGAAGTGTCATCACCAATACAACTGCCTCTGAGAAGAAGTCAGAGACAAAGGTATTCTCCTAGTCATTGGAAACAAAATATAGTGTATTTCAATAATATAGCTGCTGATCATCAAGGGCAAATGGATTCAAAGTTGGAAAAGATTCCCATTGTGGCAAAGAATTGTTCTGAGCGTACGGAGTGGGTTAATCCCATTCTTATTGGCGACAGCAATGATTTGTCACAAAGGGAGAATCATGTACCTACACATGCCGAGGACATCACAGTAAGCTATCCTATTGAAGCATTCTGCACAATGGCTAATCTGCCCCATAGAAACAGAGTATATCTTGGGAAGATAGGAAAAGAAAGAATACCTATCTCTTATGAAGAAGCTTGCAGTAGTAAGGTATGGGTTGAAGCTATGGAAGAAGAGATGAGATCAATGAAGGAAAACAATACTTGGGATATGATGAGACTGCCTAAAGGGAAGAAACCAGTTGGTTGCCGTTGGGTGTTCACCATCAAGTATAAAAGTTCAGGAGAGATTGAGAGGTATAAAGCTAGACTGGTTGCAAAAGGGTACACTCAAGTCTATAGAGAAGATTATACCGAGACATTTGCACCAGTAGCTAAGCTACATTCAGTAAGAATTCTTCTTTCTATTGCTGTCAATTTGTCATGGGATCTTTGGCAGATGGACGTGAAGAATGCATTCTTACAAGGAGAATTAGAAGAAGAGGTGTATATGGCACCTCCTCCAGGATATGGTCATGAGGCTGGAAACGTGTGTAGATTGAGAAAAGCAATCTATGGATTGAAACAATCTCCTCGAGTGTGGTACCATAAGCTGAGCACTTGTTTACGTGAGAAAGGATTCAAAATGTCAGAAGCTGATCATACTCTATTCACACGAAAAGGATCTAAAGGTATTGTAGCTGTGTTAATCTATGTGGATGATCTCATTATAACAGGAGATGATGTTGAGGGAGTGAGTCTCCTAAAGAAAAATCTGAAATAGGCATTTGATATCAAAGACTTGGGTGAGCTGAAGTACTTTCTGGGGATTGAGATGACAAGATTTGAAGATGGTCTATTTATATCTCAAAGAAAGTATGTGCTTGATCTTCTGACAGAAACTGGACAATTAGGCTCAAGACCAGCTAAACCGCCAATCGAAGAAGGATATCAAGACTATGAAGAGGGGGAGTTATTTGAAGATGTCAAGCAATATCAAAGGCTTGTTGGGAAACTCATCTACCTCACCATCACTCGGCCAGACTTGTGTTTTGCGGTAAACCAAGTGAGTCAACACATGAAACAACCTTCTGTTCATCATTGGAATATGGTAGAAAGGATTCTGAGGTATCTGAAAGGGAATCCGGGAAAAGGAGTGTGGATGGAGAAAAGCAATGACACAAGTATCATAGGATATTGTGATGCAGACTGGGCTGGGAACAAAAAGGATCGAAAATCCACTACTGGTTTCTGTACTTTTGTAGGTGGAAACCTGGTTACATGGAGGAGCAAAAAGCAAAAGGTAGTATCTCTATCAAGTGCTGAGGCTGAATATAGAGCTATGAGAGATGTAACCAAGGAGTTAGTGTGGATAAAGCATCTTCTGCATGATTTGGGGATTCAAGGGAAGGAGCCAATGTCATTATATTGTGATAATTAGGCTGCCTTGCATATTGCATCAAATCCAGTATTTCATGAAAGAACGAAGCATGTGGAGATAGATTGCCATTTTGTTAGAGAGAAAATACAAGATGGGACTATCAGCACAAGGTTTGTGAGAAGTGAAGATCAAGTAGCTGATATCTTCACCAAGGCAACAACATCTCTAGTAGGGGATTACATTCAAAGCAAGATCGGTTTATTGGATCTCCACCAACCAATCTTGAGGGGGAGTGTTGAGCCTAGTGATGTGATGAGGATCAGCCTACTGGACCAAGGAGAAGGTAATGTGAAGCACTCGGATAAGTGCACTAGGTCATCAGACCGAGCTAGCACACACGGATTGTGTGCCTCAGGTTCAGAGAAGAAGAAAAGTCAAGGACCTAAGCTAAGTTTGAGTCAATGGTTAGAAGTCTTCAAGGCAAAGTCTTCTCAAGTGACTAACAACAACTTCATAGCCAAGCAAATTTAAACCAAAAGTAACTATGAACATTTAAAGAGATATGCGGGAAGTGTTTGATATGGGTTTAGGCTAATTCCAAACTGTTTGAGAGATAGAGAATATATAGAGTATAGAGAATATAAAGATTATAGAGTATGGGTAGATTGAAAAAGAAAATAGAAGTTTTTGAGTATAAGAAAGGGGTAGATTTAAGAAGTATTCTCTATCCTCATGAATGAGTTCCTCTTAAGCTAAACCATGGATGCATCTAATAAATTAAACAAGAGATTAAGGGTTAGGATTCACCGAATGTAGATTCCATGGTTGAGAGATTGCCGGCCGGACAACACCTTTCCCATGAGACTTCATTTTGTTTCCTCCATGATTTCAATCTTCTCTTCTTCTCTTGAATAACCCATTGATCCTTTCTTTGCTATAGCCGCACCTTCTTTGGCTTTGTTGAGAGTAAACAACATCCTTTGGGCTTCATGGGAGGTAAAGACCCAAGCTTTTCCTTGAGTAGAATCATTGTGCTCTCCCATTCGCTTCACACTAGCTTCGGGTTTTGTTGGGATTAGGCTTCAAAGGTGAAAGCTTTCATCTTTATCCATGAGCTTATTCTTCCGTTGGCCTTCATCCTCTTGAAAGGTTCAAGCTTTCCTTTCTTCTTCTTTTGCAGCAACAAAGAGAGATCCTTCTCCAATCCTCTTTGGTTTGCCTTGGCCAGATTCTTCTCCATCCGAGAGTAGCTTCTTCTAGAGGTTGCTGTGAGCTTCTTCTCCTTGCCGCTTCTTCTCCTTTCTTCAATCTCGGATCTAGCTTTCTCCGAGCAATAGATCCGAGTCTTCAACAACACAAGCAGCGGAAATAACCATAGAATATTTGTTAGATTAAGCACATAAGGAAGATTGAAACTTCCATATAACGATTCAATCTAACATTTTTAAGAACCCAAGAGCTTATGCTCTGATACCATGTTAAGATTTGAGGGTTCATAAGGTGTTCATAAACAAAGATCCAACCATTAACAAGGGTTGAATCAACACAAGAACTGATTATTGTAGAAAGAGTGTTTAAGAGTGTTTAAGAAGAGATTTGTGTATAAAGAGATGCTTAAGAACTAATAAACACTCAAGAACTACATTATTAAGACTGATTTTAGAAGATATAAATGAAGAACAAAATCAGAATGAAGCAATCTAAAGATATTGATTTATTGCTCTTGCTTAAGGTTTACAAAGAGAAGATTACAACTATATATAGAGATTTGGATCAGATCATAAAGTAATAAAGCAACATTTTGCTTTATGTGAAGATAAGGTAAAGATAAGGTTTGGGACCACTTTAATTCAAACGGCTCTTTTGACTCAAATAACACACGTGACCGTGTGTATCATTCTCCCAACGTCACTCTTGTGTAAGGACCGCTCCATTCTCCACCGTTATCACCATTTTGAACCGTTCAGACTAAAGTGTGGAATTTATTTTCACCTTGGTAACTCTTCCTTTACCTTGGTAACTTTAGTTCACTTTGGGACCACTTGAGACCTCGTCTTTCCTTGAGTCGAACGCTCCCATCTTGATCCGTTCCAAGTCTCGTAAGTTCCTTCCCGCGTATCGGGTAGCTTCTCGACCCGCGTCTCAGGAACACGTACCGCGGGTCTCCTTTACTCATTTTAGTAACTTAAGGAAAGATTAATCCTTAAGTACTCTCCTTGATTAACACTACTGTGAGTCAGCCAAGGAGTTATGGGAGACTCTCCAAAAGGTATTTGGGAATACCTCAAACTTGAGCAGAATATATGAAGTCAAGAAGACTATCAATGATCTCAGCCAAGAAGACATGGAGTTTACTCAACATTTTGGGAAATTTAGGTCCCTTTGGGCTGAACTTGAAATGCTAAGACCAAGTTCAGTTGATCCAGCTGTTATTAATGAGAGGCGTGAGCAAGATAAGGTCTTTGGTCTTCTCATGACCTTAAATCCGAGCTACACAGACCTCATCAAACATATGCTTAGGGCAAGCAAACTTCCAAGCCTTGAAGAAGTGTGTGCTCAGATTCAAAAGGAACAAGGCTCTCATGGACTGTTTGGAGGAAAAAGAGAGCTTATCTCTGCCAATAAAGTGTCGAAATTTGAGAAGAAATAACAAGAATAAAATTCTCTAAACTCTCTAAGAACCCACAGCAAACCAAGAGAGAAAGGAGGAGAGAGTTTTGTTTTGTTTTCTAACTTTCTTCTTAACAAATAAATTCATGAGTTTACAACATATATATGTACTTTTCAATCATAAAATATCTAGATATTTAGGTTACTTCAAGAGAAGAAAACCTCAAAATATCTACATCATCCACTTGTGTTTAACTTAGCTCTTAAGTTAATCCTTGTCACTTGAGAAGACTTAGCTTTGAAGACTTCCAACCATTGACTCAAACTTAGCTTAGGTCTTTGACTTTTATTCTCCAAGTTTGAGACACACAATCCATTTGGTGGAGTGCACTTGACCGAGTGCTCCACATTGTCTGCTCCTTTGTTCAGTAGACTGCTCCTGATTACATCACTAGGCTCAACACTCCCCCTCAAGACCGGTTGGTGGAGATCCAATAAACCGATCTTGCTTTGAATGTAATCCCCTACTAGAGATGTTGTTGCCTTGGTGAAGATATCAGCTACTTGATCTTCACTTCTCACAAACCTTGTGTTGATAGTCCCATCTTGTATTTTCTCTCTAACAAAATGGCAGTCTATCTCCACATGCTTTGTTCTTTCATGGAATACTGGATTTGAAGCAATGTGCAAGGCAGCCTGATTATCACAGTATAGTGGAATTGGCTCCTTTCCTTGAATCCCCAGATCATGCAGAAGATACTTTATCCATACTAACTCCTTGGTTACATCTCTCATAGCTCTGTATTCAGCCTCAGCACTTGATAGAGATACTACCTTTTGCTTTTTGCTTCTCCATGTTGATGAGGACATCGGTTCAGACCACAAACCAACTCCAATACCAATGCCAATAGTTCGACCTGGTCCAATGACAAGATCAAAGTCCAAGCAATTAACTAGGAGGATCAACCTTGCTGTGCAAGTCTTCGTTGCATCTTTAGCTCCAAAACTACTTCCTGTCAACCTTGATCCCACAAGAACACACCAAGGGACATTAGAGCTCGCCATCTCTGCACCAAACAGGAAAGAAGAAGATATCTTCAAGACTGATCAAGAACCATCATCAGAAGAAGATGAAGAGCTTGAAGAACTACATGAAGATTTCTACTCCAATTTTCAAGCTCTTAGCACATCTGACCAAGAAACACATCAAGGTGAGTTTTTCAATTTATATACTGTCTTTGCAGGTGATTCAAGCCTTCCACAACACTAAGAACCAAGAAAAACGAAATCACTTCTTTTTTTTAAGTTCTTGCCATAGTTTCCTTGTTTGGCTTTAATGAAACTCTGCACTTTGTTTAGATTAGTTTTTAAACTTCTTGCTGTTTTCTTTTGAAAGTCCTGTTGTTTTGAGTCTTTTCTTGTTGTTTTGAGTCAGAACCCTAGAAGGTTCAAGCTGAAGGATGTTTATAAAGGTCCCATTGCAGCATTGTAGCCACCACAACTTTTTACCTATCAATAAAGAACTGAATTTTCTTTGAGCATTCTTGAGTGAATTCTCAGCCTTGTTTGAGCTTGTGTGTGTGATTCACATAGGAGCAAACATCAGTACCGTATCAGAGAATCATCATCACTCTGTGTCGTGCTATCAATCCATCAACACTCCCCACAATCTGATCTCACACGAAAGAGTGAACACCATTGTGTTTGATTCCATCTTCCACCATTCAACCACCACAAGAAAGAGCGAACGCCAGCTTGTGGTTCCAGCCATCGAATCAGGTTGTAAGACTCACCACCGAGTCGTACATCATCTGGTATCAGAGCCAAAGGTCCCAACCTTTGGTTTCTCTATCCCTTTCTTATTTGCTTGAATTATGATTTGAATTTGTTTCTGCTTTGTTTGCTTCATAGTTGTTTTGAATTTTGTTTCAGATTGCTTTAAACCCAGAAAAACCCATAAAAATAGTTTTTGTTTCATAGTTGTTTTCAATATCTGTTTCAGATTTCTTAAAACCCCTTTAACCCATAGAAAAAAAAAAAAAAAAACGTTTTTGCTTCATATTTTGTTTCAATCTCTGTTTCCAGCTTGTTTAAGAACCAAAACCCCTAAAGAAGTTTACCTATTGCATTTCTGTTTACGTATTGTTGTTTCACTTTGTTATTCTGAGTTCTTATTGATTTGTGTTTTCGATTGTTGAGTTTCATATAGATTAAGTTGCAGTTATCATTGACTATCGATTGTGAGAACTGTTTGATTCTAGTTTGAATTTCAATTGCATTACACTCGGTGCTTTTAACCAATTGTTGTTTCTGTTGAGTTTCCAAGGAAAAGAGAGACACTCATCATGGTTGGAGAGACAAACAACAATGAAAACATCGATTCGCAAGCTGCCTTGCTACAAATGCTCACAGAAATGAGGACTGAGTTGCGAGGTTTTGGGGAACGTATTGATCGCCTTGAACAACCTCAACCGAGAGGTCCAAATAATGCACAAGGAGCTCCTCCAGCTAGGAGAAATGTTCAAGTCAACAATCAAAGAGACGAAGATGAGTCTGGTGATGAAAGCATGTCTGAGGCAGAAGAAGATTTTCACCGTGATCCCTTGAGACGCCAAAACCAGAGGAGATGTGATCCTATAAGAGGGAATCGACATAGGGAGCGTGAGCGGCGAGAAGTTAACCATGAGATAAAGTTAACACCTCCCACGTTTGCTGGAAAGTCGAATCCAGAGGTGTATCTAGACTGGGAAAGGCGCATGGAGTATATATTTGAATGTTATGGCTATGGAGAGCACAAGAAAGTGGCTTTAGCTTCTGCACAACTCACTGAAAATGCACTAGCTTGGTGGGATAGAACTGTTGCAGAGAGGAGGAGACAACTCTTTGGTCCCATACAAACATGGCATGACATGAAATACCTCTTACGGTTGAGATATGTTCCTGAGCACTACCACCGAGACCTTCAAAAGCGATTCAGGAAGCTTGCACAAGGAAACCGGACTGTAGAAGAGTATTTTGAAGAATTTGAGAAGCTTATGAACTCATTAGAGTTAGAAGAATCAGAAGAGGCCTTAATGGCTCAGTTTGTAGATGGCCTTCATGATCGCATAGCTCGAAAGGTGGAGAGGGCAAGATACAGCGGTCTACATGAGTTGCTGCACTTATCTGTACAAGTAGAACAACAGAACAAGAAGAAGACCTCTATGTCTAATCGAAACCGAAACCAACAGCCTTGGCAAGCAAGCAACAACAAACCTATGGAGAAAGGCAAAGCTAATGAGATTGATACTCGATCCAAAGGCAAAACTACTGAACAACCCTCTAGCTCGCGGCAAGAACCAGGTAAGTTTACTAACCCAAGTCAATCTCGTACTCGTGATATTACTTGTTTTAAATGTCAGGGACGAGGACACTATGCTAGAGACTGCCCAAACCAGCGAGTCATGATCATCACTCCCAGTGGCGGATATGAATCACACGATGAGTTTGAAGAGAGAGAGCAAGATGACCTTGAAGATGTAGAGTATCCAGACCATGGAGATCTCTTGGTCACAAGATGAGTCCTAAGTGTTCTAGTGCAACCTGAGGAGAAAGTACAAAGGGAGAACTTGTTTCACACTCGTTGTACGATCAACAATAAGGTATGTAATCTTGTAATCGATGGAGGATCTTGTACTAACGTTGCTAGTAAGTTTATGGTGGATAAGCTAGGATTGGAGACAAAGAAACATCCTAGGCCCTATAAGCTTCAATGGCTCAACGATACAACTGAACTCAGGGTGACAGAGCAAGCTACGGTGCCCTTTAGTGTTGGTAAGTACCAAGATGAAGTGTTGTGTGATGTGGTACCAATGCAAGCGGGACATCTACTACTTGGTAGACCGTGGCAATTCGATCGAGCCACTACACATAATGGACGTACAAACTACTACAGTTTCACCTTCAATGACCGTAAGTACAACTTGGCTCCTTTAAGTCCCTCCGAAGTTCATGAGCTTCAAAGCAGGATGAACAATGAGTCTAAGTCTAGTAAATCAAGTTTGTATATTACTTCTGGAGATTTAAACCGTGTTAAGAGTGCTAAAGGCACTATGTTACTAATGGTTTTCAAAGATTGTTTGAGCACAGGTTTTAAGGAGCTAGATTTACCACCTGAAGTCCAGACCCTGTTAGATCAGTTTCAGGCGTTTTTCCCGAAGATATACCACCTGGATTACCACCTCTAAGAGGCATTGAGCACCAAATAGACCTTGTTCCAGGTTCAGCGTTGCCTAACAAACCAGCTTATCGTATGAATCCCGAAGAGAGTAAGGAGTTAGAAAAGCAAGTACGAGACTTGATGGATAAGGGATACATCAGGGAGAGCCTTAGCCCTTGTGCAGTTCCGGTCCTCTTAGTGCCAAAGAAGGATGGAACATGGCGAATGTGTGTCGATTGCAGAGCTATTAACAACATCACTATCAAATATCGACATCCAATTCCACGGCTCGATGACATGCTAGACGAGTTGAGTGGTGCCACCATCTTCTCAAAAGTGGATTTGAAAAGTGGTTATCACCAAGTCAGAATGCGAGAAGGGGACGAGTGGAAAACTGCATTCAAGACAAAGCAAGGCTTATACGAATGGCTAGTTATGCCCTTCGGCTTAACTAATGCACCAAGTACCTTCATGCGCTTGATGAACCAGGTTCTACGTGAATTCATAAGTAAATTTGTGGTTGTTTACTTTGATGATATACTTATATATAGTAAGAACCTTGCTGATCATCTTCAACACCTCGAACTAGTGCTTAAATCACTTCGCAAGGAAGGCCTTTATGCCAACCTCAAGAAGTGTTCCTTTTGTACTAACCAACTTGTTTTCCTAGGATTTGTATTAAGTGAACAGGGACTACAAGTAGATGAGGAGAAGATCAAAGCGATAAGAGACTGGCCTACACCTTCTACGATTGGCCACGTAAGAAGTTTTCACGGATTAGCCAGCTTCTATAGGCAGTTTGTGAGAGATTTTAGCACCATAGCAGCCCCACTTACAGCTGTGATCAAGAAGAATGTGCCCTTCCATTGGGGAACTGCCCAAGACACCGCTTTCAACACTTTGAAAGAACGACTCACTCAAGCACCGGTCTTATCATTGCCTGATTTCAATGATATGTTTGAGGTAGAATGTGATGCTTCGGGAATGGGGATCGGAGCAGTATTACACCAAAGGAAGAAACCCGTAGCCTATTTCAGTGAGAAGTTAAGCGGAGCCACTCTTAACTACCCAACTTATGATAAGGAACTTTATGCTCTTGTTCGTGCTTTAGAGACATGGCAACACTACTTGCTGTCCAAGGAGTTCATAATACATACGGATCATGAGACACTCAAGCACCTACGTGGGCAAACATCACTCAAGAGAAGACATGCTAAGTGGTTAGAGTTTATAGAGTCCTTCCCATATGTTATCAAATACAAGAAGGGCAAGGAGAATATTGTGGCAGATGCGTTATCACGAAGACATGCACTTATTGCCACTATGGAGGCAAAGATTATGGGATTTGAACACATCAAAGAACAATACAAAGACGATCCTGAATTCAGCGAGAGCTTCCAACAATGCAGCAAAGGACCTCACGGTTCGTTCTACTTACAAAATGGCTTTATGTTTAAAGATAAACGTTTGTGTATACCGCAAGGATCTATGAGAGAATTAGTGCTAAGTGAAGCACATGGAGGGGGCCTAATGGGGCATTTTGGTGTCGACAAAACATTAGCCATAGTAATGGATCATTTCTATTGGCCACACTTGAAGAAAGATGTTGAGAGATTCTGTTCAAGATGTGTGCAATGCCATAAAGCAAAATCCAGGTCACATCCTCATGGTCTTTATTTACCTTTACCAATACCTAACGCCCCTTGGGTAGACATTTCTATGGATTTTGTGCTAGGATTACCAAAGATCGAGCACAAGGACTCTATCTTCGTGGTAGTAGACAGATTCTCGAAGATGGCTCACTTTATACCATGTAACAAGACCAATGATGTCACACAGATTGCTAATCTATTCTTCAAGGAGGTGGTTCGCTTGCATGGGATTCCGAGAACAATTGTGTCGGATAGGGACACTAAGTTCCTTGGTCACTTCTGGAGAACACTTTGGAAGAAGCTCGGTACAAAACTATTGTTCTCTACCACTTGCCATCCTCAAACAGATGGCCATGTAAGAATTAGAGATTAAGATTGAGTATTTTGGAGATTGATAAGAATATAGAGATTAGGAGAGATTAGTAACCATGAAGAATAAGGAGAATAGAAACTTGAAATTTTTATTCAAGATGATGTTACAAATAAGGGTTACACGGTTTAAATAGAAAGAGGAGCTTCTAAAAACGGTATGGGACCGTTTGAAATCAAACGGCCGCATGACCTCAGTCGGTCGGACGGATAGCGACCGCGGGTCACTATCGGTATCAAGGCGCGGATCGAGGAAGGCACATCGCTATCGTGCTGATGCATCCGGCCTCGTACGGTCAACGCGGGACGCGAATGGTCAACGGAAGGATCCGCGCGTCCGCCCGTTTACCCGGACCTGGATCCGCGCGTTTATCTGAAGACCCGTTACGCAGCCCGTCCCGCGTCTCGTCTTCGTCTCGATGCTTCTCGTCCCGCGGGTCGACGAGGACTCGATGCCACGTACTGATCCTCGTACCGTCTGGCATCGATCCCTTCCGCGTACTGATCCGCGTCTGGCATCGATGCCACTCGTACCGCGGTTCAGTTTCTATCGTCCCGCGTCCCGAGTGTTCCGATACTTGGTTCCTTGACCCGAATTTATTCCAACTCCTTTATTCTTTATTTTCCTTAGTCTCCATGTGAGTCCTAAGGTTAATACTCCCCCTCAAGTTAAACATAAAGAATTTATGCTTAACTTGGAGACTCACAACCATCACCTCATTAAAACCCTTATCAAAGAAAACCTCATGGGACAAAACTTTGATAAGGGAAAAAGAGTGTGATGATTGCAAGTAAGGGGTCTTCTCATGGATGTGTGAGATCCACAAGCCCAAGTTTGCCCAAAATGTGATTGCAAACTTTAAGACTTGCGGCTTTGGTAAACACATCCGCTAGTTGATCTTCGCTCCTTGTAAAGCACGGTAATGTCCATCCTTGCTCTATCTTCTCCCGAACTTTGTGGCAATCGATCTCAATATGCTTCGTCCGTTCATGAAACACCGAGTTTGTAGCAATGTGGATTGCGGCTTGATTATCACAATGCATCGTCATCGGCCTATCCGTCTCGATTCCCAAGTGAGCCAAGATTCCTCTTAACCAAGTAAGCTCGTTTGTTAACTTCTTCATGGCTCTATACTCGGCTTCCGCACTAGAGCACGAGACTTCCTTTTGCTTCTTTGTCCTCCAAGTGACTAAGTTCCCTCCGATGAAAGTGCAATACCCGGTTGTAGATCTTCTATCATTCCGATCACCGGCCCAATCCGCATCACAATAGCCAACCACCTCGGAGCTCTCATTCTTTCCCATCCAAACTCCTAACCCCGGACTATCCTTTAAGTATCTAAGGATTCTTTCGACCATTTTCCAATGGTGAACCGTCGGCTCCTTCATATGTTGGCTAACTTGATTTACCGCAAAGCTTATATCCGGTCTAGTGAGAGTTAAGTAGATCAATTTGCCCACAAGTCTTCGATATCTTGACGGATCTTCATAAGGCTCAATTTCTTGCTCCCCCTTTCGATCGCCCTTGTAGCCATCTTCCAACGGGGTCTTGGCCGGCTTGGCTCCAAGCTTCCCGGTTTCCCGCAACATATCTAGTGTGTATTTCCTTTGAGAAATATGCAGTCCATTCTTGAACCGACACACTTCTATCCCAAGGAAATACTTCACTTCTCCAAGGTCTTTCATCTCAAACACCGATTTGAGGAATTCCTTTGTGGTCTGAATTCCTTGCTTATCACTCCCGGATATGATCATGTCGTCCACATAGATCAATACGACCACTATTCCATTCGGTCCTTGGAGTGTGAAGAGGGTATGATCTAACTCACATTTCTTGAATCCTCTTTCCTTGAGTGTAGAACTAAGCTTCTTGTACCAAGCCCTTGGTGATTGTTTTAACCCGTAGATAGCCTTATTGAGCTTGAGTACCTTTCCGGGAGCTATAGAGTTTTCAAGGCCGGGTGGTGGGGTCATATACACTTCCTCCTCAAGATCTCCTTGTAAGAAAGCATTCTTCACATCCATTTGCCATAACTCCCAATCTAGATTGGCCGCCAAAGAGAACACCACTCGGACCGTGTTAAGCTTAGCCACCGGAGCAAATGTATCCGTATAATCATCCCCATATGTTTGGGTAAAACCTCGAGCCACCAACCTAGCCTTGTACCTCTCAAGATCTCCATTACTCAAGTACTTGATTGTGAAAACCCATTTTGAACTCACGGTCCTTTTTCCTTCGGGAAGAACCGCTTCATCCCACGTATGGTTTTTGACCATAGCTCCAACCTCGTCATCTACCGCTTCTACCCAAAGTTTATCTTCCATTGCTTCTTCAAAGGTCTTGGGGATAGTATACTCATCTATCTTTGTCACGAACGCCCTATGAGAAGAGGGTAGAAGGGCGATCGAACACACCGCTTGGATTGGATGGGCTACGGCCTCATTGTTGTAATAAACACGGCTCTCTTTCCATTGAGAGGGATCCTTCCTTAGTCTTGTACTTCTTCGCAAAACCGGCTCTAACACTTCCTCTTGGACCTCAACATCCGAAGCACCCTCCTCTTGACCTTGTCCTTGTTCTTCCGGAGTTTCATCATGGTCGACTTCCTCTTGAGTCTCATCTTGAACTTCCTCTTCTTGAATCGGTGTAACATCCGGAGCCACCTCCTCTTGGTTACCCATAGTGTCTCTTGGCTCATGATTCCCGAGATTTTGAAGGAGGAATCGCAAGTTTGAGCCAAGGTCCGACGGGGTTGCTAAATCACTCAAGTCCCCACGATCTTTTATACCATAGAACCCTTGACTTTCCATGAACTTCACATCCCGTGACACAAACGTCTTCCTTGAGCTCGGATCATAGCATTTGTATCCCTTATGTGTTGTTGAATATCCAAGGAAAATGCATCTTGTACTTTTCGGTTCTAGCTTGTCCCTTAGTTCCCTAGGCACCAAAACAAAACACACACACCCAAAAACTCTCAAATGATCAAGAGAGGGTTTAGTCTTATTAAGTACCTCAAACGGTGAGATGTCACCAAGAATCTTTGTGGGTGTTCGGTTGATCAAGTAGCATGCGGTCATGACGGCATCTCCCCAAAATCTTCTTGGCACGTTCATATGGAACATCATGGCTCTTGAAACCTCCATTAGGTGTCTATTTTTCCGTTCGGCCACACCATTTTGTTGTGGGGTGTATGGACAAGTTGTTTGATGGACAATGCCGAGTTTAGATAGGTGATTTTTGAATTTGTTGCTCATGTACTCACCACCATTATCTGTTCTAAAAATCTTAATCTTGGCATTGAACTTGTTAGCAATATAAGCTTGGAAATTCTCAAATGCATCAAGGACTCTATCTTTTGATGGTAAAAGAGTAAGCCAAGTATACTTGGATTTTTCATCAATGAAAGTGACAAAGTATTTGTTGTTATCTCTAGATGAGCAAGGTGAGGTCCAAACATCCGAATGCACAAGATCAAAGCAATTTTCATAAACCGTAGATGATTTCTTAAACACGGATTTGCAATGTTTTCCAAGAATACAAGACTCACACAACAAGGGATCAAAAGAGACATTCGGAAGCATTAATTCAAGGGCCCGAGAATGGGGATGTCCTACTCTAGCATGCCATATTACATTATTTGCTACTCCTAAACAAGATTGAGATTGAAATGAACTAGATGAACTTGGTGATAAATCTTCTAAGACATAGAGATCATCCTTGGTACCACCACCTCCTATCACTTTTCCGGATTCAATATCCTGAAAATGGAAGTCATTAGGACCAAAGATTGCATAACAATTCAAGTCACTAGTCATTCTTTTAACCGAGAGCAAATTCGATTCAAAATTCGGCATATAAAAGGCTTTAGAGTTTTTGTTGAACAAGTTTAAGTTTCCGATTCCTTTAATTGGAATGTTATCACCGTTTGCAATCATCACATTTCCCTTAGATGGTTCTAGTTTCTCAAGCAAGTTCAAGTTACTAATCATATGGTGAGAAGCACCCGAATCAACCACAAGAGAGTTACTAGGCCTACGAGTGTAGAAAGTTTTACCGGAATCTTTGAGTGATGCAATTGACTTGATGAGTGATTCCAAGTCGGATTTCCTTACGTACTCGCCGTGGTCGGACCCGTCTCCTTGCTTGGACGGTCCGGTTCCACCTTGGTCGTGTTTTGCCGAAGTATAATGAGCTCTTGAGTGACCCCTTGAGTACCCCGGTCTTGGTGGTGGCCGTAGGTGAGGGTTAAGTACCCAACATGTCTCCTTTGAGTGACCCTCCTTCTTGCAATGTTCACACTTGAGGTCCGGATTGAAGTTTCTGCCCCTCCGATTGTCATTGCGATTGTAGGCTCCCACATGGGCTGTGGAAAGCTCCCCCTTTCCCCCGAACAGCCCTTGAGACCCTTGCTCTCGTTGGATTTGAGCACAAACGTCATCAAGGCTTGGAAGTTTATCGGATCGGAGTAGGTGTTTAATTAGGTCGTTGTAGATGGGGTTCAAGGTTAAGAGGAGCCCAAAGACCTTGTCTTGCTCTCTCCTTTCGTTGAGAATGTCCGGATCCGTAGAGCTCGGCCGTAGCATGCTTAGTTCGGCCCACAAAGCTTGATACTTTCCAAGATGCTTGGTAAACTCGGTCTCCTCTTGGCGGAGCTCGTTGAGAGCCTTCTTTACTTCAAAGACTCGTGTAAGATTCGAGCTATTTCCATAGACATTCTTGAGTGTCTCCCATAGCTCATGTGCGGTCTCACAATATGAATATGCCTCTAAGATCGATGCTTCTAAGCCACTTTGGAGGATGGCAAGCACGGTTTGATCTTCTTGGAACCACTTAGCCGAGGTAAGCTTGGCGGTCTCTTCTTCCTCTTCATCGGACGAGCCGTCATACACGGCCTCACGGAGGGAAATGTCAATGTGGCTCCACAATCCTCGGCCACACAGAGCGGTCTTGGTCGTTCTTGACCATAAAAGATAGTTTCCTCCTTTGAGGACCACCGGGAGAACAAGGGGCTTTGAGTTATCAATGATACTCATCCTTCTTCTTGTTGTTTTTCAACCGGTTTGAGAAGCGAAGCTCTTGGCTTTAGAATTTTAGAGAAAAGTTTGAAGTTTTGAAGAGTAAGAACACAAGATCTAGAATGAGATTTTAGAGTAATGTTGGCTAGATTAAGCGCATAAGATGGATTGAAACCTTCTTATGACGATTCAATCTAACACTTTTAGGAATCCCAAGTGATCTTGCTCTGATACCATGTAAGAATTAGAGATTAAGATTGAGTATTTTGGAGATTGATAAGAATATAGAGATTAGGAGAGATTAGTAACCATGAAGAATAAGGAGAATAGGAACTTGAAATTTTTATTCAAGATGATGTTACAAATAAGGGTTACACGGTTTAAATAGAAAGAGGAGCTTCTAAAAACGGTATGGGACCGTTTGAAATCAAACGGCCGCATGACCTCAGTCGGTCGGACGGATAGCGACCGCGGGTCACTATCGGTATCGAGGCGCGGATCGAGGAAGGCACATCGCTATCGTGCTGATGCATCCGGCCTCGTACGGTCAATGCGGGACGCGAATGGTCAACGGAAGGATCCGCGCGTCCGCCCGTTTACCCGGACCCGGATCCGCGCGTTTATCCGAAGACCCGTTACGCAGCCCGTCCCGCGTCTCGTCTTCGTCTCGATGCTTCTCGTCCCGCGGGTCGACGAGGACTCGATGCCACGTACTGATCCTCGTACCGTCTGGCATCGATCCCTTCCGCGTACTGATCCGCGTCTGGCATCGATGCCACTCGTACCGCGGTTCAGTTTCTATCGTCCCGCGTCCCGAGTGTTCCGATACTCGGTTCCTTGACCCGAATTTATTCCAACTCCTTTATTCTTTATTTTCCTTAGTCTCCATGTGAGTCCTAAGGTTAATAGGCCAAACCGAGGTAGTAAATCGCACACTTTCTACACTCCTTCGCGCTACACTTGGTAAAAATATGACAACATGGTTAGAATGCATACCTTTTATTGAATTCGCATATAACCGTGCTACTCACTCTGCTTCTAAGTTGTCACCTTTTGAAGTTGTCTACGGATTGAATCCCCTATCACCGTTGGATCTTACACCCATTCCACAAGCTGATCAAGTTAACTTAGACGGATTGAAACGAGGAGAGATTATCAAGCAGATTCATCTTAAGGCCAAGGAAAACCTTGAGAAGAAGACTGAAGAGTATAAGAGGAGAGCTGATAAGGGACGGAAGGAGGTTATCTTTGAACCAGGAGAGTGGGTTTGGTTACATATGAGATCAGAAAGGTTTCCACAAAAGAGGAAGTCCAAGCTAGCACCAAGAGGAGATGGTCCTTTCAAAGTCATTAAGCGTATCAATGACAATGCTTACCAACTTGAGCTCCCAGGTGAGTTTAATATATCACATACATTCAATATTGCGGATTTATCCTCCTTTGATGTAGGAGAAACTGTTTTGGGGTCAAAACCTCTTGAAGAGGGAGGGAATGATGAGGACATCGGTTCAGACCACAAACCAACTCCAATACCAATGCCAATAGTTCGACCTGGTCCAATGACAAGATCAAAGTCCAAGCAATTAACTAGGAGGATCAACCTTGCTGTGCAAGTCTTCGTTGCATCTTTAGCTCCAAAACTACTTCCTGTCAACCTTGATCCCACAAGAACACACCAAGGGACATTAGAGCTCGCCATCTCTGCACCAAACAGGAAAGAAGAAGATATCTTCAAGACTAATCAAGAACCATCATCAGAAGAAGATGAAGAGCTTGAAGAACTACATGAAGATTTCTACTCCAATTTTCAAGCTCTTAGCACATCTGACCAAGAAACACATCAAGGTGAGTTTTTCAATTTATATACTGTCTTTGCAGGTGATTCAAGCCTTCCACAACACTAAGAACCAAGAAAAACGAAATCACTTCTTTTTTTTAAGTTCTGGCCATAGTTTCCTTGTTTGGCTTTAATGAAACTCTGCACTTTGTTTAGATTAGTTTTTAAACTTCTTGCTGTTTTCTTTTGAAAGTCCTGTTGTTTTGAGTCTTTTCTTGTTGTTTTGAGTCAGAACCCTAGAAGGTTCAAGCTGAAGGACTGTTTATAAAGTCCCATTGCAGCATTGTAGCCACCACAACTTTTTACCTATCAATAAAGAACTGAATTTTCTTTGAGCATTCTTGAGTGAATTCTCAGCCTTGTTTGAGCTTGTGTGTGTGATTCACATAGGAGCAAACATCAGTACCGTATCAGAGAATCATCATCACTCTGTGTCGTGCTATCAATCCATCAACACTCCCCACAATCTGATCTCACACGAAAGAGTGAACACCATCGTGTTTGATTCCATCTTCCACCATTCAACCACCACAAGAAAGAGCGAACGCCAGCTTGTGGTTCCAGCCATCGAATCAGGTTGTAAGACTCACCACCGAGTCGTACATCACATGTAACCAGGTTTCCACCTACAAAAGTACAAAAACCAGTAGTGGATTTTCGATCCTTTTTGTCCCCAGCCCAGTCTGCATCACAATATCCTATGATACTTGTGTCATTCCTCTTCTCCATCCACACTCCTTTTCCAGGATTCCCTTTCAGATACCTCAGAATCCTTTCTACCATATTCCAATGGTGGACAGTAGGTTGTTTCATGTGTTGACTTACTTGGTTTACTGCAAAACACAAGTCTGGCCGAGTGATGGTGAGATAGATGAGTTTCCCAACAAGCCTTTGATATTGCTTGACATCTTCAAATAACTCCCCCTCACCATAGTCTTGATATCCTTCTTCAATTGGCGTTTTAGCTGGTCTTGAGCCTAATTTTCCAGTTTCTGTCAGAAGATCAAGCACATACTTCCTTTGAGATATAAATAGACCATCTTCAAATCTTGTCATCTCAATCCCCAGAAAGTACTTCAGCTCACCCAAGTCTTTGATATCAAATGCCTCTTTCAGATTTTTCTTTAGGAGACTCACTCCCTCAACATCATCTCCTGTTATAATGAGATCATCCACATAGATTAACACAACTACAATACCTTTAGATCCTTTTCGTGTGAATAGAGTATGATCAGCTTCTGACATCTTGAATCCTTTCTCATGTAGACAAGTGCTTAGCTTATGGTACCAAGCACGAGGAGATTGTTTCAATCCATAGATTGCTTTTCTCAATCTACACACGTTTCCAGCCTCATGACCATATCCTGGAGGAGGTGCCATATACACCTCTTCTTCTAATTCTCCTTGTAAGAATGCATTCTTCAAATCCATCTGCCAAAGATCCCATGACAAATTGACAGCAATAGAAAGAAGAATTCTTACTGAATGTAGCTTAGCTACTGGTGCAAATGTCTCGGTATAATCTTCTCCATAGACTTGAGTGTACCCTTTTGCAACCAGTCTAGCTTTATACCTCTCAATCTCTCCTGAACTTTTATACTTGATGGTGAACACCCAACGGCAACCAACTGGTTTCTTCCCTTTAGGCAGTCTCATCATATCCCAAGTATTGTTTTCCTTCATTGAGCTCATCTCTTCTTTCATAGCTTCAACCCAGATATTCTTTCTTTTCCTATCTTCCCAAGATATACTCTGTTTCTATGTGGCAGATTAGCCATTGTGCAGAATGCTTCAATATGATAGCTTACTGTGATGTCCTTGGCATGAGTAGATACATGATTCTCCCTTTGTGACAAATCATCGTTGTCGCCAATAAGAATGAGATTAATCCACTCCGTACGCTCAGAACAATTCTTTGCCACAATGGGAATCTTTTCCAACTTTGAATCCATTTGCCCGTGATGATCAGCAGCTATATTATTGAAATACACTCTATTTTGTTTCCAATGACTAGGAGAATACCTTTGTCTCTGACTTCTTCTCAGAGGTAGTTGTATTGGTGATGACACTTCTACATGAGTTTCCTCATCAATACTTTCTTCGTCAGTTGAGTGAACCGGCTCACTCACACTTGGTTCATTTTCTCCCCCTGAGCTAAAATCATGTGTCGGTGTGTCAGATGTTGAAGATTCTGATTCACTCCTTTGATGATCAACTCTTACTATGGGTACTTCTAGGTCTGGAGCCCTATCCATTCCAGGAAACCCAACTTCCTTTATACCATTCTGATCTTTCTTATCAAAGTACTCACTTTGTTCTTCAAACTTCACATCTCTTGATACATATTCTCTCCTTGCCTCAGGATCATAACATCTGTATCCTTTCTGAGTTTGAGAATATCCCACAAATACACACTTAACACTTCTTGCTTCCAGCTTGCTTCTTTGCCCCTCATGTAGAAAAACAAAGCACTTGCATCCAAACACTCTCAAATGATCAATGCTTGGTTTCTACTTATGCAGTACCTCATATGGAGACTTGCCCTTCAAATTGTTCGTGGGCAGTCTATTGATCAAGTAGACTGCTGTCATTACAGCATCTCCCCAAAAACGTTTTGGAACTCCCCTTTCAAACATAATTGTCCTTGCTACCTCCATTATGTGTCTGTTCTTTCTCTCAGAGACCCCATTCTGCTGAGGAGTATAAGGGCAGGTAGTTTGATGAACAATTCCATGCTTGCTGAGTAATTCTTTAAATTGTCCACTGATGTATTCTCCTCCATTATCACTTCTCAAAATCTTTATCTTCGCTCCAAACTGTGTAGCAACATAGGAATGGAACTTGAGAAATGATTCATAGACTTGGCTCTTTGTACTCAGAAGAGTCACCCATGTATACTTCGATTTCTCATCAACAAAAGAAACGAAATACTTATATTGATCTTTGGAGGAACATGGTGCTGTCCATACATCAGAATGCACAAGAACAAAGACTTCATCATAAACAGTTGATGAGTCATCAAAAGGCTGTCTACTATGCTTTCCTAGAATACATGATTCACACACTCCATCTTTCTGAATAAGGTTGGGTAAGACCAACTGGAGGACCTTGGAACTAGGATGACCAAGGCGACCATGCCATATTGGGCTTTCACCAACCGCATTCACTGCCAAAAACTTCCTTTCACCCCCTTCATGGGTAGACAAAAACTTAGCAGCACCATTTCCTTCCTTTAGTACATACGCACCTTCCTCCACCTTCCCTTCTCCTATCATTTGCTTAGACTTACTGTCCTGAAATTCAACAAAATCAGACCCAAACATAGCCAAGCAATCTAAATCCTTTGTTGTCTTTTGAACAGATAGCAAGTTAGAAGCAAAACTAGGCATGTATAAAGCCTTAGTTTTCTTCTTAAACAACTCTAAGTCACCAATACCCTCTATTGGGACTGTTCTCCCATCAGCAATCACTACACTACCAGGATGTTCCTTAACATTCCTAAGAATTCCAATATCCTTAATCATATGGTGGGATGCTCCTGAATCCACAATCAATCCCCCATATGTTTTTCCAGCAAATAAACTCTTACTCCAATCAGAAAGAGACTTACCAGACTTGGTAAATTCGGAGAGACTCCTAATCAGCTCCTCCAAGTCATACTTCTTCCCCATTTCTTCTCCAGCCGCCACAGAGGCTGATCCCATATAGGAGCTAGGTTTGCTAGAGCTCGATGGACCAGCACGGTCAGACCCATCGAGTCTGTTTCCACGCCACAGAGCTGAGCCCTCAAAACTCCTAGTATCTTCCCAAGGAGGACCTCCTTCCCTTATCCTCTTTGGTTTAAGATGTGGATACAAAGTCCAACACTTCTCCTTAGTGTGGCCTTTCATCTTGCAGTGCTCACTCTCAAATTTCCTTTTATCCACTTGTGAATATCCTTTTCTTCCAACTTGGCCTCAAAACTGAGCCACTTCTTTTACAGCATGAGCCACTTCACTTGGTTGACAAAACAAGCCCCTTGAGCCTTCTTCCTTTTGAATCTGCATACACACTTCAGTAAAGCTAGGGAGTTTGTCAAACCTCAAGATGTGATGGATGAAATCCTTGAAGGATCCATTGAGACTAAGAAGAAGACCGAAGACCAGATCTTGGTCACGCCTCTCACTTATCTCCTTTACATCTGTAGTTTGTGGCCTAAGGAGTTCCAGCTCAGCCCACAGTCCTCTATATTCTCCAAAGAGATCCTTGAATGATCTATCCCCTTGTTGGATTTCATTCAATGCTTTCTTCACTTCAAAGATCCTAGAAACATTTGACATGTTCCCATAGACCCCTAACAGAGTCTTCCATAGTTCTCTAGCTGTCTCAGCATAAGAGTAGGCTGCAAGTATTGCTGGCTCAAGAGAACTTTGAAGAACAGCCAACACAAACTGATCTTCCTGTTCCGTCTTGTTTTCTTCTTTAAAAGCAGCCACACCAGCCGCCACACCAGCCGCCACACTAGCAGCCACACCAGGAGCCACACCAGCGGCAACACCAGCATACGAACCTGGAGACCTGGGCTCGATCCCAGCAGCCACACCACTTCCTTCTTTCACAGCTGATCCTTTGTCGATGGACTCCACTTGATGGTCTACATATCCCCATAGTCCACGACTTCTTAGAGCTGTCTTGGTGGTCCTAGACCACAACAAGTAATTTGTTCCTTTGAGTACCACCGGAATAAAAACGTTCTTCTGGTTAGTATCCATGCTTCAAGAGAAAATACACCGTAGTAATCACGCCGGAATAAAGAACATTTAAGATCTAAACCCGCTCTGATACCATGTCGAAATTTGAGAAGAAATAACAAGAATAAAATTCTCTAAACTCTCTAAGAACCCACGGCAAACCAAGAGAGAAAGGAGGAGAGAGTTTTGTTTTGTTTTCTAACTTTCTTCTTAACAAATAAATTCATGAGTTTACAACATATATATGTACTTTTCAATCAAAAAATATCTAGATATTTAGGTTACTTCAAGAGAAGAAAACCTCAAAATATCTACATCATCCACTTGTGTTTAACTTAGCTCTTAAGTTAATCCTTGTCACTTGAGAAGACTTAGCTTTGAAGACTTCCAACCATTGACTCAAACTTAGCTTAGGTCTTTGACTTTTATTCTCCAAGTTTGAGACACACAATCCATTTGGTGGAGTGCACTTGACCGAGTGCTCCACATTGCCTGCTCCTTTGTTCAGTAGACTGCTGCTGATTACATCACTAGGCTCAACATAAAGGACTCTACAAGCCTGATGATAGGAAGGTGTGGATATGTAATCATTGCAAGAAGAAGGGCCACAACAAGGATAAATGTTGGATCCTTCACCCACACCTTAAACCAAACAAGTTCAAAGATCAGAAAGCTAACCTCTCCCATGAGCAAATGAATGAGCAGAAGCAAGCCAGCTCCTCGACACAAGAATATTGACCTTAGTACCATCAAAATGTGCTAAGGGAATAAAAAGAATGGTTGGGTAAATAAAGGATGGAGTTTGGTTCGGAGGATCTCGACCTGCGGTAAGGGTACTCGAGGCGCGGGTCGACATGGCATCGAGGATCGCGTGTCCCGCGGTACGGACCCGATACGTGGTACGGACCCGATACGCGGTAAGTTCAAAATCCCACCATTCCTCCTATCTCCACGTGCGGCTTCTCTTCTCTACCGTGCGGCCTGACACCTGGAGGATAAGAGGGAGTGAGGCCGCGTCCGTACTGTGGATAAGGTTCCACTTTATGTCGACATTTTCCTCTTTACCCAAACGGTCATGTTGACCAAACCTAGTACTTTTCTATTTATAGATTGTATTCATCATTGTTATCATTTATCTTGAATAATAAAATGTTTCAAGTTCATATTCTCTTAATCTCTTAATCGCATCTAATCTTTCTTAATCTCTTTAATCTTTCCGCTTATTACTCTAAAATCTTACATGGTATCAGAGCGAGTTTTGATTCTTTGATCTACTAAATCTCTTAAAATCTCTTGATTATTCAATCTCTCGGTTCTAAAATCTCAAAATCTCTCGGATTCGTAATCATCTTAAGTTGTTAGGTTGAATCGTTATATTGAGATGTTCATTCTCTCTATGCGCTTAGCTTAACATACAGTTGAAATCTCTTGGTTCTAAATCTTTAAAATCTTAACATCTCTTGGATCGTGGTTGTTCGTGGTATTGAATCTCCGAAAGTTCTACACTTTCGGTTAAATCTTCGTTGGTTGGTTGGAAGCTTCGATCTTTTGTAGGAAAGAATGAATCCTATGGAAAACTCTAAGGCGTTGGTTGTCCCGGTGATTCTCAAGGGAGAAAATTACTTGTTATGGTCAAGAACGACGAAGACGGCCCTTTGTGGTCGAGGTTTATGGGAGCATGTTGATCTTTCACTAAGGCCGATATTTGATTCGGTTGAAAAAGAAGATGAAGCTGTCAAGAAAGCTAGAGAGGCGAAATGGTTCCAAGAAGATCAAACGGTCTTGGCGGTGCTTCAAAATGGTATTGATCCGTCGATCCTTGAGGCGTATTCTTATTGTGAAACGGCCTTCGAACTTTGGGAAACATTGAAGCATGTGTTAGAATTTGCGGAAATAGATTTAGAGAATTGAGAGAATTAGAGATTTAGAGAGAATAAGAGATTGAGAGAATATGAACTTGATAATTAAAATTATTCAAGATGATTTTACAAGTGTGAATTACATTGTTTAAATAGACTTTTAAATGTCTAAAAGAAGAAAGAAACCGTTTGAATCAATGGTCAACTTGATTCAAACGTTTCGGACGGATAGGGACGGCCGGTCGCTATCGGGCTCGATCCGCGGGTCGAGGAGACGTCGCTGTTGTTAGGTTCCTCGATGCTTGGGACGCGGATCAGTACGGGTCAACGCGGGATGGAAAGTCAACGCGCGTCTTCACGTACTGATCTTGGACCTACTCGACCCGTGCATCGATGATGCACGTACTGCGGGTCGAGAGAGTCTCGATCATAACTCGAGATCAGTACATGACCCGAACCCGGTTGAGGATCCGCGCGTTTATCCGTTTACCCGGTACGCGACCCGACTTGTCCACTCGATGCCACTCGTCCCGCGGGTAGCTTTCCTCGATGCCAGCTTCATCCTGATCCGTGGGTAGGTCTTCCCGATGCCGACTGACCCGCGGTTCCATCCTCTCGATGCCAAACTGACCCGCGGTTGGTTTTCTCGATGCCAAACCTTCCCGCGGGTCCGATACACACTTAACACCATTTTATTTCCCTTAGGTGATTTATTCACATGACCTTTATTTATTTTGGTCAATACTCCCCCTCAAGCTTAGCATAAAGGATTTAGGCTAAGCTTGGAAACCCATACCCTATTACCTCATTAAAAACCTTAGTAAGTAAAACCTCATTGGATAAAAACTTACTAAGGGAAAAAGAGTGTAATGGTCATGGGTAGAGGATCCGATCATGGCTTGGTCAAGTCCACAAGCCCTAGTTTGCTAAAGATGTTGTTGCAAACTTTTTGATGAGGACCTCGAACCACCTAAAGAGCCTACACCACAGGTCCCTACCATGAGGCTTCGACCAAGGACCAGATCAGGAACACGCAAGCTACATGAAGACTTCAACAAAGCCATAGAGAGTTTGATCAGTCAAAAAGAACTTGAACACGTCACGGTCCAGCTTGACACACCATTACACACAACGAACTGACTCAAGACTCACATGAGGTCCAAGGCAAGCTGATCAATATTCTACAACATGAAGAGTACATATGGAACGGTCCAAGTATAAGCTCAGATCAAGAATGGCCACTTATACAAGCAAACCAAGAAGTTTCCTTATTCGTCATCAAATCTACCTAAACCAGACCCAAGGGAATTAAACCAAGAGAAGATCAGCACCAAGTCACGTTTAAGGCAAGAAAGAATCATTTCCTTTCCCCATCATGTTCACACGGTCAAAGGTAAGAAAGGTAAGTTCCATTATATAATATATTACTAATCCCTTATGTTTCTCTTTGTGATTCTGATCAGAACATTAGTTTGAATTGTAATCTCTTTAATTCTGCATTTTGATTCCTTAGAATAAGTTATTTGATTTCTTGTAATAAATTCGGCCAAGAGAAGCCACAGCTGCCGAACCAGTTTATAAGGTTCCTTTTCAGCTTTGTATATTTTACCATTGATTAATAAAGAAAACCCCCTTTTTTTGTTATTCTTGAAGAATTGCAAAACCAACCGAGTTCTAGAGATTGTGTGTGATTCCTGTCTCTTGAGTTCTTAGACTTATCAAGGCTTCCTTCATAAGGCTTTGTGGCGTCTCACGATCCATCCTCACTCTCGTACCATTCCCTGATCCATCTGAAAGTGTTCCACAACCAGCAGATTGGATTTCATCTCAATCTCCCTCGATTCATCAACTGATCAAGTAGAAAGAGTTCCACAACCAGCTACTTGGTTCCACCGATTCACCATCTCGTTCAGATCATCCCCTTGATCTTACGTCATCTGGTATCAGAGCCTAGGCTCGAAAATCAGGTGAATCTATCCCCTTTGTCTTTTGTTTAGTTATTTTTGTTTTCTTGTGTTCTTAGTTTCCAGAAATCAAAAAAAAAAAAAAAAAAGGTTCATCATTTTTATTGCATCCTATTTGTGTTTCGTTCATCACTTTTGTTTTCTGATCACGTTCTTTGTTCATTATTTTATCATTCATTAGTTTGTCATTTTTGCATTCTGATTCATACAAAAAAAAAAAAAAAAAAAACCCTCTTCATACGTGATATTTCCCATCTATTTGTTTCCGTATTTAGCAACGAATCTGCTTACTTATTAGTATTATTGCATTCCTTTTATATTTTGTTTCCACAATCACTCATATACATTTAAATAGTTGTTGCATAGTTTATCCTTCATTCAAACCATATAAAAACCCAAAAATATTTCATCATTACTTCTAGTTTGCATATCCAGAAAGTTTCGTCTGTTTTTATTAGCTATTATCATTTCCTTTGCACTTGATCTTTCTTTTGTTTTGTAAGCACAGGAACAACATGGCTGGGAATGGAGAGCAACCAGACTTGGCTACAATCCTTGCCAACATTCAGACTTCACTCAATACTTTAGGAGACCGTGTAGCCAGAATCGAGCGACCTGCTCCTGAACCTAACCAAGCTCCACGCAGAGAACCTATCCGCAACGTCAATGGTCAAAGGAACCCCCAAGAAGAAGATGATGATATGCAAGACTCGGATGATGATCTTCCTGATGGAAACCACAACCAAAGGAGACAACACCAAGGAGGCAGAAATAGGGGAAATGACTATGATAGAGAAGGAGGCAAAGACATCAAACTCACTGCCCCTACGTTTGCTGGGAGGATCAATCCGGATGCTTACCTTGACTGGGAGCGACGAATGGAATACATTTTCGAGTATTACCACTACTCCGAAGCAAGAAAAGTATCACTAGCTGCTGCTCAACTCACTGAGAATGCATTATCTTGGTGGGATAGAGAAGTTACAGAAAGAAGAAGGCATAGACATGCTCAAATCAACAATTGGGAAGACATGAGATACCACCTAAGGAAGAGGTATGTGCCATCACATTACCACAGAGATTTGCAAAGGCGATTTCGAAAACTATCTCAAGGAAACAAATCAGTAGAAGAATATTTTGAGGAGTTTGATGAAGATTTTAAGAGATTAGAAGAGGTTTAAGAGATTAAGAGTGATCTGGTTCAGATCTGGATGAAGAACAAGAGAGAGAGAGGGAGAGAGAGATTCTTGTTTATCTGATCTTTTTTTCTTTCTTCATTCTATGATTTACAATCACACATATATACTTAGATTACACAAATAAAATATCTAAGTATGTGGCTAAGAATAAACAAACCACCATTAGTGAGGAAAGTGGGAAATCACTATTCTAGGACAGATTAAACATGAGTTTATCTTGTGTGTAACACTGTTCCATTGCTCAATTCAACATTCCCCCTCAAGATAGGTCGGCAAAGATCCAAGAGACCTATCTTGACATGCAATTCATCACACACTTTCGCGGTTGCTGCCTTTGTGAATATGTCCGCAAGCTGTTCAGAACTCTTGACATAAGATGGTGTTATGATACCTGCCTGAACCTTCTCCCTCACATAATGACAGTCCACCTCTATGTGCTTGGTTCTCTCATGAAACACTGAGTTAGAAGCTATGTGAATTGCAGCTTGGTTATCACAATGGAGCATAATCGGCTTAGATGACACAATTCCAAGATCTTTGAGCAGACTCTTCAACCAGACCAATTCACTTGTGATATTAGCCATAGCCCTATATTCAGCCTCTGCACTTGATCTAGCAATGACTTTCTGCTTCTTGCTCTTCCAAGTAACCATGTTACCTCCAATGAAAGTGCAGTAGCCAGTAGTACTCTTTCTATCAACCTTATCACCTGCCCAATCTGCATCACAATACCCCACAATCTCCGTGCTATTATTGCGACCCATCATTATACCCTTTCCTGGTGAACCTTTAATATACCTCAAGATCCTTTCTACCATTCGTAAGTGGTGTCTAGTGGGAGCTTGCATATGCTGGCTCACTCTATTCACCGCAAAAGAGATGTCTGGTCTAGTGATGGTTAGATAGATCAGCTTCCCCACCATCCTTTGGTATTGCTTTACATCCACAGGAGGTTCCCCCTTAGGCTCATCCTTGTAGCTGTTCTCAATAGGTGTCTTAGCCGCTTTTGATCCAAGCTTCCCTGTCTCAGACAAAAGATCCAAAGCATACTTCCTTTGAGACAGAAACAGCCCCTCATCCAGTTTACAAACTTCAATGCCCAGAAAATATTTGAGTTCCCCCAAGTCTTTGATATCAAAAGATGACTTGAGAAGTTCCTTAGTTCGCTTGACGCCATCCACATTGTCTCCTGTTATGATTATATCATCAACGTAGATGAGAACAACGACCCTACCTTTTTCCCCCTGAGTTGTGAACAAGGTATGATCCGCTTCTGACCTCTTGAACCCATTCTCCAGCAAACAGCTACTAAGTTTTTGATACCAAGCTCTTGGAGATTGCTTGAGTCCATATATAGCCTTTTTAAGCTTACACACCTTACTGTTGTCATTGAACCCCTCAGGTGGCACCATAAAAACCTCCTCCTCCAATTCACCATGTAAGAATGCATTCTTTACATCCATTTGCCAAAGATCCCAAGATAGATTAGTAGCAATGGATAAAAGTACTCTTACAGAATGGAGCTTGGCTACAGGGGCAAACGTCTCTGTGTAGTCCACCCCATGCTTCTGAGAATAGCCCTTGGCAATGAATCGAGCTTTATACCTCTCTATCTCTCCTGCGCTGTTGTATTTGATGGTATAATTCCATCCAGAGTTCACCAGCTTCTTGTTGCTAGGTAGATCAACCATATCCCAAGTCTGATGCTTGATCATCGAGGCAATCTCTTCCTCCATAGCTTTGACCCATACATCTATCAAACATGCTTCCTCATAACAAGTGGGTATTCTGTGTTGGTCAATCTTCGAAAGAAAGACCTGATGTTCACTTGGCAGTTGAGAAACTGAGCAGAAGTCTTGAATTGGATGAGCGACAGCATTGGAGTTATAATACACTCTTGTATTTTTCCAATTCTCTGGCCCGTGTGACACCCTAGCACTTCTTCTTAGTGGGGGAGCTGGTTTATCCTCCGTCTCAGTCTCTTCAGAGTCCTCTACTACCAGATTCTCATCTGGTTCATATGTTGAATCATCAACGCTGGACTCTCTTTCTTCAGTGTTTGATTCAGAGGTATCTTGCTTCTCCTCAATATCACTCTCACCAGTACTTATATCCATCTGATTATCATTAGTACCACCATCATTGGTCGGTCCTCTCTGATTGCTCTCATTAGAACTACCATTGTCAGGCGATTCAGTTGGAGCAACAAGCATATTCAAATTCTCAAGAACAGCTTGCCACTTGGTGGCTCTATCTGGTGTGACAACAAGATCTTCCAAGCTATTCCAGTTCTTGGTTCCAAAGAACCCCTTTGCTTCATCAAATCTCACTTCTCTAGAGACATACACACGTTTAGTATCAGGATTGTAGCATTTCCAACCCTTCTGAGTAGTGGAATATCCTACAAACATACACTTGATACTCTTTGGCTCCAGCTTGTTCCTTTGACCATCTGGTACAAACACATAACAGACACAACCAAAGACTCTCAGATGATCAATGGTTGGTTTAATCTTGTTTAGAATCTCATAAGGAGACACGTCTCCAAGGTGCTTTGTTGGCAATCGATTGATCAGATAACAACCAGTCATCACAGCATCTCCCCAATACTTCTTTGGGACACATTTGTCAAACATCAACGTTCTAGCCACCTCCATTAGGTGCCTGTTCTTGCGCTCAGCCACACCGTTTTGCTGTGGAGTATAGGCGCATGAAGTCTGATGAACAATGCCTTGTTTATCCACAAACGCTTTGAACTCTCTGCTCATATACTCTCCACCATTGTCACTTCTCAAGATTTTAATCTTCGTTCCATATTGAGTTGCAACATAGTTGTAGAACTTTGTGAAAGCTTCATGCACATGACTCTTTGATGACATAAGAGTAACCCAAGTGTATTTTGACTTCTCATCGATGAAAGAAACAAAATATTTATATTGATCTTTAGAAGTACAGGGGGCGGTCTATACATCAGAATGAACAAGATCAAAGCACTCTTTATACACAGTGGAAGAGTCTTGATAAACGGTTCTACAATGTTTCCCCAATACACAAGCCTCACAGATTTGATCACCTTCATTCAGACTTGGTAAAATGAGCTTGAGAGCCTTTGGGTGAGGGTGTCCCAACCGAGCATGCCAAAAAGAGCTAGTACTACTAGAGCTTAGAGCTGTGTGATCCGTTCCAGTAGGTTGTTTGCTGTCCACAACATAAAGACCATCCTTGGAACAACCTTCTCCAATGGTCTTTCCTGACTTAATATCCTGAAACACCACATCATCAGGACTAAAAACAGCCAAACAATCAAGATCCTTTGTCACCTTGTGCACAGACAACAAGTTAGAGGTGAAATCAGGCATATACAAAGCTTTTGTATTTCTACTGAACAGCTCTAAGTCTCCAATTCCTTTTATCTCAACATTATGACCATCTGCTATAGTAACCTTTCCTAAATGAGGTTTAACATCGGATAACAACTTCTTATCACTAATCATGTGATGAGATGCCAATGAGTCTACAATAACCGGTTTGAGAGTTCTAGAAGCAACAAAACTCTTACCAGATTCAGTGAGTTTGGTAATGCTCTTGATGAGAGCATCCAAGTCAGACCTCCTTACCACATCATTTGAGGCGGAAACAGCAACTCCAGCAGTCCCTCTTGATGTCTGAGCCATTCCTCTGGGTCTCAAATGTGGATGGAGAGTCCAACATTTGTCTTTGGTGTGCCCCTTCATCTTACAATGCTCACACCATAGCTGCTTTCTTTCAGTTTGATAAACCCCTCTGGTTACATGAGCAGCTTCAACCGCTTCTTTGCCTCTGCCCATGTGAGCAGTCTCACTTGTCCCTTTAAAGAGACCTTTAGAGCCTTCCTCCTTCTGAATCATCATGCACACTTGGTTTAAAGTAGGCAGCTTCTCAAACCGCAAGATATGATGAATCAGTCCTGTGTAAGACTCATCTAGAGTGAGGAGCAGTCCAAACACTTGATCTTGCTCTCTCCTCTCAATCATCTCTTTGACATCAAGAGTGGGTGGCCTGAGCATATCTAATTCAGCCCAGAGCCCTCTGAATTCTCCAAAGAGATCCTTGAACTCCTTCCCTTCTTGCTGAAGGTTGTTCAGTGCTTTCTTAATTTCAAAAACTCTACTGAGGTTGGATTCATTACCATAAACCCCCATGAGAGTCTCCCACAGCTCCTTTGCTGTCTCCACATAGGAATATGACGCAAGGATGCTCTGCTCCAGAGAACTCTGAAGAACGGCAAGAACAAGCTGATCCTCTTGGATCCACTTGGAATCCTCTGTGCTGGTGCTGATCTTGGCCAGAGACTCTACTCCTCCTTCTCCAGCTCCAGCTCCAGAAGCTCCAGCATCTTTTGTGTCATCAGACACTTCTTGAGAGCTTAGGCAGTGTACCCATAGCCCACGACTCCTTAGTACCGTCTTTGTGGTTCTAGACCATAATAAATAGTTGCTCCCTTTAAGAACAACCGGTAGGGTTAATTGCTTCTGGTTCTCCATTGAGAAAATAAGAACAGAGAATGAAAAAGGATCAGAGTATTTGCGGAAATAGGTCTTCAAGAGCTTTGATGCTCTGATACCATGAAGATTTTAAGAGATTAGAAGAGGTTTAAGAGATTAAGAGTGATCTGGTTCAGATCTGGATGAAGAACAAGAGAGAGAGAGGGAGAGAGAGATTCTTGTTTATCTGATCTTTTTTTCTTTCTTCATTCTATGATTTACAATCACACATATATACTTAGATTACACAAATAAAATATCTAAGTATGTGGCTAAGAATAAACAAACCACCATTAGTGAGGAAAGTGGGAAATCACTATTCTAGGACAGATTAAACATGAGTTTATCTTGTGTGTAACACTGTTCCATTGCTCAATTCAACATTTGAAACCCTCAAGAACCGGCTAGAGATTGAAGATAGTCCAGAAACATTGATGTCTCAGTTTCTAGATGGACTTCAAGATAGGATTGCTAGAAAAGTAGAGAGGCAGAGTTACCACGACTTGGATGAGCTCTTACACTTAGCAATCCAAGCTGAACAACATATAAAGAGGAAAGCAACCTCGGCTAGAAACAAGACTACTTGGACTCCACAAGTTCAGCGCAACTCAGACCACAACAAGTCTAACGAAGTGGATTCAAGATTCAAGAAATCAGAGGGTAAATCAGTGGGCGATACCTCTAAAGGACTTAAACCAGACAGAGGTAAGTTCCAAACCCAACAAAACACTAGAGCTCGTGATATTACTTGTTTTAAGTGTCAGGGTAAGGGACATTATGCAAGAGAGTGCCCCAACCAGAGAGTCATGATTCTCAAATCTAATGGAGAATATGAGTCTCAAGATGAAGGAGAAGAAGAACAAGAGGATTCAGAAGAGGACGTGACTAACTACCCTGAAGTTGGAGAGCTACTTGTCGTAAGACGAGCCCTTAGTGCACTCTTTGATCCTGAAACCGTCCAACGAGAGAATATCTTTCACTCAAGATGCACCATAAATTCAAAGGTATGTAGTTTGATTATTGATGGAGGCTCATGTACTAATGTAGCCAGCAAGTACTTGGTTGAGAAATTAGGTTTGAAAACAACCAAGCATCCTCATCCCTACAAGCTGAGGTGGCTCAATGATGAAACGGAGCTAAAGATAGGCGAACAAGTCACTGTGCCATTCAACATCGGCAAGTACACAGACCAAGTTGTATGTGATGTGGTCCCAATGCAAGCAGGGCATATTCTTCTAGGGAGACCTTGGCAGTTTGATAAAGAGACACTGCATAATGGACGAACCAATTACTACACCTTCACTCATAACAGCCGAAAACACAACCTAGCACCTCTTACTCCACAAGAAGTGCATGAAATGCAATGAGTTATGGCTAAAGGATCTGAGGTAAGTAAGACTAACCTTTATGTTACACCTACAACTGTTCTTAAGTCTCTTAACTTGAAAGAAACGGTGCTACTAATGGTCTTTAAGGAGGTATTGATTTCAGGCCAAGATGAGAAAGATCCACCACCAGAAATACTAGAGCTACTTGAACGATTTGTAGATGTCTTTCCTGAGGAGATTCCACCAGGCTTACCACCTATAAGAGGTATTGAGCATCAAATAGACTTGGTACCTGGTGCACCTCTACCCAACCGAGCTGCGTATAGGGTAAATCCACAAGAAGCCACCGAATTGGAGAAGCAAGTTCAAGAACTCATGTCAAAGGGATATATTAGAGAAAGCCTGAGTCCTTGCGCAGTTCCTGTCCTTCTAGTACCTAAGAAAGATGGAACATGGAGAATGTGTGTAGATTGTAGGGCCATCGACAACATCACCATCAAGTATAGACATTGTAAGATTTATGAGAATAAGTTTAAGATTAGGAGAGATTGAAGAGAGTTTAGAGATTAATGGAGATTAGAGAGAATAGAGATTATGAACTTGAATGTATTCATTTCAAGGTAAAGATTACACTGATCAGATTACATCAATATAAGGAGGTCATAATCTGTCCGTTAGAATAGAGATAAGGTTTTACTAAAGCAAAAGCACATTTGGACTCATCCTCCTAAAGCAAGGTACAATCTGGATAAGGTGAGGACTGATCTGATCCTTCCCTTGATGACTCATCCTTGTATTTACCAAAAGAGGAAAGAGACCCACGTGACTGATTTTATTCTCCCTTGGTACTGATCCGCACACTGCTCCGTCCCACACCTCGAGTGACAACATACCGCGGGTCGGATTTGCTTCGGATCAATTATTCACTAAACTCAATACTCCCCCTCAAACTTAACATAAAGGATTTATGTTAAGTTTGGAAGCTTACAACCATCACCTTATTAAAAACCTCAATAAAGAAAACCACGTGGGACAAAACTCAATTGAGGGAAAAAGAGTGTGATGATTGCAAGCAAGGGTTCTTCTATGGATGAGTGAGATCCACAAGTCCAAGTTTGCTAAGTATGTGATTGCAAACCTTAAGACTTGCGGATTTAGTAAAGATATCCGCTAGTTGATCTTCACTCCTTGTGTAACACGGTAATGTCCATCCTTGCTCAATCTTTTCTCGAACCTTGTGACAATCCAACTCGATGTGCTTCGTCCTCTCATGAAATACCGAATTAGTAGCAATGTGAATTGCGGCTTGATTGTCACAATGCATTACCATTGGTTTTTCCCATTCAATTCCCATGTGAGCCAAGATTCCTCTTAACCAAGTAAGCTCATTAGTTAGCTTCTTCATCGCTCTATTCTCGGCTTCCGCGCTTGAGTCCGAAACTCCTTTTTGCTTCTTTGTTCTCCAAGTCACAAGATTTCCTCCAATGAATGTACAATAACCGGTAGTTGATCTTCTATCGTTTCGATCCCCGGCCCAATCCGCATCACAATAACCAACCACTTCGGTGTTTTCATTTCTTCCCATCCAAATGCCTAAGCCCGGACTATCTTTAAGATACCGAAGAATCCTCTCAACCATTTTCCAATGATGTACCTTAGGTTCTTGCATATGTTGACTCACTTGGTTAACCGCAAAACTTATATCCGGCCTAGTAAGAGTCAAGTAGATCAATTTTCCCACAAGTCTCCTATACCTTGATGGGTCTTCAAACACTTCATCTCCTTGCTCCCCCTTTCGAATGACCTTGTAGCCTTCCTCCAATGGTGTCTTAGCCGGTTTTGCACCAAGTTTTCCCGTCTCTTTCAACAAGTCCAATGTGTATTTCCTTTGAGAGATATGCAAACCATTCTTAAACCTACATAACTCAATCCCAAGGAAATACTTTACTTCTCCGAGATCTTTTATCTCAAAGACTGATTTGAGAAAGTCTTTGGTTTCTTGAATCCCAATCTTATCACTCCCGGAGATGATCATATCATCCACATAGATCAACACAATCACAATTCCCCGAGATCCTTGCAAGGTGAATAGTGTATGATCTAGTTCACACTTCTTGAAGCCCTTCTCCTTGAGTGTACTACTAAGCTTCTTATACCACGCTCTCGGAGATTGTTTAAGGCCATAAATAGCTTTCCTTAGCCTTAGTACTTTTCCCGGTGCAATAGACTTCTCAAGACCGGGAGGAGGCGTCATATAAACTTCTTCCTCGAGATCTCCTTGCAAGAACGCATTCTTAACATCCATTTGCCAAAGTTCCCAATCCAAATTCACCGCTAAAGAGAACACAACTCTAACCGTGTTTAACTTAGCCACCGGAGCAAAGGTATTCGTATAATCATCTCCATAAGTTTGAGTAAACCCCCTTGCAACTAATCTTGCCTTATACCTCTCAAGATCACCATTGCTCAAGTACTTTATCGTGAACACCCACTTTGAGCTCACAGCCTTCTTGCCAAATGGGAGATCCGCTTCATCCCAAGTATGATTCTTCACCATAGCACCTACCTCATCATCTACGGCTTCAACCCAATGTTCCTCTTCCATTGCTTCCTCATAAGTACTAGGGATAGTGTGCTCATCAATCTTTACAAGGAAAGCCCGATGAGAGGAAGGCAAGAGGTCGATCGAACAAACCGCTTGAATTGGATGAGCAACCACTTGATGATTGTAGTAGACTCTAGTCTCTTTCCATTGAGACGGATCCCTCCTAATTCTTGTGCTTCGTCTAAGAACTGGTTCTTCTACCTCCACAACGGGTGTGACTTCGACTTCATCTTCTAGGACCGGTTCACTAGACTCTTCTTGAACCACTTCAGCTGCCTCCTCTAGGATCGGTTCACTATCTTCCTCTTGAATCACTTCATCTTGACTAGCAGCATTCAATTCTTCCTCATGAGCCAACTCTTGATCTGTGTCTTGAGCATCTGTAGGTGATGGAGGCTCACCCATTGTCTCACCCTCTTTGTCTCTTGGCTCAGTAGGATTCCCAAGATGTTGAAGAAGGAATCGAAGATTTGAGCCAAGGTCCGACGGGGTAGCTAAGTCTTTCAACTCATCTCTATCCTTGACACCATAATATCCTTGATTTTCCATGAACTTGACATCTCTCGACACCCAAGTCTTCCTCGTTATCGGATCGTAGCACTTGTACCCTTTTTGCGTTGTTGAGTAGCCAAGAAAAATGCATCTTTTGCTCTTCTCATCAAGCTTGGTTCTCAACTCACTCGGCACTAACACAAAACAAAGACAACCAAACACTCTTAGATGTTCAATAAATGGACGGGTTTGGTTTAATACCTCGAATGGAGAAGTGTCTCCTAAGATCTTTGTAGGTGTTCGATTGATCAAGTAGCATGCTAGCATCACCGCATCTCCCCAAAAACGTTTTGGAACGTTCATATGGAACATCATAGCTCGGGATACTTCCATTAAGTGGCGGTTCTTTCTCTCGGCTACTCCATTTTGTTGCGGTGTATACGGACAGCTAGTTTGGTGCAAGATTCCATGTTTGGAGAGGTGTTCTTTGAACCGATTGCTCATATATTCTCCTCCATTATCTGTTCTAAAGATTTTAATCTTGGCATTGTATTGGTTAGCAATATAGTTTTGAAAGTTTATGAATGCATCAATGACCCGATCTTTAGAAGGCAATAGAGTGACCCAAGTGTACTTCGATTTTTCATCAATGAATGTAACAAAGTATTTATTATTATCCCTAGATAAACAAGGTGAAGTCCACACATCCGAATGTACTAAATCAAAGCAATGTTCATAGATAGTAGATGATTTAGAAAATACGGTTTTGCAATGTTTTCCAAGGATACAAGCTTCACAACTTAAATGATCAAAGTAAACATTGGGAAGCATTATTTCAAAAGCACGAGAATGCGGATGTCCTAATCTAGCGTGCCAAATGGCATTATTAGCAACTCCTAAACAAGATTGAAATGAAAAAGAACTAGATGAGTTTGATGATAAATCTTCAAGAATGTAAAGATCATCCTTGGTACCACCACCTCCAATTATCTTTCCCGAATCAATATCCTGAAAATGAACATCATTAGGACCAAAGATTGCATAACAATTCAAATCCTTAGTAATTTTGTTAACCGAAAGAAGATTTGATTCAAAATTCGGTAAATAAAATGCTTTTGAGCTTTTGTTAAAAAGATTCAAGTCTCCAATTCCCTTAATAGGTATATTATCCCCATTTGCAATCATCACATTACCCTTAGATGGTCCTAGGTTCTCAAGAAGATTCAAATTACTAATCATATGATGAGTAGCACCCGAATCAACTACAAGAGATTCACTAGGCTTAAGAGAGAAGAAGGTTTTACCGGATTAATTGAGTGATGCAAAGGACTTGATGAGAGCTTCAAGATCAGACTTTCTCACATAGTCTCCTCCTTGGCTCGTTTCTCCTCCTTGTTTTGCTGGTCCGGGATAATTCTGATCGCTCTTGGAGGTTGAGTAGTTAGCCCTTGCACGGTCATCTCTAGCACGGTCGGTGTAGGACCTTTCCCTTAGGTGAGGATTATCGGCATAGAACTTCTCCCTTAGGTGTGGATGAATGAGCCAACATTTCTCCTTAGAATGACCCTTCCTTCTACAATGTTCACACCAATACTTGGAACGTTTCTCATCACCCTTGAACACCCCTTTGTTAGCCATTGGAAGCTCCCCCTTGCTACCAAAGAGCCCAAGAGCGCCTTGTTCCCTTTGGATTTGCGCACACACATCATCAAGGCTTGGGAGAGTCTCGGATCGAAGGATGTGTTTGATGAGATCATTGAATACCGGGTTCAATGTAAGGAGAAGTCCAAATACCTTGTCTTGTTCCTTCCGTTCGTTGAGAATAACCGGATCGATGGAGCTTGGCCTAAGCATCTCAAGCTCAGCCCAAAGAGACCGATACACACCAAAATGCTTAGTAAACTCCATGTCTTCTTGGTGTAGATTGTTGATAGCTCGCTTAACCTCGAACACACGAGAGAGATTTGAGATGTTACCATACACATTCTTCAAGGTTTCCCAAAGCTCAGATGCGGTTTCACAATATGAGTATGCTTCGAGAATCGATGGCTCAAGAGCATTTTGAAGGACAGCCAACACCGTTTGATCATCTTGAAACCACCTAGCCTCTCGATCTTGCACAATCTCTTCATCCTCTTCTTCGGATGCATCAAACACGGGTGGCCTAGTAGAGAGATCAACGTGACTCCACAAGCCTCGGCTACAAAGAGCAGTCTTGGTTGTTCTTGACCATAGTAAGTAGTTTCCCCCTTTTAGAATCACTGGAACCACCAAAGGCTTTGAGTTATCCATAAGAGATCCTTGCTTTAGAGAATGGAGACTGAAACAAAGCTTGAAGCTTTAGAAAGGGTTTGAATCAATCTAGAAGAAAACTTGAAACTTTATGAAGATTTCAAGCAAATAAGATTCAAACCAGAGAGTAAAACTTTCAGATGAGAAGAATAAGAACACAAGATTAAGAAATGAGATTTTCGAATGATTTAGGTTAGATTAAGCGCATAAGATGGATTGAAGCCTTCTTATAACGATGCAATCTAACACTTTAGAGAATCCCAAGAGCTTTGTGCTCTGATACCATGTAAGATTTATGAGAATAAGTTTAAGATTAGGAGAGATTGAAGAGAGTTTAGAGATTAATGGAGATTAGAGAGAATAGAGATTATGAACTTGAATGTATTCATTTCAAGGTAAAGATTACACTGATCAGATTACATCAATATAAGGAGGTCATAATCTGTCCGTTAGAATAGAGATAAGGTTTTACTAAAGCAAAAGCACATTTGGACTCATCCTCCTAAAGCAAGGTACAATCTGGATAAGGTGAGGACTGATCTGATCCTTCCCTTGATGACTCATCCTTGTATTTACCAAAAGAGGAAAGAGACCCACGTGACTGATTTTATTCTCCCTTGGTACTGATCCGCACACTGCTCCGTCCCACACCTCGAGTGACAACATACCGCGGGTCGGATTTGCTTCGGATCAATTATTCACTAAACTCAATAGACATCCTATTCCCAGACTTGATGATATGCTAGATGAGCTCAATGGAGCCACTGTATTCTCTAAGATCGATCTAAGGAGTGGATACCACCAAGTAAGGATGAAAGAAGGTGATGAATGGAAGACAGCTTTCAAAACCAAGAGAGGTTTGTACGAATGGCTTGTCATGCCATTTGGACTTACAAACGCACCAAGCACTTTCATGCGACTCATGAATCATATCCTAAGGGCATACATCTGTAAGTTTGTACTTGTCTACTTTGATGACATATTAATTTATAGTACATGTCTTGATGACCACTTAAAGCATCTTGAACTAGTCCTTGAAGCGCTTCGGCTAGAGCAACTCTATGCAAACCTTAAGAAATGCACCTTCTGCACTGATCAAGTGGTATTTTTAGGATTTGTTGTGAGTTCTCAGGGACTAAAGGTTGATGAAGAGAAGATTAAGGCCATACAAGATTGGCCAACACCATCTACAATCGGACATGTGAGAAGCTTCCATGGATTAGCCAGTTTCTATAGAAGATTTGTGCGAGACTTTAGCACCATTGCTGCTCCCTTAACTTCAGTAATCAAGAAGGATGTTGCTTTCAAATGGGGTCCAGCACAAGAAGAAGCATTTAACAAGCTCAAAGACAGCCTAACACATGCACCTGTTTTGGTACTTCCTAACTTTGATCAAACTTTTGAGATTGAATGTGATGCCTCAGGAACAGGCATAGGAGCTGTACTTACTCAAGGAGGGAGGCCCGTAGCTTACTTTAGTGAGAAACTAAGTGGAGCAGCCTTGAATTATCCCACCTATGACAAGGAGCTTTATGCTTTGGTAAGATCATTAGAGACTTGGCAACATTATTTGCTTTCGAAAGAATTTGTTATTCATACAGATCATGAGACTCTTAAACATCTAAGAGGGCAAACTACACTTAAAAAGAGGCACGCGAAGTGGTTAGAGTTTGTAGAGACTTTTCCGTACATCATCAAATACAAGAAAGGAAAAGAAAACATAGTGGCTGATGCTCTATCTCGGAGATATACTCTAATCACTACAATGGAAGCAAAGGTAATGGGTTTTGTACACATTAAATTGCAATATGAAACAGATCCAGATTTTGTAGATATCTACAAAGGATGTTACAAAGGAGCTTCAGGACCATTCTATCAACAAGAAGGTTTTGTGTTTAGAGACAAGAGACTATGCATTCCCCAAGGATCAATGCGAGACTTGCTCTTAAGAGAATCACATGGAGGCGGGTTGATGGGTCACTTTGGTATAGACAAGACCTTGAGTATACTAGTAGAACATTTCTTCTGGCCTCATCTTAAAAGAGACGTAGAGAGGTTCTGCTCCAAGTGTATTACATGCCTTAAGGCTAAATCCAGGTCACATCCTCATGGTCTTTATGTTCCATTACCTATTCCTAACCTACCTAGGGTAGATATCTCTATGGACTTTGTACTAGGTTTACCAAAAATCAGGCATAAGGACTCCATCTTTGTAGTTGTTGACCGGTTCTCTAAGATGGCTCACTTCATTCCTTGTGCCAAGACCAATGATGCAACGCAAACTGCAGACTTGTTCTTCAAGGAAGTAGTACGTTTACATGGTTTACCTAGAACCATTGTGTCAGATCGAGACTCGAAGTTCCTCAGTCATTTTTGGAACACACTTTGGAAAAAGCTCGGAACAAAGCTCCTCTTCTCCACTACAAGTCACCCCCAAACAGATGGGCAAACAGAGGTTGTAAACCGCACCTTATCAACCCTATTGAGGGCCAGCATTGGTAAAAATTTAAGGAATTGGCTTGATTGCTTACCATTCATTGAATTTGCTTATAATCGTGTGCCCCACTCTGCTACTAAACTTTCACCTTTTGAGATTGTTTATGGTTTTAAGCCTCTCACTCCATTGGATCTCTCGCCACTGCCACAACATATGCAAATAAGCCAAAATGGAGAGAGCAAGGCAGAATTTGTTAGGAAGTTGCATCTTAAAGTTAAAGAGAATATTGAGAAGAAGACACTTCAATACAAGAAACAAGCAGATAAGGGAAGAAAGGAAGTTATATTCAAACCAGGCGATTGGGTTTGGCTCCACATGCGATCAGAAAGGTTTCCAGAAGAAAGAAAATCTAAGCTTTCACCTAGAGGAGACGGACCATTCAAAGTCCTTAGGCGCATCAACAACAATGCATACAAGCTCGAGCTTCCTAGTGAGTTTAACATTTCATCTACTTTTAATGTTTCGGATTTAGCTCCTTTTGATGCAGACGAAGCAGTTCTGAGGTCAGAACCTTTTCAAGAGGGAGGGAATGATGAGGACCTCGAACCACCTAAAGAGCCTACACCACAGGTCCCTACCATGAGGCTTCGACCAAGGACCAGATCAGGAACACGCAAGCTACATGAAGACTTCAACAAAGCCATAGAGAGTTTGATCAGTCAAAAAGAACTTGAACACGTCACGGTCCAGCTTGACAAGCTCACCATTACACACAACGAACTGACTCAAGACTCACATGAGGTCCAAGGCAAGCTGATCAATATTCCACAACATGAAGAATACATATGGAACGGTCCAAGTATAAGCTCAGATCAAGAATGGCCACTTATACAAGCAAACCAAGAAGTTTCCTTATTCGTCATCAAATCTATCTAAACCAGACCCAAGGGAATTAAACCAAGAGAAGATCAGCACCAAGTCACGTTTAAGGCAAGAAAGAATCATTTCCTTTCCCCATCATGTTCACACGGTCAAAGGTAAGAAAGGTAAGTTCCATTATATAATATATTACTAATCCCTTATGTTTCTCTTTGTGATTCTGATCAGAACATTAGTTTGAATTGTAATCTCTTTAATTCTGCATTTTGATTCCTTAGAATAAGTTATTTGATTTCTTGTAATAAATTCGGCCAAGAGAAGCCACAGCTGCCGAACCAGTTTATAAGGTTCCTTTTCAGCTTTGTATATTTTACCATTGATTAATAAAGAAAACCCCCTTTTTTTGTTATTCTTGAAGAATTGCAAAACCAACCGAGTTCTAGAGATTGTGTGTGATTCCTGTCTCTTGAGTTCTTAGACTTATCAAGGCTTCCTTCATAAGGCTTTGTGGCGTCTCACGATCCATCCTCACTCTCGTACCATTCCCTGATCCATCTGAAAGTGTTCCACAACCAGCAGATTGGATTTCATCTCAATCCCCCTCGATTCATCAACTGATCAAGTAGAAAGAGTTCCACAACCAGCTACTTGGTTCCACCGATTCACCATCTCGTTCAGATCATCCCCTTGATCTTACGTCACTTTTAGACTTGCGGCCTTGGTGAGGATATCCGCCAATTGGTCTTCACTTCTTGTGTAGCATGGTAGAGTCATTCCTTGCTCTATCTTCTCTCTAACTTTGTGACAATCAATCTCGATGTGTTTGGTCCTTTCATGAAACACCGAGTTTGTTGCTATGTGAATGGCCGCTTGATTATCACAATGCATGATGAATGGGTGGTCTTGTGATACTCCCAAGTGTAGCAAGATCCCTTTTAGCCAAGTGAGCTCGTTTGTAAGTTTCTTCATTGCTCTATACTCGGCCTCACCACTTGAACAAGACACGGACTTTTGCTTCTTTGTCTTCCAAGTTACTAAGTTTCCTCCAAGGAACGTACAATACCCGGTGGTAGATTTGCGGTCATTGACGTCTCCGGCCCAATCCGCATCACAATAACCAACCACTTCCGTGTTCTCATTCTTTCCCATCCAAACTCCTTGACCGGGAATTCCTTTTAGATATCGAAGTATCCTTTCCACCATATTCCAATGATGCACCTTTGGTTCTTTCATGTGTTGACTCACTTGATTGACCGCAAAGCAAAGGTCCGGTCTAGTAAGTGTCAAATATATCATCTTTCCCACCATTCTTGGATATTGAGCCGGATTGTCGTATGGCTCATCTTCAATCTCCCCCTTTCGAACGACCTTGTAGCCTTCATCTAGAGGTGTCTTGGCCGGTTTAGCCCCTATCTTCCCCGTTTCCTTGAGAAGATCCAAAGTATACTTTCTTTGGGAGATATGTAAGCCGTTTGAGAACCGGCAAACTTCTATTCCAAGAAAGTACTTAAGCTCTCCAAGATCCTTGATCTCAAATTCCGATTTTAGATACACCTTGGTCTCTTGGATCCCTATCTTATCACTACCGGAAATAATTAGATCATCAACATAAACAAGGACAACGATGATACCTCTTGGTCCTTGCATAGTGAAGAGGGTGTGATCTAACTCCGATTTCTTGAATCCCTTATCCATAAGGGTGACACTAAGCTTCTTGTACCACGCTCTTGGTGATTGTTTGAGTCCATAAATAGCCTTTCTTAATCGCAACACTTTTCCCGGTTTTACTATCCCTTCGAGTCCAGGTGGTGGAGCCATGTAAACTTCTTCTTCGAGTTCTCCTTGTAAGAAGGCGTTCTTCACATCCATTTGCCAAAGTTCCCAATCTAGATTGACGGCCAAGGAGAGAACCACACGGACCGTATTTAGTTTGGCCACCGGTGCAAACGTATCCGTGTAATCATCCCCATAGGTTTAAGTGAATCCTCTTGCCACTAATCTTGCTTTAAACCGTTCAATCTCTCCACTACTCAAGTGTTTGATGGTAAATACCCACTTGGAGGTCACGGCTCGTTTCCCTTCCGGGAGATCGGCTTCATCCCAAGTATGATTCTTGATCATGGCTCCGACTTCCTCATCCACCGCACCACCCCATTCTTCTTTCTCCATAGCCTCCTCATATGTTGATGGAATCACATGCTCATCAATCTTGGCTATGAACACTTGATAGTCCGAAGGCAAAAGGGCGAGAGAACATGTGGCTTGGATCGGATGAGCAACGGCTTTGTTGTTGTAGAACACTCTCTTGTCTTTCCATGTAGATGGGTCACTTCTAATCCTTCCACTTCGCCTAAGTGGTTGGACTTCTTCGGTTACTTGTTCCTTGGTTTGGCCATTGTTATCTTCTTGAGTTTCCGGTTCTTGGTTCTCTTCATGAGCATTTATTTCTTCGGGTGGTGGTATTTCTAAACCATCGGTATTGATAGGTGCCTCTTCTTGTGTAAGATCCTCCGGTGTTTGAACTTGAGGCGTAGCTTCCTCTTGTGATGAGACCGGTCCTTTAAGATGTTCTAGGAGGAATCTTAAGGAAGCTCCCCGGTCCGATGGTGTGGTTAGGTCTTTCAAACTCTCCCAATCTTTCTTCTCATAGTATCCTTGATCTTCAATGAATTTCACATCCCGAGACACGTGGCACTTGTTGCTAATCGGATTGTAGCACTTATAACCCTTTTGAGTATTTGAGTATCCAATGAACATGCACTTGGTGCTCTTCTCATCCAACTTGGTCCTTAATTCTCCCGGAACTAAGACAAAACAAACACAACCGAAAACCCTTAGATGTTCCAAAGAGGGTCTAGTTTGATTTAGTACCTCGAATGGTGAGTGATCTTCTAGGATTTTGGTGTGCATTCTATTTATCAAATAGCATGCCGTCATGACCGCATCTCCCCAAAATCTCTTTGGAACGTTGGTATGGAACATCATTGATCTTGCGGTTTCCATTAGATGTCTATTCTTTCTTTCGGCCACGCCGTTTTGTTGGGGTGTGTATGGGCATGAAGTTTGATGAATAATGCCATGGCTCGCCAAGTGTTCTTTGAATTTGTTGCTTGTATATTCACCTCCATTATCCGACCTAAACACTTTAATCTTTGCATTGTAATGGTTAATCACATGATTTTCAAAGTTAATAAATGCATCAAACACACGATCTTTTGATGGTAGGAGGGTTACCCAAGTATATTTTGATTTTTCATCAATGAAAGTCACGAAATACTTGTTGTTATCCCTAGACAAGCATGGAGATGTCCATACATCTGAATGAACTAAGTCAAAGCATTTTTCATAAATGGTTGTAGATTTATTAAAGGCGGTTTTGCAATGTTTACCCAAAATACAAGATTCGCAAGTTAAATGATTAAAGACAACATTTGGTAACATAAGCTCAATGGCTCTAGCATGAGGATGTCCTAGTCTAGCATGCCAAATCGCATTATTTGGTAAATTAAAACTAGAAGCAAAAGCAAGCGGTCTTGGTAGAGATTCTTCGAGAATGTATAGACCATCCTTGGTACTACCTTCTCCAATAATCTTAGCCGACTTAATATCCTGAAAATGAACATCATTAGGCCCAAAAATAGCATAGCAATCTAGATCCTTAGTCACTTTACTAATAGATAACAAATTACTAGCAAATTTTGGCATATAAAATGCTTTAGATTCTTTTCCGAATAGTTTCAAATTTCCAATTCCATCAATCGGTATTCTATCTCCATTTGCAATCTCTACACTACCATTAATCTTCATAATATTCCCAAGTAAGTTTTCATTACTAATCATACGATGTGAGGCACCCGAATCAACAATTAAATCATTTTTGGGTTTATGGGAGAAGTAAGTGATACCGGATTCTTTTAGTGCTTTGATCATGGCGTCCATGTCGGATTTCTTGACATAGTCTCCGAGGCTCACTTCTCCCCCTTGCTTGGATGGCATGGTTTGAGTTTGATCGTTCTTGATTGCCCCATAGTTTGCTCTTGGCTCGTAAGCTCTCGGCTCAAAGTTACTTGGCTTTGGATGAAACCGCCTAAGGTGTGGATTGAGGATATAGCATTTTGCCTTAGTATGACCGATCTTCTTGCAATGTTCACACCAAAGGTCGGGATTCGGTCCTTGGTAGTTGTTGTTGTACCGATTGTTGTTGTTGTTCCTCTTATCTCCATACGGTGTATAGCCTAGTTCCTTTTGAATTTGAGCACATACGTCATCGAAGCTTGGGAGCTTGTCGGAACGTAAGATATGCTTGATAAGGTCATTGTAGGAGGAACTTATGGTGAGGAGGAGGCCGAACACGTTATCTTGCTCTCTTCTTTCATTAAGAGCTTCGGGATTCATGGTAAATGGCGGAAGCATCTCCAACTCGGCTCTAAGTGCTTGATATTTCCCGAGGTGCTCGGTGAAGTCACCATCTCCTTGGCTAAGCTCGTTCAAAGCTTTCCTAACTTCGAACACACGGGTTAGGTTTGAAATGTTTCCATAGACTTTCTTTAGAGTCTCCCAAAGCTCACTAGCGGTTTCGCAATATGAGTAAGCAACGAGGATTGGAGTGTCAATTCCATTTTGGAGAATGGCCAACACGGTTTGATCTTCTTGAAACCATTTGGCCTCCTTTGCTTTCTTTTCTTCATCATCTTCTTCTTCATCGGATGAATCAAACTCGGGAGCCTTTGGTACGAAGCTAAGATCGATGTGGTTCCATAGACCACGCCCACATAGAGCTGTTTTAGTGGCTCTGATACCATGTTAGAATTTGCGGAAATAGATTTAGAGAATTGAGAGAATTAGAGATTTAGAGAGAATAAGAGATTGAGAGAATATGAACTTGATAATTAAAATTATTCAAGATGATTTTACAAGTGTGAATTACATTGTTTAAATAGACTTTTAAATGTCTAAAAGAAGAAAGAGACCGTTTGAATCAATGGTCAACTTGATTCAAACGTTTCGGACGGATAGGGACGGCCAGTCGCTATCAGGCTCGATCCGCGGGTCGAGGAGACGTCGCTGTTGTTAGGTTCCTCGATGCTTGGGACGCGGATCAGTACGGGTCAACGCGGGACGGAAAGTCAACGCGCGTCTTCACGTACTGATCTTGGACCTACTCGACCCGTGCATCGATGATGCACGTACTGCGGGTCGAGAGAGTCTCGATCATAACTCGAGATCAATACATGACCCGAACCCGGTTGAGGATCCGCGCGTTTATCCGTTTACCCGGTACGCGACCCGACTTCTCCACTCGATGCCACTCGTCCCGCGGGTAGCTTTCCTCGATGCCAGCTTCATCCTGATCTGCGGGTAGGTCTTCCCGATGCCGACTGACCCGCGGTTCCATCCTCTCGATGCCAAACTGACCCGCGGTTGGTTTCCTCGATGCCAAACCTTCCCGCGGGTCCGATACACACTTAACACCATTTTATTTCCCTTAGGTGATTTATTCACATGACCTTTATTTATTTTGGTCAATAGCATGTGTATGGGAATGTCTCGAACTTGGCTCGGGTCTTTGAGGTGAAGAAGGCGATTAACAACCTCCATCAAGAAGATATGGAGTTGACAAAACACTTGGGAAAGTATCGCTCTTTGTGGTCCGAGCTCGATATGGTAAGGCCTAGCTCGATGGATCCAATCGTGTTGAATGAGAGAAAGGAGCAAGACAAGGTCTTTGGATTGCTTCTCACTATGAATCCGGTGTATAATGACCTAATAAAACATATCCTTCGTTCGGAGAAGCTTCCAAGCATGGAAGATGTGTGTTCTCAAATTCAAAGGGAACAAGGTTCACATGGTCTCTTTGGTAGTAAGGGGGAGCTTCCAATGGCGAACAAGGGAGTGTTTAATCGACCGGAAAATCGTGGGTTCAAGGGAGGCTATGGCAACAATCGGTTCAAGGATTATAACAAGAGATGGTATGATCATTGCAAGGAGAAAGGGCACGCCACAGAGAAATGCTTTGTGCTTCATCCACATCTTAAGCCATCTTGGTGGGTGGACTATCCGAAGGCAAACTATACGGCCAAGAATGATCAATCTAAGAGCCAACCGGGTACTTCTTTCAAGCTTGGAGATGAGACTTCCACTCAAGGAGACTATGTGAGAAAGTCGGACTTGGAAGCTCTTATCAAGGCCCTAAACGCAAATAAGGAGTCCGGTATGACCTTCTTTACTCGAACTCCTAGTAGCTCATTGATTATTGATTCGGGAGCTTCTCATCACATGACAAGTAACTTGAACATGCTTGAAAATGTTAAACCTATTAAGGGTAATGTGGAAATTGCTAATGGGGATAATATTCCCATAAAAGGAATTGGAACATTGAAATTGTTTGAAAAAGAATCTAAAGCTTTCTATATGCCGAATTTTACTTCTAATTTGCTTTCGGTAAAGAAAACCACCAAAGACTTGAATTGCTATGCAATCTTTGGTCCTAATGATGTTTATTTTCAGGATATTAAGTCCGGGAAAATAATAGGAGAAGGTGGCACCAAGGATGATCTCTATGTTCTTGAAGATAAATCACCAAGCTCATCTAGTTCTTTTTCATTTCAATCTTGTTTAGGAGTGGCTAATAATGCAATTTGGCATGCTAGATTAGGGCATCCTCATTCTCGTGCTTTTGAAATAATGATGCCAAATGTTTATTTTGATCACTTGAGTTGTGAATCTTGTATACTTGGTAAACATTGCAAAACTGTTTTTCAGAAATCTACTACTACTTATGATAATTGTTTTGATTTGATTCACTCGGATGTTTGGACTTCTCCGTGCATTTCTAGAGATAATAGCAAATATTTTGTCACATTCATTGATGAAAAATCAAAATATACATGGATCACATTGTTACCATCTAAGGATAGAGTTCTTGAGGCATTCATGAATTTTGAAGCTTATATTGCTAACCAATACAATGCCAAGATCACTAGTAACCGGTTCAAAGAACACCTCCTTAAGCAAGGGATTCTCCATCAAACCAGTTGCCCATACACTCCTCAACAAAATGGAGTTGCCGAGAGGAAGAATCGCCACTTGATGGAGGTGTCGAGATCGATGATGTTTCATATGAATGTCCCAAAGAGATATTGGGGAGACGCCGTAATGACAGCTTGCTATCTCATCAATCGGACACCGACTAAGATTTTGGATGATCACTCTCCATTTGAGGTAATCAACAAAACTAAGCCTTTTCTAGAGCATCTAAAGGTTTTTGGTTGTCTTTGCTTTGTGTTAGTTCCCGGTGAGCTTAGGAACAAGCTAGAAGCAAAGAGCACACGATGCATATTCCTTGGATACTCAACAACTCAAAAAGGCTACAAGTGTTATGATCCGGTTGCTAGGAAGAAGATTGTGTCCAAAGATGTGAAATTTCTTGAAGATAGAGGGTATTATGGGTCGGATGCTAAGGAGAATTTGGATGATTTGGCTACTCCGTCGGACCTTGGCTCAAACTTACGGTTCCTTCTTCAAAACTTAGGAACCAATGAGCCAAGAGACACTCAAGGAGAGGCGGTAACATTACCTCCGGCTCAAGTTTCACAAGGGACACCCGAAGCTCCAGACATGGGTAATGATCAAAAAGACACTTCTTTGGAACAAGAATCAACTCAAGATGATGGTACAATGGTGATGGATCCGGGTAGTAGTCCAGAAATGGAACAAGAGGAAGAGAATGTTGATCCAGCCCCGATTCTTAGAAGAAGCACAAGGATAAGGAAAGATCCCTCTCAATGGAAAGAGAGTCGAGTCTACTACAACTATCAAGCCGTTGCCCATCCTATTGAAGCGGTTTGTTCTCTCGCCCTTCTCCCTTCCTCTCACCGGGCATTCCTCACCAAGATTGATGAGCATACAATTCCAAAGACTTATGAGGAAGCCATGGAAGATGAGAATTGGGTAGAGGCTGTCGATGACGAAGTTGGTGCTATGGTCAAGAATCACACATGGGATGAGGCGGATTTACCGTTTGGGAAGAAAGCCGTCACATCAAAATGGGTCTTCACGATCAAGTATCTAAGTAATGGTGATCTTGAACGGTATAAAGCTCGGTTGGTTGCTCGGGGATTTACACAAACGTATGGAGATGATTATACGGATACATTTGCACCAATTGCAAAGCTCCATACGGTTAGAGTTGTATTCTCTTTGGCGGTTAACTTGGATTGGGAGCTTTGGCAAATGGATGTTAAAATTGCGTTTCTACAAGGAGACCTTGACGAAGAAGTGTATATGACGCCTCCTCCCGGACTTGAGACATCCATTGCTCCGGGAAAAGTTCTTCGGTTAAGGAAAGCCATATATGGTCTTAAACAATCCCCGCGAGCTTGGTATAAGAAATTGAGTAGTACTCTCAAGGAAAGGGGCTTCAAGAAATGTGAGTTGGATCATACTCTATTTACACTACAAGGGCCTAAGGGAATGGTAGTGGTATTGATCTATGTTGATGATATGGTTATCACCGGTGATGATAAAGTAGGAATTCAAGAAACGAAAGAATTCCTCAAGTCGGTCTTTGAAATTAAGGATCTTGGGGAATTGAAGTATTTCCTTGGTATTGAAGTTTGTAGATTCAAGAATGGGTTACACATTAGTCAAAGGAAGTACACTTTGGATTTGTTGAAAGAAACCGGGAAACTTGCGTGTAAACCGGCTAAGACCCCATTGGAGGAAGGCTATAAGGCCGATAGAAAGGGGGAGCAAGAAGATGAGTTGTACGAGGATCCCTCGAGATATCGAAGACTTGTTGGGAAATTGATCTACTTGACGCTTACACGACCGGATATATCATTGGTCAACCAAGTAAGTCAACATATGAAAGAGCCAAAGATATATCATTGGCAAATGGTTGAGAGGATCCTTAGATATCTAAAGGAGAGTCCGGGACAAGGAATTTGGATGGGAAGGAATGAGAACTCCGATGTTGTTGGGTATTGTGATGCGGATTAGGTCGGCGATAGTGTTGGAATTTAGAGAATCTACATTGTGTTTGAACTTATTTGGAGAGAAAATGTAGAGAGAAAAGAGAGAGAACTATATGAGTCTTTTTACTCAGATTTTTATTAAGTTCTTAAGTTGTTCTTTTACAAGTGATAAATCAAGTTATAAATAGAGAAGCACAAGGTCATGTGACCGTTACAAACTCAGATCAAGAGGGAAGAGAAAGTGGTCCCAAGAGTGGGAAAGTGACATGAGGAGAGTTTGGCTTCTAGCTTGATAGTGACTTGTCCTTGGGTTGGTGAGGACCACTTCTTGATCTCCTTTCTCTCTAACGTCTCTTTGTAGTCTTTCTTGATCTGATTTGTCTTGAACTTCTTCTTCTTTTATTTAAATAGCAAGTTGATTTAAATTAAATCAATAAGCTTCTAAATTCAAGTTCCCTCCTTTCTCAACATTCAGATTTCAAACCGGGACCACACGGAGAACGTTGGTCCGCGTCTCCACCATTCAAACTGATCCGCGTCCTTCTTCGTACCGCGGGTCGAGTGCTGTCTCGCGTCTTCAATTCTTCCCGCATCTCGAGTATAACGTGTTGCGGGTCGAGTGTGCTTCGATGCCACTCGTACTGATCCGCAACTTTCTTGTCTCGCGGGTCGAGAGTGTCCCGATCCACTTCTCATTCTAATCCGTGTCTCGATCCACACTTCCTAAGTTACCCAAATATTATTTTCCACCGTGGTAACTTATTATTCACTTTAGTAACTTAAGAGATGATAAATGATTAATCACTCTTAAGTACTCTCCTTGATTAACATTCCCCCTCAAGTCCAAACACAACAAAGTGAAGTGTGGACTTGGAGATACAAGGAGAGGCCTCATTAAAACCTTAGTAGATAAAACCCATTGGGATAAAACTCTACTAAGGAAAAAGAGTACCAACTCAATGATATAGGGGAATTCAATCAAGGTCTTGATCATTTGTTGAGCTTCGGTCCTCGGCCTTGCTCTTCTCTTCATGCTTCCTTTCTAATACTCCCCCTCAAGCTTAGTCGTCGGGACGCCTTAAGGACCAAAGGCTAAGCTTGCAACACGCCATTGCCTCGGTTTTGCTCTTGATATGAAACCGGCTCCTCATCAAGTTTGTCTCATTCCTTTAGCCTTTCTTTGACTTGATTTCTCTTCTTAAGATTCCACCAGTCTTTCCTCTCCGCTTCTTGTGGCGGCTGTTCTTGGTGGCCATTGGTTCTAATCTCCAAACATGTGCAGCACCTTCTCCATGCTTGTTCCTTCTTGGTATTTCTGTTCCTTTGATTCACTTGCATTCAGCCCCTTTCTTTGCATCTAAGCCCTCTCCTCTTAAAGATCCTAAAGAGGAAAATCAGAGTTTGTGTGAGTGGGAAGTGTAGTTATAGATAACAAATAAGTTGCTAGAAATGAACAATTAAACCATTTCGGATTTTAACATATAATCACAAGTAATTCTCACTCCTAAATCAGCATACTATCAATTCCAAATGTAAACATAATGAAAATGATGATGAGATTTAGAAATAGCCTGATTTGGAATTTGAGTGTTTACATTGTGTTTGTAGAGAATTTGGAGAGAAAACTAAAAGAGAGAATAATGAGTCTTTAACTCAAATTTTTATTAAGCTCATAAGATGTTATGTTTACAATGAGTAGAACAACATATATATAGGCCCCTAAGGTCAATATGACCGTTGGGGATCAGAACAAATGGATGGAGGGATTGAATCCCAAAGTATGAAAGTGATGGGTCCACTTTTGTGCGGTCTGGCCTTCGTGTCGATCGACGTACTTTCGTGTCGATCGACACGACTCCAACGGTCGGATTCCAACGGTCGGATTATTTGAAATCGATGCCAAGTTTTTCCAGAGACGAGAGTGTCGATCGACATTCTTCCTTGTCGATCGACACTCCACTTCCAGGGAATTTCTTCGACCCGCGGGACGAGTGCCTCTATGCCAACCGTCCCGGATACTCGATGTGCGTCGTACTATACGTGTCGATCGACACTCCACTTCTTTTCTTGATTCGCCTTAGAGCGCCACTCACTTGATGCGGCTTCAACTCGTCTTCATGCGGCCTAGCTTCTTCAAGGTAAGGACACTCTAGGCCGCCACCGTTCATGCCTTGGACGTGAGTGGACTAAGCCGTTCCACCTTGTTTCACGTCTCGGTCTCCTCCGAGTTGCGTTCTGAGTCATTCCTCGTGCGGCCTCCTTCGTTCCTCATCCGGTCTCACTTCTTCTATACTTGAGTAGCCTAGAACGCCACTTACCAAGTCTTGAACGCCTCTTGACCATTCTTTCCCAATATTACCCGAACATGACTTTCTTGGGTAACTTGGTTCCTTTACTTGAACACCGATGTGTTCTCCTTGTTTAACACTCCCCCGCAAGTTAATACGCAGTAGCACGAAGTATTAACTTGGAGACACAAGGAGAGACCTCATTAAAACCTTAGTGGGAAAACCCTTTGGGACAAAACCACACTAAGGAAAAAGAGTATCTACTCCAAGGTCTTAAGGGTTTTAAACCAAGGTCTTGAGCTTCACCTCGGCTCCTCTTTGTTCCGCCTCGGTCTTGCTCTTCTTCTTTGAGCTTCGGCCTCAACTTATCCGTGATAGCTTCGGCCTTGCTTCTTCTCTTGAGTGACCTCTCTAATACTCCCCCGCACTCTTAGCCGTCGTGGAGATTGATGAACAAAGGCTAAGAGTGGAGTTTGTACTCGTCTTTGGCCTCTTGATAACTTCGGCCCATTTTTTGGGCAGTGGTATGTCTGTCGATCGACATGCTAGTGTGTCGATCGACACTCCTTCTTCATTCACACAATTTTGGACCCTCATGATCCCTTTTGAATTTGGTCGGGAAGAGCACTTGTCTCCATGTTTGTGAGTTGATTCATCACCTTCCACCAGTCAATCCTCTCCATTTCTTTTGCGGCGGCTGTTCTTGGTGGTCATTCCACCCATCATTCCTCTCCGCTTCTTGTGGCGACTGTTCTTGGTGGTCATTTCACCCGTCTTTCCTCTCCACTTCTTTTGCGGCGGCTGTTCTTGGTGGCCATTGGTTCTAATCTCCAAACATGTGCTTCACCTTCTCCCCCGTACACACAACTTCAACCGATCCGGTTGTGCTTTGATAACCATTCTTGAAATTCAGAATTCTTCTCCACGGCTTGTTTTGAGGATTTGGAACGGCTCGTCGATTAGACAGCTACAAGTTTGGATTTTCCCTCTCGGGCTTGTCGATTATGTAGCCAACAGTTCGGATTTTCCTTTCCATCTCCTCCATGCTCGTGGTCTCCAAATTTGTACAAGTTATGACCATAGAGAATAAGGGGTCCGGTCATAACTAACACAAACTCGGTTTCTTCTTTAGCTCAATTCAACTCTTGAAATTCCAAGTCTCTTCTCAACCTTCCTTAACGCCAAGTCCAATACCGCCGAAGCCTCTCAATCTCTTTTAGCTTTCCGGAAGCCTCGAAACATTGGCTTGTTCAACTATACTTCACCATTCATGATTTTGGGCATCCTCTTTGGCCTCATGAATTACTTCAAGTTGACCTTCAAAGGCTAGTTGCTTCTTCTTGGATTTCTTGAGTTTTAATTTCACCTTTCATGAACACCATAAACAAATTGGATTAGTCACCTTCAAACATTTAAGTTTAAAATCAATTCAATTTCATCATGATTTTAAACTTTCTATCTTCAATTTGTTTATAGGTTCCAATTTGTAAGCACAACATTTTCAATGGATTAAACATTTTTAACCAACCGGTTTTAATCCTAACCGAAATCAACATTCAATTCTCAAATAAAATCAAAGAGGGAAAAATTTAGAAACTTCCTCTTCTTCCAATTTGGATTGGAAGTGAACACCATTAAAGCTTGAAGCTTCTTGAAGACTAAAGTAACTTCATGTGTGGTGCTTCGGCTACCACAAGAACATCCACCATATGGATGAGACAACTTGGACCGGGTGCATCGGCTACCACGGTCTCTTAAAAATTGGAAATGGATACAACGAGATTTTAAATGCTAATCTTTTAGCATCCCCCGGTTCTCTCCCATAAGACATTATCACGAGAGGCTCCACCATTTCCATGTGGGAATATCTAGAGGCTCCACCATCTTCTTTTGGTGGGAATATCTAGAGGCTCCTTCATCTTCTTTTGGTGGGAATTTCTCGTGACCGAGAGTATGAGTCACCAAGTATTAGTAACCAATGATTTAAGTAACCGAGAGTTTGAAAGAATAAGTAACCGAGAGATTTAGAGAGTTTGAAAGATTTAGTAACCAAGAGATTGAGAGATTTAGTAACCAAAGAAAGCTTTGAGCTTTTAGAGAATTTATGAAAGCTTTGAGCTTTAGAATTTGGGAAAGCTTTGAGCTTTAGAGAATTTATGAAAGCTTTGAGCTTTAGAGAATTGAAAGAGAAAGCTTTGAGCTTTAGTAACCAAGGATTTGAAACCAAGATTTTTCAAAAACATTTTTCTTTTGAAAATCAACAAGATTCGGTTTTAAAGAAAACACCTTAAACTTTTAAAAAATCATAAACTTTTGAAACCAAATCTTTGAACATCAAACTTTTCACTATCACTAGAATTCATTCAAGGATTTTCGAAAACACAAGGATTTTCAAACACTTTCTTTAAAAACATTTCAAAACCGATTTTAAAGACTCACAAAAACTTCAAATTTTTGAAATCACAATTTTTCAATCATTTCAAATACTAGCAGCGGAAATCTACAAGAATTTATGTTGGGTTAAGCGCATAAGGATGATTGAAACATCCTTATACCGATTCAACCCAACTCACCAAAGAAATCAAAATTTTCTTAACTTTTGAAAAATAAAACCAAACATCCAAATCTTCAATCCCAAGAGCTTATGCTCTGATACCATGTTGGAATTTGAGTGTTTACATTGTGTTTGTAGAGAATTTGGAGAGAAAACTAAAAGAGAGAATAATGAGTCTTTAACTCAAATTTTTATTAAGCTCATAAGATGTTATGTTTACAATGAGTAGAACAACATATATATAGGCCCCTAAGGTCAATATGACCGTTGGGGATCAGAACAAATGGATGGAGGGATTGAATCCCAAAGTATGAAAGTGATGGGTCCACTTTTGTGCGGTCTGGCCTTCGTGTCGATCGACGTACTTTCGTGTCGATCGACACGACTCCAACGGTCGGATTCCAACGGTCGGATTATTTGAAATCGATGCCAAGTTTTTCCAGAGACGAGAGTGTCGATCGACATTCTTCCTTGTCGATCGACACTCCACTTCCAGGGAATTTCTTCGACCCGCGGGACGAGTGCCTCGATGCCAACCGTCCCGGATACTCGATGTGCGTCGTACTATACGTGTCGATCGACGCCACTCCTTGGTGTCGATCGACACTCTACATCTTTTCTTGATTCGCCTTAGAGCGCCACTCACTTGATGCGGCTTCAACTCGTCTTCATGCAGCCTAGCTTCTCCAAGGTAAGGACACTCTAGGCCGCCACCGTTCATGCCTTGGACGTGAGTGGACTAAGACGTTCCACCTTGTTTCACGTCTCGGTCTCCTCCGAGTTGCGTTCTGAGTCATTCCTCGTGCGGCCTCCTTCGTTCCTCATCCGGCCTCACTTCTTCTATACTTGAGTAGCCTAGAACGCCACTTACCAAGTCTTGAACGCCTCTTGACCATTCTTTCCCAATATTACCCGAACATGACTTTCATGGGTAACTTGGTTCCTTTACTTGAACACTGATGTGTTCTCCTTGTTTAACACAAATAAGTTGCTAGAAATGAACAATTAAACCATTTCGGATTTTAACGTATAATCACAAGTAATTCTCACTCCTAAATCAGCATACTATCAATTCCAAATGTAAACATAATGAAAATGATGATAAGATTTAGAAATAGCCTGATTTGGATGAGCTTTGCCGAATGTTTGATGCTCCATTCGGTTGATTTACGAGCTATCACCAATCTGTCTGATTTGGTGTCATTTGAAAAGTACCAAAGCTCATTCTTTTGCACCACCAACTCACGGCGCTTCCTCAGTATTGAGTGTAGTTGATGTCATAAAGAGGGCTTGCCATTTGCCTTCACCAATTTGCCACCCGAGACCATTTTCCAAAGTCTGTCCGAATGCAGTCTGGACACCTTCTGGTATTTTGGCTCTTACGTCTTCTGTAGGGCTCGGATTGATGCAAGGTTTTCTCCCCCTGAAACTATACAGGTTCTTCTAACTTTTTCATGTTGAGAGTTTTGCCACCAGACTTCTCAATTTTTCACGCACGCCTCTTCAAGACAGATTTGCGGTTCTGGGTCAGTTTGGAGACTTTGGCTTTGTAGCCTTCGTTGTTTACCGAATCACTTCGGAATCACTTGGAGAATTTTCTCCACTCTCTTATTGACCTTTCCATGGTCAGAATTAAAATTTCCCGAGCCTTTTCTTGAGTTGAAGAATATTGCCAAGAACCGGGTGGACTCGTCGATTAGGTAGAAACCGGATTTTCCCTTCCAAAACTTCTATGCGTGTTGCCTCTTCTTCTTTTCGGTATTGAATCATTTCCAATCTCTTTTTCTTCTTTGAGGCTCTCATGATCTCCTTTATCATTTAACACGTGATAAACAAGGGAGATTAAGTATATGTCATGAGGAATATCAAATGCTAAACTTATCAATAATTCAAACTTAATGATCAATTTAAGTTCATGAATTTAACTCGGTTTTCAAACAATGACATTTATGTTCACTAGTTTTAAAACCTAATCAATCGAATTAGAGAAGCATTTCCAATAGCATTATGATAATGGAATTATAAGAATTTAAATGGAATTGAGTTTAGAATGCTTCTCTATTTCCGTGAGAGGAAGTTCTCAAGAACTTCTTGATGGAATATCCCTTGAACGTGATTTCCACGCTATCTTGATAGTTTTGGATTCTTTGATCCTTCTTCGATCGGTTGTGGTTTTCTTCCACACCAGCTTGATGATGTATGGATTCATTGATCCGGGTGCCTCCTAGCTTGATTCTTCACTTAGGTAGTGCACTCCTTTAACAAGACCGAGTGGTATTCTCGGATTTTCTCCAACGGACAAGTATAGTTTCGGATTTTCTCCGAGATAAGTAAGCATTCTCAATCTCTTTTAGCTTACTTGAAAATGGGAGTTTGGAAAATTCTGGACCGGACCATGTACTGAGGGTCGGACTGGCATTGACGCCAGTCGACCCGCGGATCGACGAAGCACCGAGGAAAGGACGGACTGATGGTCGAACACGCAGATCAGATCAGTTCCTAGGATCCACGTGTTTATCCGATTACCCGACCCGGGTTTACGGATAAACACGCGGGTCGTGTACTGATCCGCGTCCGTCCCGCGTGTTGGCAACGAGTGACCCGCGTCCTAGCTCTCGATGCCACTCGTCCTGATCCGGCTTCCCGCGTCCTGATCCGCCGAGTCCCGATGCCGCGTGCCTTCTCTCGACCCGCGGATCAGATCCTCTCGACGCCAGCACGTGATCTGTCCGTACGGATCAGACCGTTGGGACTGTTGACCAAATTCAAATTTGGTCAACATTTTACTTTTTCCTTTATTTCTTTAGATCAGATTTTTCCTCTATAAATAGAGGTTGTAAGATTCATTTGTAATCATCCAAGTATCATTTTATTAATAAAAGAAGAGAAAATCTTTAGTTCTTATTTTATTTCTTTTCTTTCTTTACTTAAGCTTTTCTTAGTATTTTTCAATGTAGATTAAGGATAGACATTGCTTTTAGGGTTATATCCATTTGGATTGAACCCATATTATTTGGTCTATGATTTCTTAATCTTTCTTATTCAAACTCCAAATCTCTCCCCATATGTAATACTCGGTTTTGTATAAACCGGTTTGTGTGGATTCTTTCTTTAACACCTTTAGGTGTTTGTTGATCATAAGATGAGCTTAGACTCATCAAATTCCAACAGCTGAACGAAAGAATAGGCACCTGATGGAGGTGGTCAGGTCCATGATGTTCCACAACAATGTCCCAAAGAAGTTTTGGGGAGATGCACTAGTTTCGGCATGCTACTTGATCAACCGCATCCCTACCAAGATTCTCAATGATATCTCTCCATTTGAGGTACTGAACAAAACCAAACCTTCTATTTGTTGAAAGTACTCACCAAGCAAGTGAATCAAGTTGAGATTGTTGAGCTGAAGATGGCTTGATTGTTAAACTGAAGCTGATTTGATTAAGAGAAGAGAATGTTGAAATGAAGAACTAAGTCAGATTGGTTGTGAAATAGTGTTGGGCTTGATCAGAATCAGAATGGACTTTAGTTTGGGTCTGTGAACAGTAAAAACATTTTTATTGATTCTTTCTTTATACATATGTATGTGGTTGTAAACAAGGTGAATAAGATCAGATCAACAAAAATCTCTCTCTCTCTAAACTCTCTCTCTTGTTCTAGATCTGGATCACCACAAGATCATCCTTAATCTCTTAAATCTCTTCCGATCTCTTAAAATCTTCACTATTAACCACTTACGTGTGTTTGGGTGTGTGTGTTTTGTTTTGATTCCAGGAGAACAAATAAACAAGCTTGAACCTAAGATTGTCAAAGCTATGTTCATTGGGTACTCTCCAAATCAGATGGGATACAACTATCTCTTCCAGTTGTTCTTAAAGGGAGCAACTATCTCTTGTGGTCTAGAACCACAAAGACAGTACTAAGGAGTCGTGGGCTTTGGGTACACTGCCTAATCTCTCAAGATGTGTTTGAGGACACGAAAAAGGCTGGAACCTCTGGAGCTGAAGCTGGAGAAGGTGGCGTAGAGTCTCATGCCAAGATCAGCACCAGCACAGAGGATTCCAAGTGGATCCAAGAGGATCAGCTTGTTCTTGCTGTTCTTCAGAGCTCTCTGGAGCAGAGCATCCTTGCTTCTTACTCCTATGTGGAGACAGCAAAGGAGTTGTGGGAGACTCTCTTGGGGGTTTATGGTAATGAATCCAATCTTAGTAGAATCTTTGAAATTAAGAGAGCTCTAAACAACCTTCAGCAAGAAGGGAAAGAGTTCAAGGATCTCTTTGGAGAGTTCAGAGGGCTATGGGCTGAATTAGATATGCTCAGACCGCCCACTCTTGATGTCAAAGAGATGATTGAGAGGAGAGAGCAAGATCAAGTATTTGGACTGCTCCTCACTCTAGATGAGTCTTACACAGGACTGATTCATCATATCTTGCGGCTTGAGAAGATGCCTACGTTAAACCAAGTGTTGGAATTTAGAGAATCTACATTGTGTTTGAACTTATTTAGAGAGAAAATGTAGAGAGAAAAGAGAGAGAACTATATGAGTCTTTTTACTCAGATTTTTATTAAGTTCTTAAGTTGTTCTTTTACAAGTGATAAATCAAGTTATAAATAGAGAAGCACAAGGTCATGTGACCGTTACAAACTCAGATCAAGAGGGAAGAGAAAGTGGTCCCAAGAGTGGGAAAGTGACATGAGGAGAGTTTGGCTTCTAGCTTGATAGTGACTTGTCCTTGGGTTGGTGAGGACCACTTCTTGATCTCCTTTCTCTCTAACGTCTCTTTGTAGTCTTTCTTGATCTGATTTGTCTTGAACTTCTTCTTCTTTTATTTAAATAGCAAGTTGATTTAAATTAAATCAATAAGCTTCTAAATTCAAGTTCCCTCCTTTCTCAACATTCAGATTTCAAACCGGGACCACACGGAGAACGTTGGTCCGCGTCTCACCCATTCAAACTGATCCGCGTCCTTCTTCGTACCGCGGGTCGAGTGCTGTCTTGCGTCTTCAATTCTTCCCGCGTCTCGAGTATAACGTGTTGCGGGTCGAGTGTGCTTCGATGCCACTCGTACTGATCCGCAACTTTCTTGTCTCGCGGGTCGAGTGTGTCCCGATCCACTTCTCATTCTAATCCGTGTCTCGATCCACACTTCCTAAGTTACCCGAATATTATTTTCCACCGTGGTAACTTATTATTCACTTTAGTAACTTAAGAGATGATAAATGATTAATCACTCTTAAGTACTCTCCTTGATTAACACTCCCCCTCAAGTCCAAACACAACAAAGTGAAGTGTGGACTTGGAGATACAAGGAGAGGCCTCATTAAAACCTTAGTAGATAAAACCCATTGGGATAAAACTCTACTAAGGGAAAAGAGTACCAACTCAATGATATAGGGGAATTCAATCAAGGTCTTGATCATTTGTTGAGCTTCGGTCCTCGGCCTTGCTCTTCTCTTCATGCTTCCTTTCTAATACTCCCCCTCAAGCTTAGTCGTCGGGACGCCTTAAGGACCAAAGGCTAAGCTTGCAACACGCCATTGCCTCGGTTTTGCTCTTGATATGAAACCGGCTCCTCATCAAGTTTGTCTCATTCCTTTAGCCTTTCTTTGACTTGATTTCTCTTCTTAAGATTCCACCAGTCTTTCCTCTCCGCTTCTTGTGGCGGCTGTTCTTGGTGGCCATTGGTTCTAATCTCCAAACATGTGCAGCACCTTCTCCATGCTTGTTCCTTCTTGGTATTTCTGTTCCTTTGATTCACTTGCATTCAGCCCCTTTCTTTGCATCTAAGCCCTCTCCTCTTAAAGATCCTAAAGAGGAAAATCAGAGTTTGTGTGAGTGGGAAGTGTAGTTATAGATAACAAATAAGTTGCTAGAAATGAACAATTAAACCATTTCGGATTTTAACATATAATCACAAGTAATTCTCACTCCTAAATCAGCATACTATCAATTCCAAATGTAAACATAATGAAAATGATGATAAGATTTAGAAATAGCCTGATTTGGATGAGCTTTGCCGAATGTTTGATGCTCCATTCGGTTGATTTACGAGCTATCACCAATCTGTCTGATTTGGTGTCATTTGAAAAGTATCAAAGCTCATTCTTTTGCACCACCAACTCACGGCGCTTCCTCAGTATTGAGTGTAGTTGATGTCATAAAGAGGGCTTGCCATTTGCCTTCACCAATTTGCCACCCGAGACCATTTTCCAAAGTCTGTCCGAATGCAGTCTGGACACCTTCTGGTATTTTGGCTCTTACGTCTTCTGTAGGGCTCGGATTGATGCAAGGTTTTCTCCCCCTGAAACTATACAGGTTCTTCTAACTTTTTCATGTTGAGAGTTTTGCCACCAGACTTCTCAATTTTTCACGCACGCCTCTTCAAGACAGATTTGCGGTTCTGGGTCAGTTTGGAGACTTTGGCTTTGTAGCCTTCGTTGTTTACCGAATCACTTCGGAATCACTTGGAGAATTTTCTCCACTCTCTTATTGACCTTTCCATGGTCAGAATTAAAATTTCCCGAGCCTTTTCTTGAGTTGAAGAATATTGCCAAGAACCGGGTGGACTCGTCGATTAGGTAGAAACCGGATTTTCCCTTCCAAAACTTCTATGCGTGTTGCCTCTTCTTCTTTTCGGTATTGAATCATTTCCAAGCTCTTTTTCTTCTTTGAGGCTCTCATGATCTCCTTTATCATTAAACACGTGATAAACAAGGGAGATTAAGTATATGTCATGAGGAATATCAAATGCTAAACTTATCAATAATTCAAACTTAATGATCAATTTAAGTTCATGAATTTAACTCGGTTTTCAAACAATGACATTTATGTTCACTAGTTTTAAAACCTAATCAATCGAATTAGAGAAGCATTTCCAATAGCATTATGATAATGGAATTATAAAAATTTAAATGGAATTGAGTTTAGAATGCTTCTCTATTTCCGTGAGAGGAAGTTCTCAAGAACTTCTTGATGGAATATCCCTTGAACGTGATTTCCACGCTATCTTGATAGTTTTGGATTCTTTGATCCTTCTTCGATCGGTTGTGGTTTTCTTCCACACCAGCTTGATGATGTATGGATTCATTGATCCGGGTGCCTCCTAGCTTGATTCTTCACTTAGGTAGTGCACTCCTTTAACAAGACCGAGTGGTATTCTCGGATTTTCTCCAACGGACAAGTATAGTTTCGGATTTTCTCCGAGATAAGTAAGCATTCTCAATCTCTTTTAGCTTACTTGACAACCACGAGTTCTTGACTCGAAAATAAAGAGCAACAATGGCTCGACGATAGAGAGCATCAATGGCTTCTCTTTAAATCCAAATAAGCATTCTCAATCTCTTTTAGCTTATTGGTAAATGCGAGTTCTTGACTCGGAAATGAGGAGCTTCAATGGCTCGAAAAATAGAGAGCATCAATGGCTTCTCTTTGAATGAAGTGAACCGGGAAAATAGAATTTCAAATTTTCCAACGGTTCAAAGATGATCGGAATGAAAGATTTAGTAACCGAATTTTGAAAGATGGGTAACCAAAGAATTTGTGACCGAGAGCTTTGAGTATCCGAGAGTATTTAGTAACCAAAGTATTAATAGCCGAGAGTTTTTTTTTTTTTTTTTTTTTTTTGAGTAACAAAGTATTTGAGAATTTGAGTGTAAGTAACCGAGAGAATTTGTAGTAACCAAAGTATGAGTATCCGAGAGATTTTAGTGACCAAAGATTTTTGAAACCGAAAGATTTTAGTAACCAAGAGTAGTTAGTTGAGTGACCAAAAGATTAGTGACCGAAAGCTTTTGAGAAGACCAAAGTATGATTTTGAGAATCCCATTGGAATGAAGGAATAAGAGAATTTGGAGAATTTGAGAAGAGAGATTTTGAAGAATTTGTAACCAAGATTTTAAACCAAGATTTTTCAAAGACATTTTCTTTAAATCCAGATTTGAAATCAAAATTTTCAACCTTTTGAAATCAAACTTTTCAAATTCACTAGGATATCTTCAAAGATTTTCGAAAGCAAAGATTTTCCAAATACTTTTCTTTAAAATAAACAAAATCCGGTTTAAAGAAAACAAAACTTTAAACTTTTGAAATCAAAATTTTTCAAACATTTCAAATACTTGCAGCGGAAAAACAACTTAGAATTTGTGTTGGGTTAAGCGCATGAGAAAGATTGAAACTTCCTCATACCGATTCAACCCAACTCACCAAAGAAATCAACATTTTTGAACTTTTGAAAATCAAAACCGAATCTTTAACAAGCAAAAAAACATTTTTCAGCGGAAATCTACAAGAATTTGTGTTGGTGTAAGCGCATGAGAAAGATTGAAACTTCCTCATACCGATTCAATCCAACTCACCAAAGAAATCAAAATTGTCGAAAATTTTGAAAAATAAAAAAAAAAACCGAATCTCCAAATCTCTAACTCAAGAGCTTATGCTCTGATACCATGTTGGAATTTAGAGAATCTACATTGTGTTTGAACTTATTTAGAGAGAAAATGTAGAGAGAAAAGAGAGAGAACTATATGAGTCTTTTTACTCAGATTTTTATTAAGTTCTTAAGTTGTTCTTTTACAAGTGATAAATCAAGTTATAAATAGAGAAGCACAAGGTCATGTGACCGTTACAAACTCAGATCAAGAGGGAAGAGAAAGTGGTCCCAAGAGTGGGAAAGTGACATGAGGAGAGTTTGGCTTCTAGCTTGATAGTGACTTGTCCTTGGGTTGGTGAGGACCACTTCTTGATCTCCTTTCTCTCTAACGTCTCTTTGTAGTCTTTCTTGATCTGATTTGTCTTGAACTTCTTCTTCTTTTATTTAAATAGCAAGTTGATTTAAATTAAATCAATAAGCTTCTAAATTCAAGTTCCCTCCTTTCTCAACATTCAGATTTCAAACCGGGACCACACGGAGAACGTTGGTCCGCGTCTCCACCATTCAAACTGATCCGCGTCCTTCTTCGTACCGCGGGTCGAGTGCTGTCTCGCGTCTTCAATTCTTCCCGCGTCTCGAGTATAACGTGTTGCGGGTCGAGTGTGCTTTGATGCCACTCGTACTGATCCGCAACTTTCTTTTCTCGCGGGTCGAGTGTGTCCCGATCCACTTCTCATTCTAATCCGTGTCTTGATCCACACTTCCTAAGTTACCCGAATATTATTTTCCACCGTGGTAACTTATTATTCACTTTAGTAACTTAAGAGATGATAAATGATTAATCACTCTTAAGTACTCTCCTTGATTAACACCAAGTGTGTATGATGATTCAGAAGGAGGAAGGCTCTAAAGGTCTCTTTAAAGGGACAAGTGAGACTGCCCATATGGGCAGAAGCAAAGAAGCGGTTGAAGCTGCCCATGTAAGCAGAGGTGGTTATCAAACTGAAAGAAAACAACTATGGTGTGAGCATTGTAAGATGAAGGGAAAGGTTACAATAGCAAATGGACAGGATGTTGAGATTAGGGGAATCGGAGATTTAGAGTAGTTTAGTAAAAATACAAAAGCTCTATTCATGCCTGAGTTCGCTACTAATCTATTGTCTGTTCAGAAAGCTACTAAGGACCTTGATTGTTTGGCTGTGTTTAGTTCTGATGATGTGTGGTTTCAGGACACTAAGTCAGGGAAGACCATTGGGGAAGGTTGCTCCAAAGATGGTCTCTATATTTTGGATGTGTTGGACAACAAGCAACCAGTAGTGGATATTGCGGCTAATCACTCGGCTCCAAGTTCAGGAAGTATGAACTCTTTTTGGCATGAAAGGCTCGGTCATCCCCACCTCAGTGCCCTTAAACTTGTTTTGCCTCATCAGAAGGATCAAGATCATCAAGATTGTGAAGCATGTATTCTAGGGAAACATTGTAGAACTGTTTTTCCAGAATCATCTAGTGTGTATGATGCTTGTTTTGATCTAGTTCACTCTGATGTATGGACAACACCGTGTGTAACTCGAGATGAATCCAATCTTAGTAGAATCTTTGAAATTAAGAGAGCTCTAAACAACCTTCAGCAAGAAGGGAAAGAGTTCAAGGATCTCTTTGGAGAGTTCAGAGGGCTATGGGCTGAATTAGATATGCTCAGACCGCCCACTCTTGATGTCAAAGAGATGATTGAGAGGAGAGAGCAAGATCAAGTATTTGGACTGCTCCTCACTCTAGATGAGTCTTACACAGGACTGATTCATCATATCTTGCGGCTTGAGAAGATGCCTACGTTAAACCAAGTGTTGGAATTTAGAGAATCTACATTGTGTTTGAACTTATTTAGAGAGAAAATGTAGAGAGAAAAGAGAGAGAACTATATGAGTCTTTTTACTCAGATTTTTATTAAGTTCTTAAGTTGTTCTTTTACAAGTGATAAATCAAGTTATAAATAGAGAAGCACAAGGTCATGTGACCGTTACAAACTCAGATCAAGAGGGAAGAGAAAGTGGTCCCAAGAGTGGGAAAGTGACATGAGGAGAGTTTGGCTTCTAGCTTGATAGTGACTTGTCCTTGGGTTGGTGAGGACCACTTCTTGATCTCCTTTCTCTCTAACGTCTCTTTGTAGTCTTTCTTGATCTGATTTGTCTTGAACTTCTTCTTCTTTTATTTAAATAGCAAGTTGATTTAAATTAAATCAATAAGCTTCTAAATTCAAGTTCCCTCCTTTCTCAACATTCAGATTTCAAACCGGGACCACACGGAGAACGTTGGTCCGCGTCTCCACCATTCAAACTGATCCGCGTCCTTCTTCGTACCGCGGGTCGAGTGCTGTCTCGCGTCTCGAGTATAACGTGTTGCGGGTCGAGTGTGCTTTGATGCCACTCGTACTGATCCGCAACTTTCTTGTCTCGCGGGTCGAGTGTGTCCCGATCCACTTCTCATTCTAATCCGTGTCTCGATCCACACTTCCTAAGTTACCCGAATATTATTTTCCACCGTGGTAACTTATTATTCACTTTAGTAACTTAAGAGATGATAAATGATTAATCACTCTTAAGTACTCTCCTTGATTAACAGATAGAAGTGATAGAAGATCAACAACCGGCTTCCCGCGTCCTGATCCGGCTTCCCGCGTCCTGATCCGCCGAGTCCCGATGCCGCGTGCCTTCTCTCGACCCGCGGATCAGATCCTCTCGACGCCAGCACGTGATCTGTCCGTACGGATCAGACCGTTGGGACTGTTGACCAAATTCAAATTTGGTCAACATTTTACTTTTTCCTTTATTTCTTTAGATCAGATTTTTCCTCTATAAATAGAGGTTGTAAGATTCATTTGTAATCATCCAAGTATCATTTTATTAATAAAAGAAGAGAAAATCTTTAGTTCTTATTTTATTTCTTTTCTTTCTTTACTTAAGCTTTTCTTAGTATTTTTCAATGTAGATTAAGGATAGACATTGCTTTTAGGGTTATATCCATTTGGATTGAACCCATATTATTTGGTCTATGATTTCTTAATCTTTCTTATTCAAACTCCAAATCTCTCCCCATATGTAATACTCGGTTTTGTATAAACCGGTTTGTGTGGATTCTTTCTTTAACACCTTTAGGTGTTTGTTGATCATAAGATGAGCTTAGACTCATCAAATTCCAACAGCTGAACGAAAGAATAGGCACCTGATGGAGGTGGTCAGGTCCATGATGTTCCACAACAATGTCCCAAAGAAGTTTTGGGGAGATGCACTAGTTTCGGCATGCTACTTGATCAACCGCATCCCTACCAAGATTCTCAATGATATCTCTCCATTTGAGGTACTGAACAAAACCAAACCTTCTATTTGTTGAAAGTACTCACCAAGCAAGTGAATCAAGTTGAGATTGTTGAGCTGAAGATGGCTTGATTGTTAAACTGAAGCTGATTTGATTAAGAGAAGAGAATGTTGAAATGAAGAACTAAGTCAGATTGGTTGTGAAATAGTGTTGGGCTTGATCAGAATCAGAATGGACTTTAGTTTGGGTCTGTGAACAGTAAAAACATTTTTATTGATTCTTTCTTTATACATATGTATGTGGTTGTAAACAAGGTGAATAAGATCAGATCAACAAAAATCTCTCTCTCTCTAAACTCTCTCTCTTGTTCTAGATCTGGATCACCACAAGATCATCCTTAATCTCTTAAATCTCTTCCGATCTCTTAAAATCTTCACTATTAACCACTTACGTGTGTTTGGGTGTGTGTGTTTTGTTTTGATTCCAGGAGAACAAATAAACAAGCTTGAACCTAAGATTGTCAAAGCTATGTTCATTGGGTACTCTCCAAATCAGATGGGATACAACTATCTCTTCCAGTTGTTCTTAAAGGGAGCAACTATCTCTTGTGGTCTAGAACCACAAAGACAGTACTAAGGAGTCGTGGGCTTTGGGTACACTGCCTAATCTCTCAAGATGTGTTTGAGGACACGAAAAAGGCTGGAACCTCTGGAGCTGAAGCTGGAGAAGGTGGCGTAGAGTCTCATGCCAAGATCAGCACCAGCACAGAGGATTCCAAGTGGATCCAAGAGGATCAGCTTGTTCTTGCTGTTCTTCAGAGCTCTCTGGAGCAGAGCATCCTTGCTTCTTACTCCTATGTGGAGACAGCAAAGGAGTTGTGGGAGACTCTCTTGGGGGTTTATGGTAATGAATCCAATCTTAGTAGAATCTTTGAAATTAAGAGAGCTCTAAACAACCTTCAGCAAGAAGGGAAAGAGTTCAAGGATCTCTTTGGAGAGTTCAGAGGGCTATGGGCTGAATTAGATATGCTCAGACCGCCCACTCTTGATGTCAAAGAGATGATTGAGAGGAGAGAGCAAGATCAAGTATTTGGACTGCTCCTCACTCTAGATGAGTCTTACACAGGACTGATTCATCATATCTTGCGGCTTGAGAAGATGCCTACGTTAAACCAAGTGTTGGAATTTAGAGAATCTACATTGTGTTTGAACTTATTTAGAGAGAAAATGTAGAGAGAAAAGAGAGAGAACTATATGAGTCTTTTTACTCAGATTTTTATTAAGTTCTTAAGTTGTTCTTTTACAAGTGATAAATCAAGTTATAAATAGAGAAGCACAAGGTCATGTGACCGTTACAAACTCAGATCAAGAGGGAAGAGAAAGTGGTCCCAAGAGTGGGAAAGTGACATGAGGAGAGTTTGGCTTCTAGCTTGATAGTGACTTGTCCTTGGGTTGGTGAGGACCACTTCTTGATCTCCTTTCTCTCTAACGTCTCTTTGTAGTCTTTCTTGATCTGATTTGTCTTGAACTTCTTCTTCTTTTATTTAAATAGCAAGTTGATTTAAATTAAATCAATAAGCTTCTAAATTCAAGTTCCCTCCTTTCTCAACATTCAGATTTCAAACCGGGACCACACGGAGAACGTTGGTCCGCGTCTCACCCATTCAAACTGATCCGCGTCCTTCTTCGTACCGCGGGTCGAGTGCTGTCTTGCGTCTTCAATTCTTCCCGCGTCTCGAGTATAACGTGTTGCGGGTCGAGTGTGCTTCGATGCCACTCGTACTGATCCGCAACTTTCTTGTCTCGCGGGTCGAGTGTGTCCCGATCCACTTCTCATTCTAATCCGTGTCTCGATCCACACTTCCTAAGTTACCCGAATATTATTTTCCACCGTGGTAACTTATTATTCACTTTAGTAACTTAAGAGATGATAAATGATTAATCACTCTTAAGTACTCTCCTTGATTAACACTCCCCCTCAAGTCCAAACACAACAAAGTGAAGTGTGGACTTGGAGATACAAGGAGAGGCCTCATTAAAACCTTAGTAGATAAAACCCATTGGGATAAAACTCTACTAAGGGAAAAGAGTACCAACTCAATGATATAGGGGAATTCAATCAAGGTCTTGATCATTTGTTGAGCTTCGGTCCTCGGCCTTGCTCTTCTCTTCATGCTTCCTTTCTAATACTCCCCCTCAAGCTTAGTCGTCGGGACGCCTTAAGGACCAAAGGCTAAGCTTGCAACACGCCATTGCCTCGGTTTTGCTCTTGATATGAAACCGGCTCCTCATCAAGTTTGTCTCATTCCTTTAGCCTTTCTTTGACTTGATTTCTCTTCTTAAGATTCCACCAGTCTTTCCTCTCCGCTTCTTGTGGCGGCTGTTCTTGGTGGCCATTGGTTCTAATCTCCAAACATGTGCAGCACCTTCTCCATGCTTGTTCCTTCTTGGTATTTCTGTTCCTTTGATTCACTTGCATTCAGCCCCTTTCTTTGCATCTAAGCCCTCTCCTCTTAAAGATCCTAAAGAGGAAAATCAGAGTTTGTGTGAGTGGGAAGTGTAGTTATAGATAACAAATAAGTTGCTAGAAATGAACAATTAAACCATTTCGGATTTTAACATATAATCACAAGTAATTCTCACTCCTAAATCAGCATACTATCAATTCCAAATGTAAACATAATGAAAATGATGATAAGATTTAGAAATAGCCTGATTTGGATGAGCTTTGCCGAATGTTTGATGCTCCATTCGGTTGATTTACGAGCTATCACCAATCTGTCTGATTTGGTGTCATTTGAAAAGTATCAAAGCTCATTCTTTTGCACCACCAACTCACGGCGCTTCCTCAGTATTGAGTGTAGTTGATGTCATAAAGAGGGCTTGCCATTTGCCTTCACCAATTTGCCACCCGAGACCATTTTCCAAAGTCTGTCCGAATGCAGTCTGGACACCTTCTGGTATTTTGGCTCTTACGTCTTCTGTAGGGCTCGGATTGATGCAAGGTTTTCTCCCCCTGAAACTATACAGGTTCTTCTAACTTTTTCATGTTGAGAGTTTTGCCACCAGACTTCTCAATTTTTCACGCACGCCTCTTCAAGACAGATTTGCGGTTCTGGGTCAGTTTGGAGACTTTGGCTTTGTAGCCTTCGTTGTTTACCGAATCACTTCGGAATCACTTGGAGAATTTTCTCCACTCTCTTATTGACCTTTCCATGGTCAGAATTAAAATTTCCCGAGCCTTTTCTTGAGTTGAAGAATATTGCCAAGAACCGGGTGGACTCGTCGATTAGGTAGAAACCGGATTTTCCCTTCCAAAACTTCTATGCGTGTTGCCTCTTCTTCTTTTCGGTATTGAATCATTTCCAAGCTCTTTTTCTTCTTTGAGGCTCTCATGATCTCCTTTATCATTAAACACGTGATAAACAAGGGAGATTAAGTATATGTCATGAGGAATATCAAATGCTAAACTTATCAATAATTCAAACTTAATGATCAATTTAAGTTCATGAATTTAACTCGGTTTTCAAACAATGACATTTATGTTCACTAGTTTTAAAACCTAATCAATCGAATTAGAGAAGCATTTCCAATAGCATTATGATAATGGAATTATAAAAATTTAAATGGAATTGAGTTTAGAATGCTTCTCTATTTCCGTGAGAGGAAGTTCTCAAGAACTTCTTGATGGAATATCCCTTGAACGTGATTTCCACGCTATCTTGATAGTTTTGGATTCTTTGATCCTTCTTCGATCGGTTGTGGTTTTCTTCCACACCAGCTTGATGATGTATGGATTCATTGATCCGGGTGCCTCCTAGCTTGATTCTTCACTTAGGTAGTGCACTCCTTTAACAAGACCGAGTGGTATTCTCGGATTTTCTCCAACGGACAAGTATAGTTTCGGATTTTCTCCGAGATAAGTAAGCATTCTCAATCTCTTTTAGCTTACTTGACAACCACGAGTTCTTGACTCGAAAATAAAGAGCAACAATGGCTCGACGATAGAGAGCATCAATGGCTTCTCTTTAAATCCAAATAAGCATTCTCAATCTCTTTTAGCTTATTGGTAAATGCGAGTTCTTGACTCGGAAATGAGGAGCTTCAATGGCTCGAAAAATAGAGAGCATCAATGGCTTCTCTTTGAATGAAGTGAACCGGGAAAATAGAATTTCAAATTTTCCAACGGTTCAAAGATGATCGGAATGAAAGATTTAGTAACCGAATTTTGAAAGATGGGTAACCAAAGAATTTGTGACCGAGAGCTTTGAGTATCCGAGAGTATTTAGTAACCAAAGTATTAATAGCCGAGAGTTTTTTTTTTTTTTTTTTTTTTTTGAGTAACAAAGTATTTGAGAATTTGAGTGTAAGTAACCGAGAGAATTTGTAGTAACCAAAGTATGAGTATCCGAGAGATTTTAGTGACCAAAGATTTTTGAAACCGAAAGATTTTAGTAACCAAGAGTAGTTAGTTGAGTGACCAAAAGATTAGTGACCGAAAGCTTTTGAGAAGACCAAAGTATGATTTTGAGAATCCCATTGGAATGAAGGAATAAGAGAATTTGGAGAATTTGAGAAGAGAGATTTTGAAGAATTTGTAACCAAGATTTTAAACCAAGATTTTTCAAAGACATTTTCTTTAAATCCAGATTTGAAATCAAAATTTTCAACCTTTTGAAATCAAACTTTTCAAATTCACTAGGATATCTTCAAAGATTTTCGAAAGCAAAGATTTTCCAAATACTTTTCTTTAAAATAAACAAAATCCGGTTTAAAGAAAACAAAACTTTAAACTTTTGAAATCAAAATTTTTCAAACATTTCAAATACTTGCAGCGGAAAAACAACTTAGAATTTGTGTTGGGTTAAGCGCATGAGAAAGATTGAAACTTCCTCATACCGATTCAACCCAACTCACCAAAGAAATCAACATTTTTGAACTTTTGAAAATCAAAACCGAATCTTTAACAAGCAAAAAAACATTTTTCAGCGGAAATCTACAAGAATTTGTGTTGGTGTAAGCGCATGAGAAAGATTGAAACTTCCTCATACCGATTCAATCCAACTCACCAAAGAAATCAAAATTGTCGAAAATTTTGAAAAATAAAAAAAAAAACCGAATCTCCAAATCTCTAACTCAAGAGCTTATGCTCTGATACCATGTTGGAATTTAGAGAATCTACATTGTGTTTGAACTTATTTAGAGAGAAAATGTAGAGAGAAAAGAGAGAGAACTATATGAGTCTTTTTACTCAGATTTTTATTAAGTTCTTAAGTTGTTCTTTTACAAGTGATAAATCAAGTTATAAATAGAGAAGCACAAGGTCATGTGACCGTTACAAACTCAGATCAAGAGGGAAGAGAAAGTGGTCCCAAGAGTGGGAAAGTGACATGAGGAGAGTTTGGCTTCTAGCTTGATAGTGACTTGTCCTTGGGTTGGTGAGGACCACTTCTTGATCTCCTTTCTCTCTAACGTCTCTTTGTAGTCTTTCTTGATCTGATTTGTCTTGAACTTCTTCTTCTTTTATTTAAATAGCAAGTTGATTTAAATTAAATCAATAAGCTTCTAAATTCAAGTTCCCTCCTTTCTCAACATTCAGATTTCAAACCGGGACCACACGGAGAACGTTGGTCCGCGTCTCCACCATTCAAACTGATCCGCGTCCTTCTTCGTACCGCGGGTCGAGTGCTGTCTCGCGTCTTCAATTCTTCCCGCGTCTCGAGTATAACGTGTTGCGGGTCGAGTGTGCTTTGATGCCACTCGTACTGATCCGCAACTTTCTTTTCTCGCGGGTCGAGTGTGTCCCGATCCACTTCTCATTCTAATCCGTGTCTTGATCCACACTTCCTAAGTTACCCGAATATTATTTTCCACCGTGGTAACTTATTATTCACTTTAGTAACTTAAGAGATGATAAATGATTAATCACTCTTAAGTACTCTCCTTGATTAACACCAAGTGTGTATGATGATTCAGAAGGAGGAAGGCTCTAAAGGTCTCTTTAAAGGGACAAGTGAGACTGCCCATATGGGCAGAAGCAAAGAAGCGGTTGAAGCTGCCCATGTAAGCAGAGGTGGTTATCAAACTGAAAGAAAACAACTATGGTGTGAGCATTGTAAGATGAAGGGAAAGGTTACAATAGCAAATGGACAGGATGTTGAGATTAGGGGAATCGGAGATTTAGAGTAGTTTAGTAAAAATACAAAAGCTCTATTCATGCCTGAGTTCGCTACTAATCTATTGTCTGTTCAGAAAGCTACTAAGGACCTTGATTGTTTGGCTGTGTTTAGTTCTGATGATGTGTGGTTTCAGGACACTAAGTCAGGGAAGACCATTGGGGAAGGTTGCTCCAAAGATGGTCTCTATATTTTGGATGTGTTGGACAACAAGCAACCAGTAGTGGATATTGCGGCTAATCACTCGGCTCCAAGTTCAGGAAGTATGAACTCTTTTTGGCATGAAAGGCTCGGTCATCCCCACCTCAGTGCCCTTAAACTTGTTTTGCCTCATCAGAAGGATCAAGATCATCAAGATTGTGAAGCATGTATTCTAGGGAAACATTGTAGAACTGTTTTTCCAGAATCATCTAGTGTGTATGATGCTTGTTTTGATCTAGTTCACTCTGATGTATGGACAACACCGTGTGTAACTCGAGATGAATCCAATCTTAGTAGAATCTTTGAAATTAAGAGAGCTCTAAACAACCTTCAGCAAGAAGGGAAAGAGTTCAAGGATCTCTTTGGAGAGTTCAGAGGGCTATGGGCTGAATTAGATATGCTCAGACCGCCCACTCTTGATGTCAAAGAGATGATTGAGAGGAGAGAGCAAGATCAAGTATTTGGACTGCTCCTCACTCTAGATGAGTCTTACACAGGACTGATTCATCATATCTTGCGGCTTGAGAAGATGCCTACGTTAAACCAAGTGTTGGAATTTAGAGAATCTACATTGTGTTTGAACTTATTTAGAGAGAAAATGTAGAGAGAAAAGAGAGAGAACTATATGAGTCTTTTTACTCAGATTTTTATTAAGTTCTTAAGTTGTTCTTTTACAAGTGATAAATCAAGTTATAAATAGAGAAGCACAAGGTCATGTGACCGTTACAAACTCAGATCAAGAGGGAAGAGAAAGTGGTCCCAAGAGTGGGAAAGTGACATGAGGAGAGTTTGGCTTCTAGCTTGATAGTGACTTGTCCTTGGGTTGGTGAGGACCACTTCTTGATCTCCTTTCTCTCTAACGTCTCTTTGTAGTCTTTCTTGATCTGATTTGTCTTGAACTTCTTCTTCTTTTATTTAAATAGCAAGTTGATTTAAATTAAATCAATAAGCTTCTAAATTCAAGTTCCCTCCTTTCTCAACATTCAGATTTCAAACCGGGACCACACGGAGAACGTTGGTCCGCGTCTCCACCATTCAAACTGATCCGCGTCCTTCTTCGTACCGCGGGTCGAGTGCTGTCTCGCGTCTCGAGTATAACGTGTTGCGGGTCGAGTGTGCTTTGATGCCACTCGTACTGATCCGCAACTTTCTTGTCTCGCGGGTCGAGTGTGTCCCGATCCACTTCTCATTCTAATCCGTGTCTCGATCCACACTTCCTAAGTTACCCGAATATTATTTTCCACCGTGGTAACTTATTATTCACTTTAGTAACTTAAGAGATGATAAATGATTAATCACTCTTAAGTACTCTCCTTGATTAACAGATAGAAGTGATAGAAGATCAACAACCGGCTATTGTACTTTCATCGGTGGGAATTTGGTTACTTGGAGGACTAAGAAGCAAAAGGAAGTGTCTTGTTCAAGTGCGGAAGCCGAGTATAGAGCAATGAAGAAGTTGTCGAATGAGCTTTCTTGGCTTAAGGGGATTCTTGCACACTTGGGTATTGAAACGGATAAACCGATGATCATGCATTGTGATAATCAAGCCACAATTCACATAGCGACGAACTCGGTGTTTCATGAAAGGACGAAGCACATTGAGATTGATTGTTATAAAGTCCGTGAGAAGATTAAACAAGGATGGACTTTCCCGTGCTACACAAGAAGCGAAGATCAATTGGCGGATATCTTTACCAAGTCCGCAAGTCTCAAAGTTTGCAACCGGATCATTAGCAAACTTGGGCTTGTGGATTTGACTCATCCGTAGAAGACCTCTTACTTGCAATCATCATACTCTTTTTCCCTTAGCGAGGTTTTGTCCCACGTGGTTTTCTTTGCTAAGGTTTTTAATGAGGTGATGGTTGCGAGTTCCAAGTTAAGCATAATCCTTATGTTTAACTTGAGGGGGAGTATTGACCTTAGTACCATCAAAATGTGCTAAGGGAATAAAAAGAATGGTTGGGTAAATAAAGGATGGAGTTTGGTTCGGAGGATCTCGACCCGCGGTAAGGGTACTCGAGGCGCGGGTCGACATGGCATCGAGGATCGCGTGTCCCGCGGTACGGACCCGATACGCGGTAAGTTCAAAATCCCACCATTCCTCCTATCTCCACGTGCGGCTTCTCTTCTCTACCGTGCGGCCTGACACCTGGAGGATAAGAGGGAGTGAGGCCGCGTCCGTACTGTGGATAAGGTTCCACTTTATGTCGACATTTTCCTCTTTACCCAAACGGTCATGTTGACCAAACCTAGTACTTTTCTATTTATAGATTGTATTCATCATTGTTATCATTTATCTTGAATAATAAAATGTTTCAAGTTCATATTCTCTTAATCTCTTAATCTCATCTAATCTTTCTTAATCTCTTTAATCTTTCCGCTTATTACTCTAAAATCTTACAAAGAAGATGGCATGGCTATGGCTGCATCTAGTGAGTTTTTGAGAAAAGCTGATTTGGATGCTCTCATCAGCATTCTTGAGTGAATTCTCAGCCTTGTTTGAGCTTGTGTGTGTGATTCACATAGGAGCAAACATCAGTACCGTATCAGAGAATCATCATCACTCTGTGTCGTGCTATCAATCCATCAACACTCCCCACAATCTGATCTCACACGAAAGAGTGAACACCATCGTGTTTGATTCCATCTTCCACCATTCAACCACCACAAGAAAGAGCGAACGCCAGCTTGTGGTTCCAGCCATCGAATCAGGTTGTAAGACTCACCACCGAGTCGTACATCATCTGGTATCAGAGCCAAAGGTCCCAACCTTTGGTTTCTCTATCCCTTTCTTATTTGCTTGAATTATGATTTGAATTTGTTTCTGCTTTGTTTGCTTCATAGTTGTTTTGAATTTTGTTTCAGATTGCTTTAAACCCAGAAAAACCCATAAAAATAGTTTTTGTTTCATAGTTGTTTCCAATATCTGTTTCAGATTTCTTAAAACCCCTTTAACCCATAGAAAAAAAAAATGTTTTTGCTTCATATTTTTTTTCAATCTCTGTTTCCAGCTTGTTTAAGAACCAAAACCCCTAAAGAAGTTTACCTATTGCATTTCTGTTTACGTATTGTTGTTTCACTTTGTTATTCTGAGTTCTTATTGATTTGTGTTTTCGATTGTTGAGTTTCATATAGATTAAGTTGCAGTTATCATTGACTTTCGATTGTGAGAACTGTTTGATTCTAGTTTGAATTTCAATTGCATTACACTCGGTGCTTTTAACCAATTGTTGTTTCTGTTGAGTTTCCAAGGAAAAGAGAGACACTCATCATGGTTGGAGAGACAAACAACAATGAAAACATCGATCCGCAAGCTGCCTTGCTACAAATGCTCACAGAAATGAGGACTGAGTTGCGAGGTTTTGGCGAACGTATTGATCGCCTTGAACAACCTCAACCGAGAGGTCCAAACAATGCACAAGGAGCTCCTCCAGCTAGGAGAAATGTTCAAGTCAACAATCAAAGAGACGAAGATGAGTCTGGTGATGCAAGCATGTCTGAGGCAGAAGAAGATTTTCACCGTGATCCCTTGAGACGCCAAAACCAGAGGAGACGTGATCCTATAAGAGGGAATCGACATAGGGAGCGTGAGCGGCGAGAAGTTAACCATGAGATAAAGTTAACACCTCCCACGTTTGCTGGAAAGTCGAATCCAGAGGTGTATCTAGACTGGGAAAGGCGCATGGAGTATATATTTGAATGTTATGGCTATGGAGAGCACAAGAAAGTGGATTTAGCTTCTGCACAACTCACTGAAAATGGACTAGCTCTGTGGGATAGAACTGTTGCAGAGAGGAGGAGACAACTCTTTGGTCCCATACAAACATGGCATGACATGAAATACCTCTTACGGTTGAGATATGTTCCTGAGCACTACCACCGAGACCTTCAAAAGCGATTCAGGAAGCTTGCACAAGGAAACCGGACTGTAGAAGAGTATTTTGAAGAATTTGAGAAGCTTATGAACTCATTAGAGTTAGAAGAATCAGAAGAGGCCTTAATGGCTCAGTTTGTAGATGGCCTTCATGATCGCATAGCTCGAAAGGTGGAGAGGGCAAGATACAGCGGTCTACATGAGTTGCTGCACTTATCTGTACAAGTAGAACAACAGAACAAGAAGAAGACCTCTATGTCTAATCGAAACCGAAACCAACAGCCTTGGCAAGCAAGCAACAACAAACCTATGGAGAAAGGCAAAGCTAATGAGATTGATACTCGATCCAAAGGAAAAACTAGTGAACAACCCTCTAGCTCGCGGCAAGAACCAGGTAAGTTTACTAACCCAAGTCAATCTCGTACTCGTGATATTACTTGTTTTAAATGTCAGGGACGAGGACACTATGCTAGAGACTGCCCAAACCAGCGAGTCATGATCATCACTCCCAGTGGCGGATATGAATCACACGATGAGTTTGAAGAGAGAGAGCAAGATGACCTTGAAGATGTAGAGTATCCAGACCATGGAGATCTCTTGGTCACAAGACGAGTCCTAAGTGTTCTAGTGCAACCTGAGGAGAAAGTACAAAGGGAGAACTTGTTTCACATTCGTTGTACGATCAACAATAAGGTATGTAATCTTGTAATCGATGGAGGATCTTGTACTAACGTTGCTAGTAAGTTTATGGTGGATAAGCTAGGATTGGAGACAAAGAAACATCCTAGGCCCTATAAGCTTCAATGGCTCAATGATACAACTGAACTCAGGGTGACAGAGCAAGCTACGGTGCCCTTTAGTGTTGGTAAGTACCAAGGTGAAGTGTTGTGTGATGTGGTACCAATGCAAGCGGGACATCTACTACTTGGTAGACCGTGGCAATTCGATCGAGCCACTACACATAATGGACGTACAAACTGTTAGATTTTAGGACTTAGATTGAGAGAATAAGAGATTGAGAGAATTGGGAAGAATAGAGAGAAAGAGTATGAACTTGAAAAATTATTCCATTCAAGATAAATGTGCAAGGTTCATACAACAAGATTTATATAGAAAACAGTTCTGGCCTCCGTGTCGATCGACACTAAATAAGTGTGTCGATCGACACGCCTCTCCAACGGTCATATCTCAACGGTTGGATAGCAACGGTCGGATTCTCCAACGGTCGGATCTCCAACGGTCGGATTCAAACTCTGGGACTCGTGTCGATCGACACCACTCCTTGGCGTCGATCGACACCTTCGTTCCGCACCTCCAGTTTTTCCAGAGAGGTGAGTGTCGATCGACACTAACCTCTGTCGATCGACACTCTTGCTTATTCTTTTCCCTTAGCACATTTTGATGGTGCCAAGGTCAATACTCCCCCTCAAGTTAAACATAAGGAATTATGCTTAACTTGGAAACCCACAACCATCACCTCATTAAAAACCTTAACAAAGAAAACCACGTGGGACAAAACTTTGCTAAGGGAAAAAGAGTGTGATGATTGCAAGTTAGGGTCTTCTCATGGATGAGTGAGATCCACGAGTCCAAGCTTGCTAAAGAGACGGTTGCAAACCTTGAGACTCGCAGCTTTGGTGAAGATATCCGCCACTTGGTCCTCGCTCCTTGTAAAACACGGAAGTGTCCATCCTTGTTCAATCTTCTCACGAACCTTGTGACAATCGATCTCGATGTGCTTTGTCCGTTCGTGGAACACCGAGTTGATAGCTATGTGAATTGCGGCTTGGTTGTCGCAATGCATCACCATCGGCTTAGTGATCTCAATCCCCATGTGAGCTAAGATGCCTCTCAACCATGTTAGCTCATTTGTTAATTTCTTCATCGCTCTATACTCGGCTTCCGCACTTGAACATGAGACCGACTTTTGCTTCTTAGTTCTCCAAGTCACCAAGTTTCCACCAATGAATGTTGCATAGCCGGTTGTGGATCTTCTATCGTTTCGATCTCCGGCCCAATCCGCATCACAATACCCAACAACTTCGGTGTTTTCATTTCTTCCCATCCAAATGCCTTGGCCAACACTCCCTTTAAGGTACCGAAGTATTCGATCCACCATTTTCCAATGAAACACCTTTGGCTCCTTCATATGTTGACTTACTTGGTTGACCGCAAAGCAAAGATCCGGCCTTGTTAGGGTAAGATAGATCAATTTCCCAACAAGTCTTCTATATTGAGATGGATCCTCATACATTTCATCTTCTTGCTCCCCCTTTCGATCGGCCTTGTATCCTTCCTCAAGCGGTGTCTTAGCCGGCTTCGAGGCAAGCTTCCCGGTTTCCTTGAGCAAATCCAAAGTATACTTCCTCTGGGAGATGTGCAATCCATTTGTGAATCTACATACTTCGATCCCAAGGAAGTATTTCAACTCGCCGAGATCCTTAATTTCAAAGACCGATTTTAGGAAATCCTTAGTGTCTTGAATCCCTTGTTTATCATCACCGGAGATGATCATATCATCCACGTAGATCAAGACAACCACCATTCCATTCGGGCCTTGAAGCGTGAATAGAGTGTGATCCAATTCACACTTCTTGAAACCTTTTTCCTTGAGAGTCGAACTTAGCTTCTTGTACCAAGCCCTTGGAGATTGTTTAAGACCATAGATGGCTTTCCTTAGCCGAAGAACCTTTCCGGGAGCAATGGTGTTTTCTAGGCCGGGTGGTGGAGTCATGTACACCTCTTCTTCAAGATCTCCTTGAAGGAAAGCATTCTTCACATCCATTTGCCACAACTCCCAATCCAAATTGATCGCCAAAGAGAATACAACCCGTACCGTGTGTAGCTTAGCCACCGGAGCAAATGTGTCTGTATAATCATCTCCATAGGTTTGTGTAAATCCTCTCGCCACTAACCGCGCCTTGTGTCGTTCCAAGTCCCCATTGCTCAAGAACTTAAGAGTGAAGACCCATTTAGAGCTAACCGCTCTTTTCCCAAACGGAAGATCGGCCTCATCCCACGTGTGGTTCTTAATCATAGCCCCAACCTCATCATTAACCGCTTCAACCCAATGATCCTCTTCCATTGCCTCGTCATATGTCTTCGGAATCGAATGTTCATCTATTTTCACAAGGAAGGCTTGATGAGAGGAAGGTAAAAGGGCGAGCGAACAAACCGCTTGAATAGGATGAGCAACGGCTTGGTTGTTGTAGTAGACTCTATTCTCTTTCCATGTGGAAGGGTCCTTCCTTAATCGTGTGCTTCTCCTAAGAACCGGTTCGCTTGGTTCTTCTTCAACTCTCGAGTCATCGTGGTCGTGTGCTTGAGCATCGGGGAGTTCATCATGACCAATCACCGCTCCTTGACTTTCTTGAGCACCGGAGGTCTCATCATTACTAACCGTCTCCTCTTGATCATTGGGAACACTCTCATCATTGGTCTCTTGGATAGTCTCCTCTTGGACCGGAGGAGCTTCACCGTTTCTAGCCTTTGGTGCTTCCGGGTTGTCAAGATGTTGAAGGAGGAACCTTAAATTAGCATTGTAGTCCGTAGAGCTTGCAAATTCCCTTAGTTCATCCTTCTCTTCGGTACTATAGTAGCTCTTTTCCTCCATAAACTTCACATCCTTGGATACAAATGTTCTTCTCGAACTTGGATCATAACATTTGTATCCCTTTTGGGTAGTGGAATATCCAATGAACATACACCTTGTGCTCTTTGCATCTAGCTTTGTCCGCAATTCACCGGGAACTAAGACAAAACAAACACACCCAAAAACCCTTAGATGTTCAATAAAAGGTTTAGTATTATTAAGTACCTCAAACGGAGAGATATCCGAGAGAATTTTGGTTGGTATTCGGTTGATCAAATAGCACGCCATCATGACCGCATCACCCCAAAATCTCTTAGGTACATTCATGTGGAACATCATGGCACGAGACACCTCCATCAAGTGACGATTCTTCCGTTCGGCCACGCCATTTTGTTGAGGAGTGTATGGATAACTTGTTTGATGCAAAATGCCATGCTTAGATAGATGTTCTTTGAAGCGATGGCTTGTATATTCTCCTTCATTATCTGTTCTAAAGATTTTGATCTTGGCATTGAATTGGTTAGTAACATAAGTTTGAAAATTTATGAATGCATCAAGAACACGATCTTTTGATGGTAATAGGGTGATCCAAGTATATTTTGATTTTTCATCTATAAATGTTACGAAATACTTGTTATTATCCCTAGATAAGCATGGTGAGGTCCAAACATCCGAATGAACTAAATCAAAACATTTCTCATAAGTAGTAGTAGAATTCGGGAAAACCGTTTTACAATGTTTACCAAGAATACAAGATTCACAACTCTTATGATCAAAGTAAACATTTGGTAACATTAATTCAAAAGCTCTAGAATAAGGATGACCTAATCTAGCATGCCAAATAGCATTATTAGCCACTCCTAAACAAGATTTGACCGAAAAAGAACTAGGTGAAAAATCTTCAATAACATAGAGATCATCTTTGGTTCCACCCTCTCCAATAATCTTTCCGGAATCAATATCCTGAAAATGAACATCATTAGGACCAAATATTGCATAACAATTCAAATCTTTAGTAGCTCTTTTTACCGAAAGTAAATTAGAAGTAAAAGTCGGCATATAAAAGGCTTTAGAATCTTTATCAAAGACTTTTAAAGTTCCAATTCCTCTTATAGGTATATTATCACCATTAGCAATCATCACATTTCCATTAGTTGACTCAATATTCTCAAGCATCCTAGAGTTACTAATCATGTGATGGGAAGCTCCCGAATCAACTACTAGGGAACTACTAGGAGTATGGGTAAAGTAAGTTTTACCGGATTCCTTTTGTATGGTAAGAGTTTTGATGAGTGCCTCCAAGTCGGATTTTCTCACATAATCTCCTTGGTTGGCCTCCTCACCTTGCTTAGCTAATCCGGTTGGAACTTGGTCGGGCTTGGCCGTGGTGTAGTTAGCTCTTGGGTTCTTCGGGTAGTCGATCCACCAACTCGGCTTGAGCTCCGGATGAAGAAGCCAACAAGTCTCCTTGGTGTGTCTTCCCTTGCAATGTTCACACCTTGCCTTAGAGCCCGGCCGATTGTTACCATAGCTCCCTTTGTTTCCACGATTATCGAATCGGTTGTAAACCCCCTTGTTAGCCGTTGGAAGCTCCCCCTTACTATCAAAGAGTCCTTGGGAACCTTGTTCTCTTTGAATTTGTGAGCACACATCTTCAAGACTTGGGAGCTTCTCCGACCTTAGGATGTGCTTGATGAGATCATTGAATGTCGGATTCAAGGTGAGTAATAGCCCAAAGACCTTGTCTTGTTCTTTCCTTTCGTTTAGCACCTTTGGATCAATGGAACTTGGTCTCAACATTTCAAGCTCGGCCCAAAGAGACCTATATTTACCAAAGTGCTTGGTAAATTCCATATCCTCTTGATGAAGATTATTGATGGCTTTCTTCACTTCATAAACCCGAGAAAGGTTAGACACGTTTCCATAAACGTTCTTCAATGTTTCCCATAGCTCCTCCGCCGTTTCACAATAGGAATACGCCTCAAGAATGGAGGATTCAAGACCATTTTGAAGAATGGCCAACACGTTTTGGTCCTCTTGGAACCACTTTGCTTCTCTCTTCTTTTCGGAATCTTCATCGTCTTCTTCTCCGGATGAATCATACACCGGTTTAGATGAAGTTTCAATGTGGCTCCACAACCCTCGGCCACATAGAGCTATCTTCGTGGTTCTTGACCACAATAAGTAGTTATCTCCCTTGAGAGTAACCGGAACCACCAATGGTTTAGAATTATCTAAAGAACTCATCTTTTCTTATGAAAGTTTGAAACTTTTAGAAATGATATGGGATTGATATGTATGTTAAATCAAGCGCATAAAGAGAATGGAAATCTCGATATAACGATTTGATCTAACTAGTTAAAGGAAAATCCACAAATCGAAAAAGGTTAATGAAAGAATGAGATTTGAAGTATGAGATTATGAGAGTAATGAGGTCACAAAGATCAAAATCGCTCTGATACCATGTTAGATTTTAGGACTTAGATTGAGAGAATAAGAGATTGAGAGAATTGGGAAGAATAGAGAGAAAGAGTATGAACTTGAAAAATTATTCCATTCAAGATAAATGTGCAAGGTTCATACAACAAGATTTATATAGAAAACAGTTATGGCCTCCGTGTCGATCGACACTAAATAAGTGTGTCGATCGACACGCCTCTCCAACGGTCATATCTCAACGGTTGGATAGCAACGGTCGGATTCTCCAACGGTCGGATCTCCAACGGTCGGATTCAAACTCTGGGACTCGTGTCGATCGACACCACTCCTTGGCGTCGATCGACACCTTCGTTCCGCACCTCCAGTTTTTCCAGAGAGGTGAGTGTCGATCGACACTAACCTCTGTCGATCGACACTCTTGCTTATTCTTTTCCCTTAGCACATTTTGATGGTGCCAAGGTCAATACAAACTACTACAGTTTCACCATCAATGACCGTAAGTACAACTTGGCTCCTTTAAGTCCATCCGAAGTTCATGAGCTTCAAAGCAGGATGAACAATGAGTCTAAGTCTAGTAAATCAAGTTTGTATATTACTTCTGGAGATTTAAACCGTGTTAAGAGTGCTAAAGGCACTATGTTACTAATGGTTTTCAAAGATTGTTTGAGCACCGGTTTTAAGGAGCTAGATTTACCACCTGAAGTCCAGACCCTGTTAGATCAGTTTCAGGACGTTTTTCCCGAAGATATACCACCTGGATTACCACCTCTAAGAGGCATTGAGCACCAAATAGACCTTGTTCCAGGTTCAGCGTTGCCTAACAAACCAGCTTATCGTATGAATCCCGAAGAGAGTAAGGAGTTAGAAAAGCAAGTACGAGACTTGATGGATAAGGGATACATCAGGGAGAGCCTTAGCCCTTGTGCAGTTCCGGTCCTCTTAGTGCCAAAGAAGGATGGAACATGGCGAATGTGTGTCGATTGCAGAGCTATTAACAACATCACTATCAAATATCGACATCCAATTCCACGGCTCGATGACATGCTAGACGAGTTGAGTGGTGCCACCATCTTCTCAAAAGTGGATTTGAAAAGTGGTTATCACCAAGTCAGAATGCGAGAAGGGGACGAGTGGAAAACTGCATTCAAGACAAAGCAAGGCTTATACGAATGGCTAGTTATGCCTTTCGGCTTAACTAATGCACCAAGTACCTTCATGCGCTTGATGAACCAGGTTCTACGTGAATTCATAAGTAAATTTGTGGTTGTTTACTTTGATGATATACTTATATATAGTAAGAACCTTGCTGATCATCTTCAACACCTCGAACTAGTGCTTAAATCACTTCGCAAGGAAGGCCTTTATGCCAACCTCAAGAAGTGTTCCTTTTGTACTAACCAACTTGTTTTCCTAGGATTTGTATTAAGTGAACAGGGACTACAAGTAGATGAGGAGAAGATCAAAGCGATAAGAGACTGGCCTACACCTTCTACGATTGGCCACGTAAGAAGTTTTCACGGATTAGCCAGCTTCTATAGGCGGTTTGTGAGAGATTTTAGCACCATAGCAGCCCCACTTACAGCTGTGATCAAGAAGAATGTGCCCTTCCATTGGGGAACTGCCCAAGACACCGCTTTCAACACTTTGAAAGAACGACTCACTCAAGCACCGGTCTTATCATTGCCTGATTTCAATGATATGTTTGAGGTAGAATGTGATGCTTCGGGAATGGGGATCGGAGCAGTATTACACCAAAGGAAGAAACCCGTAGCCTATTTCAGTGAGAAGTTAAGCGGAGCCACTCTTAACTACCCAACTTATGATAAGGAACTCTATGCTCTGTTCGTGCTTTAGAGACATGGCAACACTACTTGCTGTCCAAGGAGTTCATAATACATACGGATCATGAGACACTCAAGCACCTACGTGGGCAAACATCACTCAAGAGAAGACATGCTAAGTGGTTAGAGTTTATAGAGTCCTTCCCATATGTTATCAAATACAAGAAGGGCAAGGAGAATATTGTGGCAGATGCGTTATCACGAAGACATGCACTTATTGCCACTATGGAGGCAAAGATTATGGGATTTGAACACATCAAAGAACAATACAAAGACGATCCTGAATTCAGCGAGAGCTTCCAACAATGCAGCAAAGGACCTCACGGTTCGTTCTACTTACAAAATGGCTTTATGTTTAAAGATAAACGTTTGTGTATACCGCAAGGATCTATGAGAGAATTAGTGCTAAGTGAAGCACATGGAGGGGGCCTAATGGGGCATTTTGGTGTCGACAAAACATTAGCCATAGTAATGGATCATTTCTATTGGCCACACTTGAAGAAAGATGTTGAGAGATTATGTTCAAGATGTGTGCAATGCCATAAAGCAAAATCCAGGTCACATCCTCATGGTCTTTATTTACCTTTACCAATACCTAACGCCCCTTGGGTAGACATTTCTATGGATTTTGTGCTAGGATTACCAAAGATCGAGCACAAGGACTCTATCTTCTTGGTAGTAGACAGATTCTCGAAGATGGCTCACTTTATACCATGTAACAAGACCAATGATGCCACACAGATTGCTAATCTATTCTTCAAGGAGGTGGTTCGCTTGCATGGGATTCCGAGAACAATTGTGTCGGATAGGGACACTAAGTTCCTTGGTCACTTCTGGAGAACACTTTGGAAGAAGCTAGGTACAAAACTATTGTTCTCTACCACTTGCCATCCTCAAAGAGATGGCCAAACCGATGTAGTAAATCGCACACTTTCTACACTCCTTCGCGCTACACTTGGTAAAAATATGACAACATGGTTAGAATGCATACCTTTTATTGAATTCGCATATAACCGTGCTACTCACTCTGCTTCTAAGTTGTCACCTTTTGAAGTTGTCTACGGATTGAATCCCCTATCACCGTTGGATCTTACACCCATTCCACAAGCTGATCAAGTTAACTTAGACGGATTGAAACGAGGAGAGATTATCAAGCAGATTCATCTTAAGGCCAAGGAAAACCTTGAGAAGAAGACTGAAGAGTATAAGAGGAGAGCTGATAAGGGACGGAAGGAGGTTATCTTTGAACCAGGAGAGTGGGTTTGGTTACATATGAGATCAGAAAGGTTTCCACAAAAGAGGAAGTCCAAGCTAGCACCAAGAGGAGATGGTCCTTTCAAAGTCCTTAAGCGTATCAATGACAATGCTTACCAACTTGAGCTCCCAGGTGAGTTTAATATATCACATACATTCAATGTTGCGGATTTATCCTCCTTTGATGCAGGAGAAACTGTTTTGGGGTCAAAACCTCTTGAAGAGGGAGGGAATGATGAGGACATCGGTTCAGACCACAAACCAACTCCAATACCAATGCCAATAGTTCGACCTGGTCCAATGACAAGATCAAAGTCCAAGCAATTAACTAGGAGGATCAACCTTGCTGTGCAAGCCTTCGTTGCATCTTTAGCTCCAAAACTACTTCCTGTCAACCTTGATCCCACAAGAACACACCAAGGGACATTAGAGCTCGCCATCTCTGCACCAAACAGGAAAGAAGAAGATATCTTCAAGACTGATCAAGAACCATCATCAGAAGAAGATGAAGAGCTTGAAGAACTACATGAAGATTTCTACTCCAATTTTCAAGCTCTTAGCACATCTGACCAAGAAACACATCAAGGTGAGTTTTTCAATTTATATACTGTCTTTGCAGGTGATTCAAGCCTTCCACAACACTAAGAACCAAGAAAAACGAAATCACTTCTTTTTTTTAAGTTCTGGCCATAGTTTCCTTGTTTGGCTTTAATGAAACTCTGCACTTTGTTTAGATTAGTTTTTAAACTTCTTGCTGTTTTCTTTTGAAAGTCCTGTTGTTTTGAGTCTTTTCTTGTTGTTTTGAGTCAGAACCCTAGAAGGTTCAAGCTGAAGGACTGTTTATAAAGTCCCATTGCAGCATTGTAGCCACCACAACTTTTTACCTATCAATAAAGAACTGAATTTTCTTTGAGCATTCTTGAGTGAATTCTCAGCCTTGTTTGAGCTTGTGTGTGTGATTCACATAGGAGCAAACATCAGTACCGTATCAGAGAATCATCATCACTCTGTGTCGTGCTATCAATCCATCAACACTCCCCACAATCTGATCTCACACGAAAGAGTGAACACCATCGTGTTTGATTCCATCTTCCACCATTCAACCACCACAAGAAAGAGCGAACGCCAGCTTGTGGTTCCAGCCATCAAATCAGGTTGTAAGACTCACCACCGAGTCGTACATCATAAAAGCTCAAAGCTTTTTCTTGGTTACTTACTCTCTCACTCTCTCACTCTCTCTTACTCTCTCAATCTCTCACTCTCTCACTCTCTCGGTTACTTACACTCTCCGTTACTCAAATCTTTGGTTACTAATCTTTGGTTACAATGTTTTAAATTGTTAGGTAACACAAGTGGGAAAAGATCCGTGGGATGCATGGAAGCATTTAAAATCACGATGAATCCAAAAGGCCCTTGTGTTTACCATGTGGGAGAGAACCGTGGGATGCCTTTGAGCATTTAAAATCACGATGAATCCATTCCCAAGATATTCAAGAAGCTATCAAGCTTCAATGATGTTCTTACTTCCAATCCGAATTGGAAGAAAGAGGGAGTTCTAAATTTTCCCTCCCTTTTGGTTTTATTTGAATTTTGAATTTTGAATTCCGGTTTAGAGTAAAACCGGTTGATTAAAGGAGTTTAAATTCTTGAAAAATGATAAGCTTGCAAATTTGGAACCAAAAAACGAATTTGAGAATTAAAAGTTTAAAATCATGAGAAATTTGAATGTTTTTATGATTTTAAACTTAATTATTTGAATGTGGCTAATCCAATTCGTTTATTGTGTAAATGCAAGGTGAAATTCAAGAAGAAATGTTAAGAAGTAATCGGATTGGTGAAGTTTGGTGTACGGGGGAGAAGACTAATCAAAGGAATCGAAGTTACATGTCTCCAAACCGTAAAAATAATGAAAAAGGCTATCTCTAAACTCTCTAAATCTTTGATATTCCTCATGAGATTTGATATTCCTCATTTGGCTATTGTCTTCCCTTTGATATTCCTTATGAGATCATAAGACCCTCAAAGGGACCCATGAGCCTCAAAGCAAAGATTTTTGATATTCCTCATGTGGTTATTTGTATTTTCCTTTGATATTCCTTATGGAACAACCGCTACTCTTTTCAGCTCTATCTTTCATTGAAAGATAAAGGAGACCATAAGAGCCTCAAAGGAGCCAAAATGAGAGCCTCAAAGTCTTGCATGAGAGCCTCAAAGAGAGAAGTTTTCGAGAAGCAATAAGACCGACCATCGATCCGAAACTTCAAGAAAAAGGGCCATTTCTAAAGTCCCATTTATGGATCAATCATTTCTCAATTTAAAATCTATTGCTATTATATATTATCTCTTAATTTATGGTTTTGAGTTATGGAAACATCTCTAATGTTTTCTTTTGTTTAAACCTCCTGATCAAAGGTGCAAATAAAAGAAAAATGATGAGGAAACCATGAGGAGAAACCGGAGTTAAGAAGAAGAATCAAAAGGAGCAATAAGACCGAAGATTGATCCGGGAATCGAAGAGTAAAAGGCGATGCCAAGCTCCACTCTTAGCCTCTGTTCACAAGTCTTCACGACGGCTAAGAGTGCGGGGGAGTATTAAAGAAAGAAGGCCAAAGAAGAAGAGCAAGGCCGAAGCTATCACGGATAAGTTGAGGCCGAAGCTCAAAGAAGAAGAGCAAGCCGAGGCAGAACAAAGAGGAGCCGAGGTGAAGCTCAAGACCTTGGTTTAAAAGCCTTAAGACCTTGGAGTAGATACTCTTTTTCCTTAGTGTGGTTTTGTCCCAAAGAGTTTTCCCACTAAGGTTTTAATGAGGTCTCTCCTTGTGTCTCCAAGTTAATACTTCGTGTTACTGCGTATTAACTTGCGGGGGAGTGTTAAACAAGGAGAACACAAAGGTGTTCAAGAAAAGATCCCAAAGTGCCCAAGACTTAGCCATATTCGGGTCACTTTAGGTAAGGAAGGTTAAGAGGCGTTCAAGGCATGAACGGTGGTGTTCTAGGCCGTTTAAGGGTCAAGGAAGTCTTGCCGCATGATTAGAGGAGAAGGCCGCATGAAGAAATGAAGAAAATGGGATTGAGTTTAGAATGCTTCTCTATTTCCGTGAGAGGAAGTTCTCAAGAACTTCTTGATGGAATATCCCTTGAACGTGATTTCCACGCTATCTTGATAGTTTTGGATTCTTTGATCCTTCTTCGATCGGTTGTGGTTTTCTTCCACACCAGCTTGATGATGTATGGATTCATTGATCCGGGTGCCTCCTAGCTTGATTCTTCACTTAGGTAGTGCACTCCTTTAACAAGACCGAGTGGTATTCTCGGATTTTCTCCAACGGACAAGTATAGTTTCGGATTTTCTCCGAGATAAGTAAGCATTCTCAATCTCTTTTAGCTTACTTGAAAATGGGAGTTTGGAAAATTCTGGACCGGACCATGTACTGAGGGTCGGACTGGCATTGACGCCAGTCGACCCGCGGATCGACGAAGCACCGAGGAAAGGACGGACTGATGGTCGAACACGCGGATCAGATCAGTTCCTAGGATCCGCGTGTTTATCTGATTACCCGACCCGGGTTAACGGATAAACACGCGGGTCGTGTACTGATCCGCGTCCGTCCCGCGTGTTGGCAACGAGTGACCCGCGTCCTAGCTCTCGATGCCACTCGTCCTGATCCGGCTTCCCGCGTCCTGATCCGCCGAGTCCCGATGCCGCGTGCCTTCTCTCGACCCGCGGATCAGATCCTCTCGACGCCAGCACGTGATCTGTCCGTACGGATCAGACCGTTGGGACTGTTGACCAAATTCAAATTTGGTCAACATTTTACTTTTTCCTTTATTTCTTTAGATCAGATTTTTCCTCTATAAATAGAGGTTGTAAGATTCATTTGTAATCATCCAAGTATCATTTTATTAATAAAAGAAGAGAAAATCTTTAGTTCTTATTTTATTTCTTTTCTTTCTTTACTTAAGCTTTTCTTAGTATTTTTCAATGTAGATTAAGGATAGACATTGCTTTTAGGGTTATATCCATTTGGATTGAACCCATATTATTTGGTCTATGATTTCTTAATCTTTCTTATTCAAACTCCAAATCTCTCCCCATATGTAATACTCGGTTTTGTATAAACCGGTTTGTGTGGATTCTTTCTTTAACACCTTTAGGTGTTTGTTGATCATAAGATGAGCTTAGACTCATCAAATTCCAACAGCTGAACGAAAGAATAGGCACCTGATGGAGGTGGTCAGGTCCATGATGTTCCACAACAATGTCCCAAAGAAGTTTTGGGGAGATGCACTAGTTTCGGCATGCTACTTGATCAACCGCATCCCTACCAAGATTCTCAATGATATCTCTCCATTTGAGGTACTGAACAAAACCAAACCTTCTATTTGTTGAAAGTACTCACCAAGCAAGTGAATCAAGTTGAGATTGTTGAGCTGAAGATGGCTTGATTGTTAAACTGAAGCTGATTTGATTAAGAGAAGAGAATGTTGAAATGAAGAACTAAGTCAGATTGGTTGTGAAATAGTGTTGGGCTTGATCAGAATCAGAATGGACTTTAGTTTGGGTCTGTGAACAGTAAAAACATTTTTATTGATTCTTTCTTTATACATATGTATGTGGTTGTAAACAAGGTGAATAAGATCAGATCAACAAAAATCTCTCTCTCTCTAAACTCTCTCTCTTGTTCTAGATCTGGATCACCACAAGATCATCCTTAATCTCTTAAATCTCTTCCGATCTCTTAAAATCTTCACTATTAACCACTTACGTGTGTTTGGGTGTGTGTGTTTTGTTTTGATTCCAGGAGAACAAATAAACAAGCTTGAACCTAAGAGTGTCAAAGCTATGTTCATTGGGTACTCTCCAAATCAGATGGGATACAACTATCTCTTCCAGTTGTTCTTAAAGGGAGCAACTATCTCTTGTGGTCTAGAACCACAAAGACAGTACTAAGGAGTCGTGGGCTTTGGGTACACTGCCTAATCTCTCAAGATGTGTTTGAGGACACGAAAAAGGCTGGAACCTCTGGAGCTGAAGCTGGAGAAGGTGGCGTAGAGTCTCATGCCAAGATCAGCACCAGCACAGAGGATTCCAAGTGGATCCAAGAGGATCAGCTTGTTCTTGCTGTTCTTCAGAGCTCTCTGGAGCAGAGCATCCTTGCTTCTTACTCCTATGTGGAGACAGCAAAGGAGTTGTGGGAGACTCTCTTGGGGGTTTATGGTAATGAATCCAATCTTAGTAGAATCTTTGAAATTAAGAGAGCTCTAAACAACCTTCAGCAAGAAGGGAAAGAGTTCAAGGATCTCTTTGGAGAGTTCAGAGGGCTATGGGCTGAATTAGATATGCTCAGACCGCCCACTCTTGATGTCAAAGAGATGATTGAGAGGAGAGAGCAAGATCAAGTATTTGGACTGCTCCTCACTCTAGATGAGTCTTACACAGGACTGATTCATCATATCTTGCGGCTTGAGAAGATGCCTACGTTAAACCAAGTGTTGGAATTTAGAGAATCTACATTGTGTTTGAACTTATTTAGAGAGAAAATGTAGAGAGAAAAGAGAGAGAACTATATGAGTCTTTTTACTCAGATTTTTATTAAGTTCTTAAGTTGTTCTTTTACAAGTGATAAATCAAGTTATAAATAGAGAAGCACAAGGTCATGTGACCGTTACAAACTCAGATCAAGAGGGAAGAGAAAGTGGTCCCAAGAGTGGGAAAGTGACATGAGGAGAGTTTGGCTTCTAGCTTGATAGTGACTTGTCCTTGGGTTGGTGAGGACCACTTCTTGATCTCCTTTCTCTCTAACGTCTCTTTGTAGTCTTTCTTGATCTGATTTGTCTTGAACTTCTTCTTCTTTTATTTAAATAGCAAGTTGATTTAAATTAAATCAATAAGCTTCTAAATTCAAGTTCCCTCCTTTCTCAACATTAAGATTTCAAACCGGGACCACACGGAGAACGTTGGTCCGTGTCTCACCCATTCAAACTGATCCGCGTCCTTCTTCGTACCGCGGGTCGAGTGCTGTCTTGCGTCTTCAATTCTTCCCGCGTCTCGAGTATAACGTGTTGTGGGTCGAGTGTGCTTCGATGCCACTCGTACTGATCCGCAACTTTCTTGTCTCGCGGGTCGAGTGTGTCCCGATCCACTTCTCATTCTAATCCGTGTCTCGATCCACACTTCCTAAGTTACCCGAATATTATTTTCCACCGTGGTAACTTATTATTCACTTTAGTAACTTAAGAGATGATAAATGATTAATCACTCTTAAGTACTCTCCTTGATTAACACTCCCCCTCAAGTCCAAACACAACAAAGTGAAGTGTGGACTTGGAGATACAAGGAGAGGCCTCATTAAAACCTTAGTAGATAAAACCCATTGGGATAAAACTCTACTAAGGGAAAAGAGTACCAACTCAATGATATAGGGGAATTCAATCAAGGTCTTGATCATTTGTTGAGCTTCGGTCCTCGGCCTTGCTCTTCTCTTCATGCTTCCTTTCTAATACTCCCCCTCAAGCTTAGTCGTCGGGACGCCTTAAGGACCAAAGGCTAAGCTTGCAACACGCCATTGCCTCGGTTTTGCTCTTGATATGAAACCGGCTCCTCATCAAGTTTGTCTCATTCCTTTAGCCTTTCTTTGACTTGATTTCTCTTCTTAAGATTCCACCAGTCTTTCCTCTCCGCTTCTTGTGGCGGCTGTTCTTGGTGGCCATTGGTTCTAATCTCCAAACATGTGCAGCACCTTCTCCATGCTTGTTCCTTCTTGGTATTTCTGTTCCTTTGATTCACTTGCATTCAGCCCCTTTCTTTGCATCTAAGCCCTCTCCTCTTAAAGATCCTAAAGAGAAAAATCAGAGTTTGTGTGAGTGGGAAGTGAAGTTATAGATAACAAATAAGTTGCTAGAAATGAACAATTAAACCATTTCGGATTTTAACATATAATCACAAGTAATTCTCACTCCTAAATCAGCATACTATCAATTCCAAATGTAAACATAATGAAAATGATGATAAGATTTAGAAATAGCCTGATTTGGATGAGCTTTGCCGAATGTTTGATGCTCCATTCGGTTGATTTACGAGCTATCACCAATCTGTCTGATTTGGTGTCATTTGAAAAGTACCAAAGCTCATTCTTTTGCACCACCAACTCACGGCGCTTCCTCAGTATTGAGTGTAGTTGATGTCATAAAGAGGGCTTGCCATTTGCCTTCACCAATTTGCCACCCGAGACCATTTTCCAAAGTCTGTCCGAATGCAGTCTGGACACCTTCTGGTATTTTGGCTCTTACATCTTCTGTAGGGCTCGGATTGATGCAAGGTTTTCTCCTCCTGAAACTATACAGGTTCTTCTAACTTTTTCATGTTGAGAGTTTTGCCACCAGACTTCTCAATTTTTCACGCACGCCTCTTCAAGACAGATTTGCGGTTCTGGGTCAGTTTGGAGACTTTGGCTTTGTAGCCTTCGTTGTTTACCGAATCACTTCGGAATCACTTGGAGAATTTTCTCCACTCTCTTATTGACCTTTCCATGGTCAGACTTAAAATTTCCCGAGCCTTTTCTTGAGTTGAAGAATTTTGCCAAGAACCGGGTGGACTCGTCGATTAGGTAGAAACCGGATTTTCCCTTCCAAAACTTCTATGCGTGTTGCCTCTTCTTCTTTTCGGTATTGAATCATTTCCAAGCTCTTTTTCTTCTTTGAGGCTCTCATGATCTCCTTTATCATTAAACACGTGATAAACAAGGGAGATTAAGTATATGTCATGAGGAATATCAAATGCTAAACTTATCAATAATTCAAACTTAATGATCAATTTAAGTTCATGAATTTAACTCGGTTTTCAAACAATGACATTGATGTTCACTAGTTTTAAAACCTAATCAATCGAATTAGAGAAGCATTTCCAATAGCATTATGATAATGGAATTATAAGAATTTAAATGGAATTGAGTTTAGAATGCTTCTCTATTTCCGTGAGAGGAAGTTCTCAAGAACTTCTTGATGGAATATCCCTTGAACGTGATTTCCATGCTATCTTGATAGTTTTGGATTCTTTGATCCTTCTTCGATCGGTTGTGGTTTTCTTCCACACCAGCTTGATGATGTATGGATTCATTGATCCGGGTGCCTCCTAGCTTGATTCTTCACTTAGGTAGTGCACTCCTTTAACAAGACCGAGTGGTATTCTCGGATTTTCTCCAACGGACAAGTATAGTTTCGGATTTTCTCCGAGATAAGTAAGTATTCTCAATCTCTTTTAGCTTACTTGACAACCACGAGTTCTTGACTCGAAAATAAAGAGCAACAATGGCTCGACGATAGAGAGCATCAATGGCTTCTCTTTAAATCCAAATAAGCAATCTCAATCTCTTTTAGCTTATTGGTAAATGCGAGTTCTTGACTCGGAAATGAGGATCTTCAATGGCTCGAAAAATAGAGAGCATCAATGGCTTCTCTTTGAATGAAGTGAACCGGGAAAATAGAATTTCAAATTTTCCAACAGTTCAAAGATGATCGGAATGAAAGATTTAGTAACCGAATTTTGAAAGATGGGTAACCAAAGAATTTGTGACCGAGAGCTTTGAGTATCCGAGAGTATTTAGTAACCAAAGTATTAATAGCCGAGAGTTTTTTTTTTTTTTTTTTTTTTTGAGTAACAAAGTATTTGAGAATTTGAGTGTAAGTAACCGAGAGAATTTGTAGTAACCAAAGTATGAGTATCCGAGAGATTTTAGTGACCAAAGATTTTTGTAACCGAAGTATGAGTAACCGAAAGATTTTAGTAACCAAGAGTAGTTAGTTGAGTGACCAAAAGATTAGTGACCGAAAGCTTTTGAGAAGACCAAAGTATGATTTTGAGAATCCCATTGGAATGAAGGAATAAGAGAATTTGGAGAATTTGAGAAGAGAGATTTTGAAGAATTTGTAACCAAGATTTTAAACCAAGATTTTTCAAAGACATTTTCTTTAAATCCAGATTTGAAAAAATCAAAAACTTTTGGTAACCAAAAATCAAACAAACATTTTGAAATCAAAATTTTCAACCTTTTGAAATCAAACTTTTCAAATTCACTAGGATATCTTCAAAGATTTTCGAAAGCAAAGATTTTCCAAATACTTTTCTTTAAAATAAACAAAATCCGGTTTAAAGAAAACAAAACTTTAAACTTTTGAAATCAAAATTTTTCAAACATTTCAAATACTTGCAGCGGAAAAACAACTTAGAATTTGTGTTGGGTTAAGCGCATGAGAAAGATTGAAACTTCCTCATACCGATTCAACCCAACTCACCAAAGAAATCAACATTTTTGAACTTTTGAAAATCAAAACCGAATCTTTAACAAGGAAAAAAACATTTTTCAGCGGAAATCTACAAGAATTTGTGTTGGTGTAAGCGCATGAGAAAGATTGAAACTTCCTCATACCGATTCAACCCAACTCACCAAAGAAATCAAAATTGTCGAAAATTTTGAAAAATAAAAGAAAAAACCGAATCTCCAAATCTCTAACCCAAGAGCTTATGCTCTGATACCATGTTGGAATTTAGAGAATCTACATTGTGTTTGAACTTATTTAGAGAGAAAATGTAGAGAGAAAAGAGAGAGAACTATATGAGTCTTTTTACTCAGATTTTTATTAAGTTCTTAAGTTGTTCTTTTACAAGTGATAAATCAAGTTATAAATAGATAAGCACAAGGTCATGTGACCGTTACAAACTCAGATCTAGAGGGAAGAGAAAGTGGTCCCAAGAGTGGGAAAGTGACATGAGGAGAGTTTGGCTTCTAGCTTGATAGTGACTTGTCCTTGGGTTGGTGAAGACCACTTCTTGATCTCCTTTCTCTCTAACGTCTCTTTGTAGTCTTTCTTGATCTGATTTGTCTTGAACTTCTTCTTCTTTTATTTAAATAGCAAGTTGATTTAAATTAAATCAATAAGCTTCTAAATTCAAGTTCCCTCCTTTCTCAACATTCAGATTTCAAACCGGGACCACATGGAGAACGTTGGTCCGCGTCTCACCCATTCAAACTGATCCGCGTCCTTCTTCGTACCGCGGGTCGAGTGCTGTCTTTTGCGTCTTCAATTCTTCCCGCGTCTCAAGTATAACGTGTTGCGGGTCGAGTGTGCTTTGATGCCACTCGTACTGATCCGCAACTTTCTTGTCTCGCGGGTCGAGTGTGTCCCGATCCACTTCTCATTCTAATCCGTGTCTCGATCCACACTTCCTAAGTTACCCGAATATTATTTTCCACCGTGGTAACTTATTATTCACTTTAGTAACTTAAGAGATGATAAATGATTAATCACTCTTAAGTACTCTCCTTGATTAACACCAAGTGTGTATGATGATTTAGAAGGAGGAAGGCTCTAAAGGTGATATAAGATTGGAATCCACCAAACTTATGTTCACAAGATTATCAAGAGTTTTCAAGCTTTGTCGCGGAAATGGGCGTGATGTTGAGATAGAAGGTGGTGATTTGATTGACTCTCTCAATCGGTGGGTTGATTGACTCTCTCAATCTTTGGAGAACTAGACTTGTTTGAATCACACAAACAATCTTAATCCTATAATCTAAAGAATCAAATGAATCTCTCAAATGAAACTAAAGACAAACTATTTAAACAAAGACACTCTTTGAATAAAAAGCCAAACAAACTTTATATTTCTTAAATGGTTGATTGAAAGTTGAGTTTTACAATAGGATCTACTGAGCTTATATACAGCTCTTACATGAGCATTCTAACGGTCACAAAATCAAAGGAAACAAGAAACAAATCAAAGCTAATCAAAAACTAGCCGTTAGGCTCTAAATGAGCAAATCTCCCAAAATAAGGAAACTTGAGGTGTGCTTGAGTCTTGACAACTTGGGGAGAAAAGTCTGATGTCTTGGAACGTCTAGATGCAATGAATAAGTCTTCAAATTGCAGAATATAAGAGGAAATGGCCGTTGGAGATTTATAGCACGAAGTGTAAATGTGTTGAATGCTCTTGGTTCCAAATAAGGCAAGCTGAGGATCCTCTGATTTAAAAGTTGAATAACTTTTAAACCAAAACAGGTAATTGAATGAATCAAATTGGACGAGCTCCCTGGTTGAGTCAAGATTCCAGAAGAATTGGATTCATAGCTTAATTCCTTCTGGTTCGGTCGGAATCCTTCAATAAGTGCTCCTGTGTCCAAATCTGGAAAGTTCCAGTTCACCCGATTTGTAAAATTCATAACTCTTAAACCAAATTGAATTTGGTCACGAATCCAATTCTCAGTCTTTCTATGATGAGTTAGGAATCCAAAATAATTGGACTTGTAGCTTGTTTCATCCTGGTTTGGCCGGAATGATTCGATGAGTGATTGTATGTCTCCATCGCGTCCATTGAAGAGCTGCCAAATTGTATCTTTAATAACTTCTTCATATGAACTCCGTTTTGGCTGATTCTTCTTTTTGGATGACTCTGAATTAATTGAGTATGATCTCCAAGTGTTGGTTGAGCTGGGATGTTTGATCTTAGTCTTCATTTGAGCTAGACTTGGGCCGCAAGTCTCCTTAGATCTCTTCAACTTCATGCTCTCCTCTACATGACTCATGGTTCTGTGCTCCTTGGTTGATGATGACTTGATGTCCTCATCATACTCACCCTCTTTAAAAGGTTTCGACCTCGAAACTATATCTCTTGCACCAAGATAGAGCAAGTTAGTATCTTTACATGAATATGAGAGAAGAAACTTACCTCGGCCAAAATCTTTTTGGCGATTCATGTGGGATAGGATATGAGCGTCTGGTGGTTCCTCTTTGATCAGTAAAATGGCAATCACTCCTCTCCTAGGTTTGTTGCTAACGTCCTTGGGCAGCAAAGGGGTCGTCTTGGTGAAAGCTCCTTTTTCATACTTGTTGTCACCATTGATCTTTGGTGTTTCATGTTGCTTCTTCTCTGCCCCTGCAATGTCCTTTTCACTTTTGACAAGAGACAAGTGCGTTATAACAGTCATGGGAATTTTATAAACAGAGAAACAAAATTCAGTTTGCAACATCTCTTCTAGTTTTCCATTAAAACATATTTTTAGTTTAGCAATCTGGTCACTATATGTTTCTTTTGAGACTAGATCTTCTTCATACTCTTCTGTATTAGTAAAATTCACCATTACAGAATTATATTCATTAGAAACAAGCTGTAGAGACGGACTTACATGAGCAGGACTGTCCTTGAGTTCTGTTTCTTTCATTGCCACGGTTTTTGTATTCAACACGTAATCTGGTGGTTCCTCTTGGACCAGAATGAAACTGGTGTCACCTCCATCTTTCTCAGCATCAAGACAGCTCATGGTGGCCTCGTGATGCTCCACATTCTGTCCTTGACCTGCATTAGTAGCCCTTGGCAAAGACAAGCGCATCAAATCTGAATTCAAAAATTTTAAACTAGAATTTTCTAAACAACTATCTAGTGAATTCAGTTTCGGTTCAGGTTTGGCAATTTTAATTTCTTGTCTCTCAGGGCACACAACAGCAAAATGACCTCTCTTATGACATCTATAACAGATGGTGTCATTTATTTTTAAAGCCTTAGAAGACTTACATTGCTCTGTTTTGACTTGCGGCTCATGCTTCGGTTGTGTGCTTGGCGTTTGAGATGCATCGGTTTGTTTGGGGGCTGGCTTGAATTCCTTTACTCCCACTGGCTTCTTAACCTCGGCCTGCTTCTCCAAAGTGCTTTTAGTCACTTTCTTTTGTTCGGGACAGCAAGTTTTCTTTGACTTCGACACAGGTTGCGGTTTTGGTGTTGGCGTCCAACTTCTTGTAGTTGTTTGAAATAGAGACCTCTTTGGAATGTAGCTGCGGTTGTGGGACTTCTGAACAAACTCTCTATACATACGCTGCTTCATATTACCCCAAGAGATGGCCAAATTATTGTAACTAGCCCCAAGTTCTTCTCTCTCCCACCATGTACTAGCTTCTTTAGCAAGTGAGTTAATGGCATAGGTGAGTCTCTCCTCCTTTGGAATGTTATGGGACCTAAACCAATTCTCCATTTCGTTCTCCCACTGTAGGTAAGCTTCTGGTCCTTGCTTATGACCTGAAAAACAGATGTAATATGGCTCACAATCTGCTTCATCTTCTGTTGGTGAATCATCTATTTCGTCTTGTTTGGTGTAGTTGATGTCTTCTCCGTTTGACTCTTGATTCTCTTCTTCAAACTTTGATTCTTCAACTGAAGTATCTTCTGGCTCTGTCTCAAGGCTCCAATGGTCGTCATCAACATGGTCACCATCTCTTGAACTGATTTCAGAGTCAGTTATTTCACCATGGTCTTTGGTAAGGCTCTATGGTCTGGTCTTCTTCTCCATGAGCAGAATCTTCATGCTCTGAGTCATCTCTGTCTTGCGGTGGATCCGGCTCAAACTCTTCAACATCTGATTCTTCTCCAATGTCAGAGCTTGAATAGCCATCTCCTGGCCAAGGTGGAGCTTCATAGTCAGCTTCCTCATCAGTATAGATTTGGCTTTCTTCTCCTTCACTCCAATGGTCTCCATCAGATTGGTACTGATCTCCTTCTTCTGATTCAACCATGGTTACGGCTTAGGGTTAGATTTTCCTCGCAAAACAAAGAAAAAGATGGATTAATTTCGTTCTAAACAAGAAAAGGAAAGAGCAGTAAAGGCAAAATCACAAAAGATCACAAAGCAGAAAATTGCACAGAAATTTTCAGGTTTGGTTTCTCTTGGATAAAAAATATCAAATTGACTCCAGAAATCCCAGAAACAGTTTTATATTTTTCTTTGACGAGTTAACAAGCAAAAACAAAAGACGAAATATTTTTATGAGTTTTTATGATTTTATGAAAATTGAAACAAACAGACGGGTAAAGCAGATTTTTTTTTTTTCTTTCTTTTTTAAATGAATACAGAATTCAAAGGATAACAAATCAAAACCAAATGCAATTTTTTTTTTTTTTTCAAATTTTATAAGCAAAGAAAAAGATGCAAACAAGCAAGAACAAACTAAGAACAAAACAGATTTTTATTTGATTTTCGAAATGATGAAACTGAAATTGAAAACAAAAAAAAAAACAAAAAATAATAACAAGATAAAAGGTTGGATTGAAACAACCTGGGATAGGAGCTTTTAAGCTCTGATACCAGATGATATAAGATTGGAATCCACCAAACTTATGTTCACAAGATTATCAAGAGTTTTCAAGCTTTGTCGCGGAAATGGGCGTGATGTTGAGATAGAAGGTGGTGATTTGATTGACTCTCTCAATCGGTGGGTTGATTGACTCTCTCAATCTTTGGAGAACTAGACTTGTTTGAATCACACAAACAATCTTAATCCTATAATCTAAAGAATCAAATGAATCTCTCAAATGAAACTAAAGACAAACTATTTAAACAAAGACACTCTTTGAATAAAAAGCCAAACAAACTTTATATTTCTTAAATGGTTGATTGAAAGTTGAGTTTTACAATAGGATCTACTGAGCTTATATACAGCTCTTACATGAGCATTCTAACGGTCACAAAATCAAAGGAAACAAGAAACAAATCAAAGCTAATCAAAAACTAGCCGTTAGGCTCTAAATGAGCAAATCTCCCAAAATAAGGAAACTTGAGGTGTGCTTGAGTCTTGACAACTTGGGGAGAAAAGTCTGATGTCTTGGAACGTCTAGATGCAATGAATAAGTCTTCAAATTGCAGAATATAAGAGGAAATGGCCGTTGGAGATTTATAGCACGAAGTGTAAATGTGTTGAATGCTCTTGGTTCCAAATAAGGCAAGCTGAGGATCCTCTGATTTAAAAGTTGAATAACTTTTAAACCAAAACAGGTAATTGAATGAATCAAATTGGACGAGCTCCCTGGTTGAGTCAAGATTCCAGAAGAATTGGATTCATAGCTTAATTCCTTCTGGTTCGGTCGGAATCCTTCAATAAGTGCTCCTGTGTCCAAATCTGGAAAGTTCCAGTTCACCCGATTTGTAAAATTCATAACTCTTAAACCAAATTGAATTTGGTCACGAATCCAATTCTCAGTCTTTCTATGATGAGTTAGGAATCCAAAATAATTGGACTTGTAGCTTGTTTCATCCTGGTTTGGCCGGAATGATTCGATGAGTGATTGTATGTCTCCATCGCGTCCATTGAAGAGCTGCCAAATTGTATCTTTAATAACTTCTTCATATGAACTCCGTTTTGGCTGATTCTTCTTTTTGGATGACTCTGAATTAATTGAGTATGATCTCCAAGTGTTGGTTGAGCTGGGATGTTTGATCTTAGTCTTCATTTGAGCTAGACTTGGGCCGCAAGTCTCCTTAGATCTCTTCAACTTCATGCTCTCCTCTACATGACTCATGGTTCTGTGCTCCTTGGTTGATGATGACTTGATGTCCTCATCATACTCACCCTCTTTAAAAGGTTTCGACCTCGAAACTATATCTCTTGCACCAAGATAGAGCAAGTTAGTATCTTTACATGAATATGAGAGAAGAAACTTACCTCGGCCAAAATCTTTTTGGCGATTCATGTGGGATAGGATATGAGCGTCTGGTGGTTCCTCTTTGATCAGTAAAATGGCAATCACTCCTCTCCTAGGTTTGTTGCTAACGTCCTTGTCAGATTCAGAAGATAAAGATTGATCTTGATCAAGAACAAACACAATCAGAACTTGAGATCAAGAGAGAATGGAGAAGTTTCTAGAGAGATGGAGAAGATGAAGATATTTTCATTACTTTTCAACTAAGGATTACAACATACTTAAATAACTAATGACTTGGGCTTTCTTTTGGGCCAATAGCACAAGATCATACCCAACCCAATAATAACCAATATAACCAATACTCCCCCTCAAACTTAGCCAAAGAGAACTGAGGGCTAAGTTTGAAAACCCATGAAGCATCACCTCATTAAAACCTTAACATAGAAAACCACTTGGGAGAAAACTATGTCAAGGAAAAAGAGTATGATGTTCATGAGTTAGGCCGAGTAAGATTCACGAGACCAAGTCTGCCATAGATAGAGTTGCAAACCTTGAGAGTTGCCGCCTTGGTGAAGATATCTGCCAACTGATCCTCACTTCTTGTGTAGCAAGGTAATATAGTACCATCTTCAATCTTTTCACGAACCCTGTGACAATCGATCTCTACATGTTTGGTCCTCTCATGAAACACAGAATTGTTGGCAATATGTATAGCTGACTGATTATCACAATGCATAGTAATCGGGCCAGATTGTTCAATCCCAAGGTCTTTGAGAAGAGCTTTGAGCCAAGTCAGTTCATTCGTAAGCTTCCTCATAGCTCTATACTCCGCTTCTGCACTTGAACACGATACCACTTTCTGCTTCTTTGTCTTCCAACTAACCAAATTCCCTCCAATGAAAGTGCAATAACCAGTGGTAGACTTTCTATCTGTTCTATCACCAGCCCAATCAGCATCACAGTAACCTACAATCTCTGTATTATCATTCTTTCCCATCCAAATACCTTGACCAGGTGTCCCTTTAAGATATCTCAAAATTCGCTCCACCATACTCCAATGATACACTGTTGGAGCCTGCATATGTTGACACACTTGATTCAAGGCAAAACAGAGATCTGGTCTTGTAAGGGTGAGATACATCAGCCTCCCGACAGTTCTTCTATACAAACCAACATCCTTGAAACTCTCATCAGCTTTCTCCCCCTTTCGGTTAACCTTGTAGCCATCTTCAAGTGGAGTCTTAGCTGGTTTCGCTCCAAGCTTACCTGTTTCTCTCAAAAGATCAAGAATATACTTTCTTTGAGATAAGAAGAGGCCCTCTGGTAATCTACAAACTTCAATCCCTAGGAAGTATTTCATCTCTCCAAGATCCTTAATCTCAAAGGCAGATTTAAGAAAAGCTTTGGTGTTTTGAATACCTTCCTTGTCATCACCTGAAATGATGATATCATCCACATAGACTAGTACCACAACAATCCCTCTAGAGCTTCGCAGAGTAAACAAAGTATGATCAGAGTGGGATTTCTTAAACCCATACTGTATGAGAGTAGAACTCAACTTGTGATACCAAGCCCTTGGCGACTGTTTCAGACCATATATTGCTTTTCTCAACCTTAAAACCTTTCCAGATTCAACAATATCATCAAGACCAGGTGGAGGAATCATATATACCTCTTCTTTGAGTTCCCCTTGAAGAAACGCATTCTTCACATCCATTTGCCATAGATCCCACGAGAGATTTGTAGCTAATGAGAGGACCACTCTCACTGTATGAAGTTTAGCTACTGGAGCAAACGTATCAGTAAAATCCTCACCATAAGTTTGAGTAAATCCTCTTGCTACTAGGCGAGCCTTGTACCTCTCTATCTCCCCATCACTCTTGTACTTGATAGTGAATACCCATCTAGAACTCACCGCTCTCTTTCCTTCTGGGAGCACCTCCACATCCCATGTATGATTGCGCTCCATAGCACTTCTTTCATCACTAATAGCATCAACCCACTCCTTTTTATCCTTTGCCTCCTCATAACTTCTAGGAATCTGGTTCTGCTCGACCTTGGCCAGAAAGGCTTGATAATCAGATGGCAAGAAGGCAAGAGAACACACTGCTTGTATAGGATAAGCAACATCCTCATTGTTGTAGTAAACTCTTGTGTTCTTCCAGTTCTCAGGCCCAGACTTCAACCTCTCACTTCTTCTTAGAGGCTGAACAACCTCAGTCTCTCCTGTTTCTTTCTCTTCAACTTCTTCAGCCACCACATCTTCTAGAGAATATGAAACAACATCATCTAAGTGAGATTCTCCTTCTTCATTGTCCATTGGTGAATCCACTTCTTCTGAAGAAGCTCTTGAATGATCTTGACTACCAGCTTCACCTTCACTTTTGGTGCTACTATCATCCGATCTTGTTTCACCACCCTCATCAACAACTGGAGCTTCTTGATGTCTCTCTGCATTATTAGTTGGTGGCATTGGTGGACCAGCTAGAGTAGTAAGACCATCAAGTATATGCTTCAAGATAGTGGCTCTGTCGTTGGAAGAAGCAAGATCTTTAAGCTCATCCCAATTTTCATTACCAAAGTATCCCTTCTCTTCATCAAACTTGACTTCCCTGGATATATACATTCTCTTGGTGTCAACATCATAGCATTTGTAACCCTTTTGAGTAGGTGAGTACCCAATAAACATACACTTGATACTCTTAGGCTCCAACTTGTTCCTTTGAGCTTCTGGTACAAATACGTAACACACACAACCAAACACTCTCAAGTGATCAATGACAGGTTTTGCCTTATGCAAAATCTCATATGGAGATGCATTCTCAAGGTTCTTGGTGGGTAGCCTGTTAATGAGATAACAAGCAGTCATCACTGCATCCCCCCAAAACCTTTTAGGAACATTCCTCTCAAACATCATGGTTCTTGCAACCTCCATTAGATGTCTATTTTTCCTTTCTGCCACTCCATTCCGCTGAGGAGTATAAGCACAGGATGTTTGATGAACAATGCCCTGGTTGCTCACAAACTCCTTAAACTTGCTGTTTATGTACTCACCACCATTATCACTCCTTAGAGTTTTAATCTTAACTCCAAACTGAGTCATCACATAGTTGTAGAACTTAGAGAATGCTTCTAAAACATTACTCTTTGATGACATCAAAGTAACCCATGTGTACTTAGATTTCTCGTCTATGAAGGAGACAAAATACTTATATTGATCTTTAGAAGTACAAGGAGCTGTCCATACATCAGAGTGAACTAGATCAAAGCACTCATTATAAACAGTAGATGAGTCTTGATAAACAGTTCTACAATGCTTCCCTAAGATACAAGCTTCACATCCGTGATCCATAAGATTCAGATTTGGCAAAGCAAGCTTTAGAACCTTCAAGTGGGGATGTCCCAAGCGTGCATGCCAAATAGAACTGATACTACTAGTGCTCATTGCTGAGTGAGCTATTCCGACTGATTGCTTATCCAAAACATCCAAAACATAGAGACCATCCTGTACACAACCTGATCCAAAGTTCTTCCCCGACTTGTTATCCTGAAACCATACACTATCAGGACTAAACACAGCCAAACAATCAAGATCCTTAGTAGTTTTCTGAACTGATAACAAGTTAGAAGCAAACTCAGGGATATATAGAGCATTGGTATTCTTGTTAAACAGCTCTAAGTTTCCAATTCCTCTAATCAACACATCCTCCCCATTTGCTATAGTTACTTTTCCACTATGAGGTTTAACATTTGTAAGAAGCTCTGGATCACTAATCATATGATGAGAGGCACCAGAGTCTACTATAATGGGTTTAGGAAGTTTAGAGGAAAGAAAACTCTTACCAGATTCAGTCAGTTTGGTGATGCTCTTGATAAGAGCATCAAGATCTGATTTCCTCACCACATCATCACAACTCGCATTAGCAACTCCTGCACGCCCTCTAGATGTTTGACCTGAGGTTTTCTCTTTCAAATGTGGATGAAGAACCCAGCACTTCTCCTTGGTATGACCTGCTTTCTTGCAATGCTCACACAATCTCAACTGTGGATGAAGGACCCAGCACTTCTCCTTAGTATGACCCGCTTTCTTGCAGTGTTCACACACCCAGCTAGGTCTCTTCTCTACTTGTTGATAAACTCCTTGGCTTATATACGCAGCCTCACTTGTCCCTTGAAAGAGACCTTTTGATCCTTCCTCCTTTTGAATCATCATACACACTTCATTTAAGGTTGGCAGCTTCTCATACCTTAAGATATGATGAATCAATCCTGAGTATGACTTATCAAGAGTAAGAAGTAGACCAAACACTTGATCCTCCTCTCTCCTCTCCTTCACCACACTCAAATCTGTGGTGGGTGGCCTTAGAGTATCCAGCTCAGCCCACAAGTTTCTAAATTCACCAAATAAGCTCTTGAATGGCTTTCCTTCTTGTTGTAGATCATTCAAGGCCTTTTTCACCTCAAATATTCGACTCAGATTTGAAGTATTACCATAGACACCTAAGAGAGTGTCCCACAACTCCTTTGCAGTTTCAGCATAAGAGTAAGCTGCAAGGATAGATGGCTCCAAAGAGCTTTGAAGAATCGCTAGAACTAGCTGATCCTCTTGAATCCACTTGGGATCCTCCTTCTCAGCTCCGGCTACTTCACTTGCAGAATCACTTGAAGATTCCACACCTTCTACACTAGTCGTGGCCACCTTTGGAGAGTCATCAACATGCTCCCACAACCCACGACTTCTCAGGGCAGTTCGAGTGGTTCTTGACCACAACAAATAGTTCTCTCCTTTGAGAACAACAGGTAGAGTAATTTGTTTCTGATTCTCCATAGATGATTTCTTGAGAAGAAGAACAAAACAGACCAAGAACAGAGAGATCACGATCACGAATTCAACTAGATCCTCAGGAACTTAGCTCTGATACCATGTCAGATTCAGAAGATAAAGATTGATCTTGACCAAGAACAAACACAATCAGAACTTGAGATCAAGAGAGAATGGAGAAGTTTCTAGAGAGATGGAGAAGATGAAGATATTTTCATTACTTTTCAACTAAGGATTACAACATACTTAAATAACTAATGACTTGGGCTTTCTTTTGGGCCAATAGCACAAGATCATACCCAACCCAATAATAACCAATATAACCAATAGTCCTTGGGCAGCAAAGGGGTCGTCTTGGTGAAAGCTCCTTTTTCATACTTGTTGTCACCATTGATCTTTGGTGTTTCATGTTGCTTCTTCTCTGCCCCTGCAATGTCCTTTTCACTTTTGACAAGAGACAAGTGTGTTATAACAGTCATGGGAATTTTATAAACAGAGAAACAAAATTCAGTTTGCAACATCTCTTCTAGTTTTCCATTAAAACATATTTTTAGTTTAGCAATCTGGTCACTATATGTTTCTTTTGAGACTAGATCTTCTTCATACTCTTCTGTATTAGTAAAATTCACCATTACAGAATTATATTCATTAGAAACAAGCTGTAGAGACGGACTTACATGAGCAGGACTGTCCTTGAGTTCTGTTTCTTTCATTGCCACGGTTTTTGTATTCAACACGTAATCTGGTGGTTCCTCTTGGACCAGAATGAAACTGGTGTCACCTCCATCTTTCTCAGCATCAAGACAGCTCATGGTGGCCTCGTGATGCTCCACATTCTGTCCTTGACCTGCATTAGTAGCCCTTGGCAAAGACAAGCGCATCAAATCTGAATTCAAAAATTTTAAACTAGAATTTTCTAAACAACTATCTAGTGAATTCAGTTTCGGTTCAGGTTTGGCAATTTTAATTTCTTGTCTCTCAGGGCACACAACAGCAAAATGACCTCTCTTATGACATCTATAACAGATGGTGTCATTTATTTTTAAAGCCTTAGAAGACTTACATTGCTCTGTTTTGACTTGCGGCTCATGCTTCGGTTGTGTGCTTGGCGTTTGAGATGCATCGGTTTGTTTGGGGGCTGGCTTGAATTCCTTTACTCCCACTGGCTTCTTAACCTCGGCCTGCTTCTCCAAAGTGCTTTTAGTCACTTTCTTTTGTTCGGGACAGCAAGTTTTCTTTGACTTCGACACAGGTTGCGGTTTTGGTGTTGGCGTCCAACTTCTTGTAGTTGTTTGAAATAGAGACCTCTTTGGAATGTAGCTGCGGTTGTGGGTATTGACCTTGGCACCATCAAAATGTGCTAAGGGAAAAGAATAAGCAAGAGTATCGATCGACAGAGGTGAGTGTCGATCGACACTCACCTCTCTGGAAAAACTGGAGGTGCGGAACGAAGGCGTCGATCGACACCAAGGAGTGGTGTCGATCGACACGAGTCCCAGAGTTTGAATCCGACCGTTGGAGAATCCGACCGTTGCTATCCAACCGTTGAGATATGACCGTTGGAGAGGCGTGTCGATCGACACACTTATTTAGTGTCGATCGACACGGAGGCCAGAACTGTTTTCTATATAAATCTTGTTGTATGAACCTTGCACATTTTATCTTGAATGGAATAATTTTTCAAGTTCATACTCTTTCTCTCTATTCTTCCCAATTCTCTCAATCTCTTATTCTCTCAATCTAAGTCCTAAAATCTAACATGGTATCAGAGCGATTTTGATCTTTGTGACCTCATTACTCTCATAATCTCATACTTCAAATCTCATTCTTTCATTAACCTTTTTCGATTTGTGGATTTTCCTTTAACTAGTTAGATCAAATCGTTATATAGAGATTTCCATTCTCTTTATGCGCTTGATTTAACATACATATCAATCCCAAATCATTTCTAAAAGTTTCAAACTTTCATAAGAAAAGATGAGTTCTTTAGATAATTCTAAACCATTGGTGGTTCCGGTTACTCTCAAGGGAGATAACTACTTATTGTGGTCAAGAACCACGAAGATAGCTCTATGTGGCCGAGGGTTGTGGAGCCACATTGAAACTTCATCTAAACCGGTGTATGATTCATCCGGAGAAGAAGACGATGAAGATTCCGAAAAGAAGAGAGAAGCAAAGTGGTTCCAAGAGGACCAAAGCGTGTTGGCCATTCTTCAAAATGGTCTTGAATCCTCCATTCTTGAGGCGTATTCCTATTGTGAAACGGCGGAGGAGCTATGGGAAACATTGAAGAACGTTTATGGAAACGTGTCTAACCTTTCTCGGGTTTATGAAGTGAAGAAAGCCATCAATAATCTTCATCAAGAGGATATGGAATTTACCAAGCACTTTGGTAAATATAGGTCTCTTTGGGCCGAGCTTGAAATGTTGAGACCAAGTTCCATTGATCCAAAGGTGCTAAACGAAAGGAAAGAACAAGACAAGGTCTTTGGGCTATTACTCACCTTGAATCCGGCATTCAATGATCTCATCAAGCACATCCTAAGGTCGGAGAAGCTCCAAAGTCTTGAAGATGTGTGCTCACAAATTCAAAGAGAACAAGGTTCCCAAGGACTCTTTGATAGTAAGGGGGAGCTTCCAACGGCTAACAAGGGGGTTTACAACCGATTCGATAATCGTGGAAACAAAGGGAGCTATGGTAACAATCGGCCGGGCTCTAAGGCAAGGTGTGAACATTGCAAGGGAAGACACACCAAGGAGACTTGTTGGCTTCTTCATCCGGAGCTCAAGCCGAGTTGGTGGATCGACTACCCGAAGAACCCAAGAGCTAACTACACCACGGCCAAGCCCGACCAAGTTCCAACCGGATTAGCTAAGCAAGGTGAGGAGGCCAACCAAGGAGATTATGTGAGAAAATCCGACTTGGAGGTACTCATCAAAGCTCTTACCATACAAAAGGAATCCGGTAAAACTTACTTTACCCATACTCCTAGTAGTTCCCTAGTAGTTGATTCGGGAGCTTCCCATCACATGATTAGTAACTCTAGGATGCTTGAGAATATTGAGTCAACTAATGGAAATGTGATGATTGCTAATGGTGATAATATACCTATAAGAGGAATTGGAACTTTAAAAGTCTTTGATAAAGATTCTAAAGCCTTTTATATGCCGACTTTTACTTCTAATTTACTTTCGGTAAAAAGAGCTACTAAAGATTTGAATTGTTATGCAATATTTGGTCCTAATGATGTTCATTTTCAGGATATTGATTCCGGAAAGATTATTGGAGAGGGTGGAACCAAAGATGATCTCTATGTTATTGAAGATTTTTCACCTAGTTCTTTTTCGGTCAAATCTTGTTTAGGAGTGGCTAATAATGCTATTTGGCATGCTAGATTAGGTCATCCTCATTCTAGAGCTTTTGAATTAATGTTACCAAATGTTTACTTTGATCATAAGAGTTGTGAATCTTGTATTCTTGGTAAACATTGTAAAACGGTTTTCCCGAATTCTACTACTACTTATGAGAAATGTTTTGATTTAGTTCATTCGGATGTTTGGACCTCACCATGCTTATCTAGGGATAATAACAAGTATTTCGTAACATTTATAGATGAAAAATCAAAATATACTTGGATCACCCTATTACCATCAAAAGATCGTGTTCTTGATGCATGTTACTTACCAATTCAATGCCAAGATCAAAATCTTTAGAACAGATAATGGAGGAGAATATACAAGCCATCGCTTCAAAGAACATCTATCTAAGCATGGCATTTTGCATCAAACAAGTTGTCCATACACTCCTCAACAAAATGGCGTGGCCGAACGGAAGAATCGTCACTTGATGGAGGTGTCTCGTGCCATGATGTTCCACATGAATGTACCTAAGAGATTTTGGGGTGATGCGGTCATGATGGCGTGCTATTTGATCAACCGAATACCAACCAAAATTCTCTCGGATATCTCTCCGTTTGAGGTACTTAATAATACTAAACCTTTTATTGAACATCTAAGGGTTTTTGGGTGTGTTTGTTTTGTCTTAGTTCCCGGTGAATTGCGGACAAAGCTAGATGCAAAGAGCACAAGGTGTATGTTCATTGGATATTCCACTACCCAAAAGGGATACAAATGTTATGATCCAAGTTCGAGAAGAACATTTGTATCCAAGGATTTGAAGTTTATGGAGGAAAAGAGCTACTATAGTACCGAAGAGAAGGATGAACTAAGGGAATTTGCAAGCTCTACGGACTACAATGCTAATTTAAGGTTCCTCCTTCAACATCTTGACAACCCGGAAGCACCAAAGGCTAGAAACGGTGAAGCTCCTCCGGTCCAAGAGGAGACTATCCAAGAGACCAATGATGAGAGTGTTCCCAATGATCAAGAGGAGACGGTTAGTAATGATGAGACCTCTGGTGCTCAAGAAAGTCAAGGAGCGGTGATTGGTCATGATGAACTCCCCGATGCTCAAGCACACGACCACGATGACTCGAGAGTTGAAGAAGAACCAAGCGAACTGGTTCTTAGGAGAAGCACACGATTAAGGAAGGACCCTTCCACATGGAAAGAGAATAGAGTCTACTACAACAACCAAGCCGTTGCTCATCCTATTCAAGCGGTTTGTTCGCTCGCCCTTTTACCTTCCTCTCATCAAGCCTTCCTTGTGAAAATAGATGAACATTCGATTCCGAAGACATATGACGAGGCAATGGAAGAGGATCATTGGGTTGAAGCGGTTAATGATGAGGTTGGGGCTATGATTAAGAACCACACGTGGGATGAGGCCGATCTTCCGTTTGGGAAAAGAGCGGTTAGCTCTAAATGGGTCTTCACTCTTAAGTTCTTGAGCAATGGGGACTTGGAACGACACAAGGCGCGGTTAGTGGCGAGAGGATTTACACAAACCTATGGAGATGATTATACAGACACATTTGCTCTGGTGGCTAAGCTACACACGGTACGGGTTGTATTCTCTTTGGCGATCAATTTGGATTGGGAGTTGTGGCAAATGGATGTGAAGAATGCTTTCCTTCAAGGAGATCTTGAAGAAGAGGTGTACATGACTCCACCACCCGGCCTAGAGAACACCATTGCTCCCGGAAAGGTTCTTCGGCTAAGGAAAGCCATCTATGGTCTTAAACAATCCCCAAGGGCTTGGTACAAGAAGCTAAGTTCGACTCTCAAGGAAAAAGGTTTCAAGAAGTGTGAATTGGATCACACTCTATTCACGCTTCAAGGCCCGAATGGAATGGTGGTTGTCTTGATCTACGTGGATGATATGATCATCTCCGGTGATGATAAACAAGGGATTCAAGACACTAAGGATTTCCTAAAATCGGTCTTTGAAATAAAGGATCTCGGCGAGTTGAAATACTTCCTTGGGATCGAAGTATGTAGATTCACAAATGGATTGCACATCTCCCAGAGGAAGTATACTTTGGATTTGCTCAATGAAACCGGGAAGCTTGCCTCGAAGCCGGCTAAGACACCGCTTGAGGAAGGATACAAGGCCGATCGAAAGGGGGAGCAAGAAGATGAAATGTATGAGGATCCATCTCAATATAGAAGACTTGTTGGGAAATTGATCTATCTTACCCTAACAAGGCCGGATCTTTGCTTTGCGGTCAACCAAGTAAGTCAACATATGAAGGAGCCAAAGGTGTTTCATTGGAAAATGGTGGATCGAATACTTCGGTACCTTAAAGGGGGTGTTGGCCAAGGCATTTGGATGGGAAGAAATGAAAACACCGAAGTTGTTGGGTATTGTGATGCGGATTGGGCCGGAGATCGAAACGATAGAAGATCCACAACCGGCTATGCAACATTCATTGGTGGAAACTTGGTGACTTGGAGAACTAAGAAGCAAAAGTCGGTCTCATGTTCAAGTGCGGAAGCCGAGTATAGAGCGATGAAGAAATTAACAAATGAGCTAACATGGTTGAGAGGCATCTTAGCTCACATGGGGATTGAGATCACTAAGCCGATGGTGATGCATTGCGACAACCAAGCCGCAACTCACATAGCTACCAACTCGGTGTTCCACGAACGGACGAAGCACATCGAGATCGATTGTCACAAGGTTCGTGAGAAGATTGAACAAGGATGGACACTTCCGTGTTTTACAAGGAGCGAGGACCAAGTGGCGGATATCTTCACCAAAGCTGCGAGTCTCAAGGTTTGCAACCGTCTCTTTAGCAAGCTTGGACTCGTGGATCTCACTCATCCATGAGAAGACCCTAACTTGCAATCATCACACTCTTTTTCCCTTAGCAAAGTTTTGTCCCACGTGGTTTTCTTTGTTAAGGTTTTTAATGAGGTGATGGTTGCGGGTTTCCAAGTTAAGCATATTTCCTTATGTTTAACTTGAGGGGGAGTATTGACCTTGGCACCATCAAAATGTGCTAAGGGAAAAGAATAAGCAAGAGTGTCGATCGACAGAGGTGAGTGTCGATCGACACTCACCTCTCTGGAAAAACTGGAGGTGCGGAACGAAGGCGTCGATCGACACGAGTCCCAGAGTTTGAATCCGACCGTTGGAGAATCCGACCGTTGCTATCCAACCGTTGAGATATGACCGTTGGAGAGGCGTGTCGATCGACACACTTATTTAGTGTCGATCGACACGGAGGCCAGAACTGTTTTCTATATAAATCTTGTTGTATGAACCTTGCACATTTTATCTTGAATGGAATAATTTTTCAAGTTCATACTCTTTCTCTCTATTCTTCCCAATTCTCTCAATCTCTTATTCTCTCAATCTAAGTCCTAAAATCTAACAGTGGGACTTCTGAACAAACTCTCTATACATACGCTGCTTCATATGACCCCAAGAGATGGCCAAATTATTGTAACTAGCCCCAAGTTCTTCTCTCTCCCACCATGTACTAGCTTCTTTAGCAAGTGAGTTAATTGACTCTCTCAATCGGTGGGTTGATTGACTCTCTCAATCTTTGGAGAACTAGACTTGTTTGAATCACACAAACAATCTTAATCCTATAATCTAAAGAATCAAATGAATCTCTCAAATGAAACTAAAGACAAACTATTTAAACAAAGACACTCTTTGAATAAAAAGCCAAACAAACTTTATATTTCTTAAATGGTTGATTGAAAGTTGAGTTTTACAATAGGATCTACTGAGCTTATATACAGCTCTTACATGAGCATTCTAACGGTCACAAAATCAAAGGAAACAAGAAACAAATCAAAGCTAATCAAAAACTAGCCGTTAGGCTCTAAATGAGCAAATCTCCCAAAATAAGGAAACTTGAGGTGTGCTTGAGGATCCTCTGATTTAAAAGTTGAATAACTTTTAAACCAAAACAGGTAATTGAATGAATCAAATTGGACGAGCTCCCTGGTTGAGTCAAGATTCCAGAAGAATTGGATTCATAGCTTAATTCCTTCTGGTTCGGTCGAAATCCTTCAATAAGTGCTCCTGTGTCCAAATCTGGAAAGTTCCAGTTCACCCGATTTGTAAAATTCATAACTCTTAAACCAAATTGAATTTGGTCATGAATCCAATTCTCAGTCTTTCTATGATGAGTTAGGAATCCAAAATAATTGGACTTGTAGCTTGTTTCATCCTGGTTTGGCCGGAATGATTCGATGAGTGATTGTATGTCTCCATCGCGTCCATTGAAGAGCTGCCAAATTGTATCTTTAATAACTTCTTCATATGAACTCCGTTTTGGCTGATTCTTCTTTTTGGATGACTCTGAATTAATTGAGTATGATCTCCAAGTGTTGGTTGAGCTGGGATGTTTGATCTTAGTCTTCATTTGAGCTAGACTTGGGCCGCAAGTCTCCTTAGATCTCTTCAACTTCATGCTCTCCTCTACATGACTCATGGTTCTGTGCTCCTTGGTTGATGATGACTTGATGTCCTCATCATACTCACCCTCTTTAAAAGGTTTCGACCTCGAAACTATATCTCTTGCACCAAGATAGAGCAAGTTAGTATCTTTACATGAATATGAGAGAAGAAACTAACCTCGGCCAAAATCTTTTTGGCGATTCATGTGGGATAGGATATGAGCGTCTGGTGGTTCCTCTTTGATCAGTAAAATGGCAATCACTCCTCTCCTAGGTTTGTTGCTAACGTCCTTGGGCAGCAAAGGGGTCGTCTTGGTGAAAGCTCCTTTTTCATACTTGTTGTCACCATTGATCTTTGGTGTTTCATGTTGCTTCTTCTCTGCCCCTGCAATGTCCTTTTCACTTTTGACAAGAGACAAGTGCGTTATAACAGTCATGGGAATTTTATAAACAGAGAAACAAAATTCAGTTTGCAACATCTCTTCTAGTTTTCCATTAAAACATATTTTTAGTTTAGCAATCTGGTCACTATATGTTTCTTTTGAGACTAGATCTTCTTCATACTCTTCTGTATTAGTAAAATTCACCATTACAGAATTATATTCATTAGAAACAAGCTGTAGAGACGGACTTACATGAGCAGGACTGTCCTTGAGTTCTGTTTCTTTCATTGCCACGGTTTTTGTATTCAACACGTAATCTGGTGGTTCCTCTTGGACCAGAATGAAACTGGTGTCACCTCCATCTTTCTCAGCATCAAGACAGCTCATGGTGGCCTCGTGATGCTCCACATTCTGTCCTTGACCTGCATTAGTAGCCCTTGGCAAAGACAAGCGCATCAAATCTGAATTCAAAAATTTTAAACTAGAATTTTCTAAACAACTATCTAGTGAATTCAGTTTCGGTTCAGGTTTGGCAATTTTAATTTCTTGTCTCTCAGGGCACACAACAGCAAAATGACCTCTCTTATGACATCTATAACAGATGGTGTCATTTATTTTTAAAGCCTTAGAAGACTTACATTGCTCTGTTTTGACTCGCGGCTCATGCTTCGGTTGTGTGCTTGGCGTTTGAGATGCATCGGTTTGTTTGGGGGCTGGCTTGAATTCCTTTACTCCCACTGGCTTCTTAACCTCGGCCTGCTTCTCCAAAGTGCTTTTAGTCACTTTCTTTTGTTCGGGACAGCAAGTTTTCTTTGACTTCGACACAGGTTGCGGTTTTGGTGTTGGCGTCCAACTTCTTGTAGTTGTTTGAAATAGAGACCTCTTTGGAATGTAGCTGCGGTTGTGGGACTTCTGAACAAACTCTCTATACATACGCTGCTTCATATTACCCCAAGAGATGGCCAAATTATTGTAACTAGCCCCAAGTTCTTCTCTCTCCCACCATGTACTAGCTTCTTTAGCAAGTGAGTTAATGGCATAGGTGAGTCTCTCCTCCTTTGGAATGTTGTGGGACCTAAACCAATTCTCCATTTCGTTCTCCCACTGTAGGTAAGCTTCTGGTCCTTGCTTATGACCTGAAAAACAGATGTAATATGGCTCACAATCTGCTTCATCTTCTGTTGGTGAATCATCTATTTCGTCTTGTTTGGTGTAGTTGATGTCTTCTCCGTTTGACTCTTGATTCTCTTCTTCAAACTTTGATTCTTCAACTGAAGTATCTTCTGGCTCTGTCTCAAGGCTCCAATGGTCGTCATCAACATGGTCACCATCTCTTGAACTGATTTCAGAGTCAGTTATTTCACCATGGTCTTTGGTAAGGCTCTATGGTCTGGTCTTCTTCTCCATGAGCAGAATCTTCATGCTCTGAGTCATCTCTGTCTTGCGGTGGATCCGGCTCAAACTCTTCAACATCTGATTCTTCTCCAATGTCAGAGCTTGAATAGCCATCTCCTGGCCAAGGTGGAGCTTCATAGTCAGCTTCCTCATCAGTATAGATTTGGCTTTCTTCTCCTTCACTCCAATGGTCTCCATCAGATTGGTACTGATCTCCTTCTTCTGATTCAGCCATGGTTACGGCTTAGGGTTAGATTTTCCTCGCAAAACAAAGAAAAAGATGGATTAATTTCGTTCTAAACAAGAAAAGGAAAGAGCAGTAAAGGCAAAATCACAAAAGATCACAAAGCAGAAAATTGCACAGAAATTTTCAGGTTTGGTTTCTCTTGGATAAAAAATATCAAATTGACTCCAAAAATCCCAGAAACAGTTTTATATTTTTCTTTGACGAGTTAACAAGCAAAAACAAAAGACGAAATATTTTTATGAGTTTTTATGATTTTATGAAAATTGAAACAAACAGACGGGTAAAGCAGATTTTTTTTTTTCTTTCTTTTTTAAATGAATACAGAATTCAAAGGATAACAAATCAAAACCAAATGCAATTTTTTTTTTTTTTTTTCAAATTTTATAAGCAAAGAAAAAGATGCAAACAAGCAAGAACAAACTAAGAACAAAACAGATTTTTATTTGATTTTCGAAATGATGAAACTGAAATTGAAAACAAAAAAAAAAACAAAAAAAAATAACAAGATAAAAGGTTGGATTGAAACAACCTGGGATAGGAGCTTTTAAGCTCTGATACCAGATGATATAAGATTGGAATCCACCAAACTTATGTTCACAAGATTATCAAGAGTTTTCAAGCTTTGTCGCGGAAATGGGCGTGATGTTGAGATAGAAGGTGGTGATTTGATTGACTCTCTCAATCGGTGGGTTGATTGACTCTCTCAATCTTTGGAGAACTAGACTTGTTTGAATCACACAAACAATCTTAATCCTATAATCTAAAGAATCAAATGAATCTCTCAAATGAAACTAAAGACAAACTATTTAAACAAAGACACTCTTTGAATAAAAAGCCAAACAAACTTTATATTTCTTAAATGGTTGATTGAAAGTTGAGTTTTACAATAGGATCTACTGAGCTTATATACAGCTCTTACATGAGCATTCTAACGGTCACAAAATCAAAGGAAACAAGAAACAAATCAAAGCTAATCAAAAACTAGCCGTTAGGCTCTAAATGAGCAAATCTCCCAAAATAAGGAAACTTGAGGTGTGCTTGAGTCTTGACAACTTGGGGAGGAAAGTCTGATATCTTGGAACGTCTAGATGCAATGAATAAGTCTTCAAATTGCAGAATATAAGAGGAAATGGCCGTTGGAGATTTATAGCACCAAGTGTAAATGTGTTGAATGCTCTTGTTTCCAAATAAGGCAAGCTGAGGATCCTCTGATTTAAAAGTTGAATAACTTTTAAACCAAAACCGGTAATTGAATGAATCAAACTGGACGAGCTCCCTGGTTGAGTCAAGATTCCAGAAGAATTGGATTCATAGCTTAATTCCTTTTGGTTCGGTCGGAATCCTTCAATAAGTGCTCCTGTGTCCAAATCTGGAAAGTTCCAGTTCACCCGATTTATAAAATTCATAACTCATAAACCAAATTGAATTTGGTCACGAATCCAATTCTCAGTCTTTCTATGATGAGTTAGGAATCCAAAATAATTGGACTTGTAGCTTGTTTCATCCTGGTTTGGCCGGAATGATTCGATGAGTGATTGTATGTCTCCATCGCGTCCATTGAAGAGCTGCCAAATTGTATCTTTAATAACTTCTTCATATGAACTCCGTTTTGGCTGATTCTTCTTTTTGGATGACTCTGAATTAATTGAGTATGATCTCCAAGTGTTGGTTGAGCTGGGATGTTTGATCTTAGTCTTCATTTGAGCTAGACTTGGGCCGCAAGTCTCCTTAGATCTCTTCAACTTCATGCTCTCCTCTACATGACTCATGGTTCTGTGCTCCTTGGTTGATGATGACTTGATGTCCTCATCATACTCACCCTCTTTAAAAGGTTTCGACCTCGAAACTATATCTCTTGCACCAAGATAGAGCAAGTTAGTATCTTTACATGAATATGAGAGAAGAAACTAACCTCGGCCAAAATCTTTTTGGCGATTCATGTGGGATAGGATATGAGCGTCTGGTGGTTCCTCTTTGATCAGTAAAATGGCAATCACTCCTCTCCTAGGTTTGTTGCTAACGTCCTTGGGCAGCAAAGGGGTCGTCTTGGTGAAAGCTCCTTTTTCATACTTGTTGTCACCATTGATCTTTGGTGTTTCATGTTGCTTCTTCTCTGCCCCTGCAATGTCCTTTTCACTTTTGACAAGAGACAAGTGCGTTATAACAGTCATGGGAATTTTATAAACAGAGAAACAAAATTCAGTTTGCAACATCTCTTCTAGTTTTCCATTAAAACATATTTTTAGTTTAGCAATCTGGTCACTATATGTTTCTTTTGAGACTAGATCTTCTTCATACTCTTCTGTATTAGTAAAATTCACCATTACAGAATTATATTCATTAGAAACAAGCTGTAGAGACGGACTTACATGAGCAGGACTGTCCTTGAGTTCTGTTTCTTTCATTGCCACGGTTTTTGTATTCAACACGTAATCTGGTGGTTCCTCTTGGACCAGAATGAAACTGGTGTCACCTCCATCTTTCTCAGCATCAAGACAGCTCATGGTGGCCTCGTGATGCTCCACATTCTGTCCTTGACCTGCATTAGTAGCCCTTGGCAAAGACAAGCGCATCAAATCTGAATTCAAAAATTTTAAACTAGAATTTTCTAAACAACTATCTAGTGAATTCAGTTTCGGTTCAGGTTTGGCAATTTTAATTTCTTGTCTCTCAGGGCACACAACAGCAAAATGACCTCTCTTATGACATCTATAACAGATGGTGTCATTTATTTTTAAAGCCTTAGAAGACTTACATTGCTCTGTTTTGACTCGCGGCTCATGCTTCGGTTGTGTGCTTGGCGTTTGAGATGCATCGGTTTGTTTGGGGGCTGGCTTGAATTCCTTTACTCCCACTGGCTTCTTAACCTCGGCCTGCTTCTCCAAAGTGCTTTTAGTCACTTTCTTTTGTTCGGGACAGCAAGTTTTCTTTGACTTCGACACAGGTTGCGGTTTTGGTGTTGGCGTCCAACTTCTTGTAGTTGTTTGAAATAGAGACCTCTTTGGAATGTAGCTGCGGTTGTGGGACTTCTGAACAAACTCTCTATACATACGCTGCTTCATATTACCCCAAGAGATGGCCAAATTATTGTAACTAGCCCCAAGTTCTTCTCTCTCCCACCATGTACTAGCTTCTTTAGCAAGTGAGTTAATGGCATAGGTGAGTCTCTCCTCCTTTGGAATGTTGTGGGACCTAAACCAATTCTCCATTTCGTTCTCCCACTGTAGGTAAGCTTCTGGTCCTTGCTTATGACCTGAAAAACAGATGTAATATGGCTCACAATCTGCTTCATCTTCTGTTGGTGAATCATCTATTTCGTCTTGTTTGGTGTAGTTGATGTCTTCTCCGTTTGACTCTTGATTCTCTTCTTCAAACTTTGATTCTTCAACTGAAGTATCTTCTGGCTCTGTCTCAAGGCTCCAATGGTCGTCATCAACATGGTCACCATCTCTTGAACTGATTTCAGAGTCAGTTATTTCACCATGGTCTTTGGTAAGGCTCTATGGTCTGGTCTTCTTCTCCATGAGCAGAATCTTCATGCTCTGAGTCATCTCTGTCTTGCGGTGGATCCGGCTCAAACTCTTCAACATCTGATTCTTCTCCAATGTCAGAGCTTGAATAGCCATCTCCTGGCCAAGGTGGAGCTTCATAGTCAGCTTCCTCATCAGTATAGATTTGGCTTTCTTCTCCTTCACTCCAATGGTCTCCATCAGATTGGTACTGATCTCCTTCTTCTGATTCAGCCATGGTTACGGCTTAGGGTTAGATTTTCCTCGCAAAACAAAGAAAAAGATGGATTAATTTCGTTCTAAACAAGAAAAGGAAAGAGCAGTAAAGGCAAAATCACAAAAGATCACAAAGCAGAAAATTGCACAGAAATTTTCAGGTTTGGTTTCTCTTGGATAAAAAATATCAAATTGACTCCAAAAATCCCAGAAACAGTTTTATATTTTTCTTTGACGAGTTAACAAGCAAAAACAAAAGACGAAATATTTTTATGAGTTTTTATGATTTTATGAAAATTGAAACAAACAGACGGGTAAAGCAGATTTTTTTTTTTCTTTCTTTTTTAAATGAATACAGAATTCAAAGGATAACAAATCAAAACCAAATGCAATTTTTTTTTTTTTTTTTCAAATTTTATAAGCAAAGAAAAAGATGCAAACAAGCAAGAACAAACTAAGAACAAAACAGATTTTTATTTGATTTTCGAAATGATGAAACTGAAATTGAAAACAAAAAAAAAAACAAAAAAAAATAACAAGATAAAAGGTTGGATTGAAACAACCTGGGATAGGAGCTTTTAAGCTCTGATACCAGATGATATAAGATTGGAATCCACCAAACTTATGTTCACAAGATTATCAAGAGTTTTCAAGCTTTGTCGCGGAAATGGGCGTGATGTTGAGATAGAAGGTGGTGATTTGATTGACTCTCTCAATCGGTGGGTTGATTGACTCTCTCAATCTTTGGAGAACTAGACTTGTTTGAATCACACAAACAATCTTAATCCTATAATCTAAAGAATCAAATGAATCTCTCAAATGAAACTAAAGACAAACTATTTAAACAAAGACACTCTTTGAATAAAAAGCCAAACAAACTTTATATTTCTTAAATGGTTGATTGAAAGTTGAGTTTTACAATAGGATCTACTGAGCTTATATACAGCTCTTACATGAGCATTCTAACGGTCACAAAATCAAAGGAAACAAGAAACAAATCAAAGCTAATCAAAAACTAGCCGTTAGGCTCTAAATGAGCAAATCTCCCAAAATAAGGAAACTTGAGGTGTGCTTGAGTCTTGACAACTTGGGGAGGAAAGTCTGATATCTTGGAACGTCTAGATGCAATGAATAAGTCTTCAAATTGCAGAATATAAGAGGAAATGGCCGTTGGAGATTTATAGCACCAAGTGTAAATGTGTTGAATGCTCTTGTTTCCAAATAAGGCAAGCTGAGGATCCTCTGATTTAAAAGTTGAATAACTTTTAAACCAAAACCGGTAATTGAATGAATCAAACTGGACGAGCTCCCTGGTTGAGTCAAGATTCCAGAAGAATTGGATTCATAGCTTAATTCCTTTTGGTTCGGTCGGAATCCTTCAATAAGTGCTCCTGTGTCCAAATCTGGAAAGTTCCAGTTCACCCGATTTATAAAATTCATAACTCATAAACCAAATTGAATTTGGTCACGAATCCAATTCTCAGTCTTTCTATGATGAGTTAGGAATCCAAAATAATTGGACTTGTAGCTTGTTTCATCCTGGTTTGGCCGGAATGATTCGATGAGTGATTGTATGTCTCCATCGCGTCCATTGAAGAGCTGCCAAATTGTATCTTTAATAACTTCTTCATATGAACTCCGTTTTGGCTGATTCTTCTTTTTGGATGACTCTGAATTAATTGAGTATGATCTCCAAGTGTTGGTTGAGCTGGGATGTTTGATCTTAGTCTTCATTTGAGCTAGACTTGGGCCGCAAGTCTCCTTAGATCTCTTCAACTTCATGCTCTCCTCTACATGACTCATGGTTCTGTGCTCCTTGGTTGATGATGACTTGATGTCCTCATCAAAAGGTCTCTTTAAAGGGACAAGTGAGACTGCCCATATGGGCAGAAGCAAAGAAGCGGTTGAAGCTGCCCATGTAAGCAGAGGTGGTTATCAAACTGAAAGAAAACAACTATGGTGTGAGCATTGTAAGATGAAGGGACACACCAAAGACAAATGCTGGACTCTCCATCCACATTTGAGACCCAAGAATCTGAGAGGAATGGCTCAAACATCAAGGGGGACTGCTGGAGTGGCTGTAGCCGCCTCAGATGATGTTGTAAGGAGGTCTGACTTGGATGCTCTCATCAAGAGCATTGCCAAGCTCACTGAATCAGGTAAGAGTCTCTTTGCATCTAGAACTCTCAATCCGGTTATAATTGATTCAGGGGCCTCTCATCACATGATTAGTGATAAGAAGTTGTTGTCCAATGTTAAGCCTCACTTGGGAAAGGTTACAATAGCAAATGGACAGGATGTTGAGATTAGGGGAATCGGAGATTTAGAGTTGTTTAGTAAGAATACAAAAGCTCTATTCATGCCTGAGTTCGCTACTAATCTATTGTCTGTTCAGAAAGCTACTAAGGACCTTGATTGTTTGGCTGTGTTTAGTTCTGATGATGTGTGGTTTCAGGACACTAAGTCAGGGAAGACCATTGGGGAAGGTTGCTCCAAAGATGGTCTCTATATTTTGGATGTGTTGGACAACAAGCAACCAGTAGTGGATATTGCGGCTAATCACTCGGCTCTAAGTTCAGGAAGTATGAACTCTTTTTGGCATGAAAGGCTCGGTCATCCCCACCTCAGTGCCCTTAAACTTGTTTTGCCTCATCAGAAGGAGCAAGATCATCAAGATTGTGAAGCATGTATTCTAGGGAAACATTGTAGAACTGTTTTTCCAAAATCATCTAGTGTGTATGATGCTTGTTTTGATCTAGTTCACTCTGATGTATGGACAGCACCGTGTGTAACTCGAGATCAATACAAATATTTTGTCTCGTTTATTGATGAGAAATCGAAGTATACTTGGGTAACACTCATGCCATCAAAGAGTCATGTCCTAGAAGCTTTTTCCAAGTTCTATAACTATGTGCATACTCAATATGGAGCCAAGATCAAGATTCTCAGAAGTGATAATGGGGGAGAGTACATGAGTAAGTCTTTTACAAAGTTTTTGGGAAAACGTGGAATTGTACATCTAACCTCTTGTGCATATACTCCACAACAGAATGGAGTGGCTGAGAGAAAGAATAGGCATTTGATGGAAGTGGCTAGGACAATAATGTTTGCTAGGAGTGTTCCTAAGCAGTATTGGGGAGATGCTGTGATGACTGCATGTTATCTGATCAACCGGCTGCCAACCAAACACCTTGGAGATGTATCTCCATACGAGGTATTAACCAAAACTAAACCAAGTATTAATCATCTCAAAGTGTTTGGATGTGTTTGCTATGTCTTTGTTCCAGAAGCTCATAGAAACAAGCTTGAACCCAAGAGTATCAAGTGTATGTTTGTTGGCTATTCTCCCACTCATAAAGGATACAAGTGCTATAATCCAGAGACTAAACGTGTGTATGTCTCTAGGGAAGTCAAGTTTGATGAGAAAATGGGTTATTTCAATGAGAGGAATTGGGATGATCTGAAAGGTATTGTTTCTCCTGGGCTTGATCGAGCTACTACCTTGAAATTCGTTCTAGACGGTTTAAATACTCTAGTAAGTCCGAGGAGTACATCTCCAGCTGAGAGTGTAGGAGCCATGCAGAATGAGGCAGTAGCTGGTGATGATACTATAGGAAGTGATGGAGGTGATACTGAGGAAAAGGCTTTCCACTCAGGAATCTGAGACATTGAATGATCCGGCTGGAGAAACTGAATCTTTGAGAGATGAAGAACAGCCTGAACATGATGAGATCGAAGTAACTCAAGTTACTGAACCTGTCCTAAGAAGAAGTCAACGAATAAGGTTTGGACCAGAAAGGTGGAAGGATACAAGGGTATATTATAACGGTTTGGCTACGGTTCAACAAGACAAAATAGGATCTAAGGTGTCTTCTACAGGAAGTGAGAGATGTTCTGGGCGTACGGCAGACTTTGATTCTGAACCTATAGGCGACAGCGTCTCTCCCTCCTTAAGTAGACAGTACACATTACAAGAAGAAGTTCCAGCCACAACAACTATAAGATATCCTATTGAAGCATACTGTTCGTTAGCTTACTTTCCCGATGATGGTCAAGCCTATCTAACCAAGATTGATGAGGAATTAATCCCAATATCTTTTGAAGAGGCATGTAAGGATAAGAGATGGGTTCAGGCGATGGAGGAAGAGATCAACTCTATGGAAAGAAATTGCACATGGGACATAACTAAGCTGCCGAAAGGAAAGAAACTTGTGGGGTGTAGATGGGTTTACACCATCAAGTATAAAAGCACAGGTGAAGTTGAGCGGTACAAGGCTAGACTATTGACCTTGGCACCATCAAAATGTGCTAAGGGAAAGGAAATAAACATGCCTGTCGATCGACAGGGATTAGTGTCGATCGACAGGTAGGTCTTTGCCGAAATTGGAGAATCGGGGAACGAAGGCGTCGATCGACACCAAGGAGTAGTGTCGATCGACACGAGTCCCAGGGTTTGAAATCTGACTGTTGGATATCTGACCGTTGGAGATCCGACCGTTGGCGATTCGACCGTTGAAGATTTGACCGTTGGATTTTAGTGTCGATCGACAAACTTATGTTGTGTCGATCGACACGAAAGGCCAGAATTGTTTTTCTATATAAACCTTGTTGTATGAACCTTGTATCTTATCTTGAATGAAAATTTTCAATTTCATACTCTCTTTCTCTATTCTTCCCAATTCTCACAATCTCTTATTCTCTCAATCTAAGTCCTAAAATCTTACATGGTATCAGAGCAAGTTTGATCTTTGTAACCTCAATTCTCTCAAAATCTCACTCTTTCAATAACCTCTTAGATTTGTGGATTTGTTTTTAATTAGTTAGATCAAATCGTTATATTGAGACTTTCATTCTCTCTATGCGCTTGATTTAACATACATATCAATCCCAAATCATTTAGAAAAGTTTCATTCTTTCAAAAGAAAAGATGAGTTCTTTAGATAACTCGAAACCGTTGGTGCTTCCGGTGACTCTCAAAGGAGAGAACTACTTGTTGTGGTCAAGAACCACGAAAACCGCTCTATGTGGCCGAGGATTGTGGAGCCACATTGATACTTCATCCAAACCGGTGTATGATTCATCCGAAGGAGAAGATGAAGATTTTACAAAAGAAAGAAAAGCAAAAGCAAAGGATAGAGAAGAAGCAAAGTGGTTTCAAGAGGACCAAACCGTGTTGGCCATTCTTCAAAATGGTCTTGAGGCCTCCATTCTTGAGGCATATTCTTATTGCGAGACGGCTTTTGAGCTTTGGGATACATTGAAGAATGTGTATGGAAATGAATCGAACTTGGCGCGTGTGTTCGAAGTAAAGAAGGCTATCAATAATCTCCATCAAGAAGATATGGAGTTCAAGAAGCACTTGGGAAAGTATCAATCTTTATGGTCGGAACTTGACATGTTGAGACCAAGTTCCATTGACCCTAAGGTGTTGAATGAGAGGAAAGAACAAGACAAGGTCTTCGGGTTGCTCCTTACTTTGAATCCGACTTACAACGATCTCATCAAACACATTCTAAGGTCGGAGAAGTTACCAAGTATGGACGATGTGTGTTCTCAAATTCAAAGGGAGCAAGGGACTCACGGACGATTTGGTGGTAAGGGGGAGCTTCCAACGGCTAACAAGGGGGTTTTCAACCGATTCGATAATCGTGGGAACAAAGGAGGCTATGGTTACAATCATCCGGGCTCAAAGGCAAGGTGTGAACATTGTAAGGGAAGACATACCAAGGAGAGTTGTTGGCTCCTTCATCCGGAACTCAAGCCAAGTGGGTGGATCGACAACCCGGGGAACCCAAGAGCAAATTACACCACGGCCAAGCCCGACCAAGTTTCAACCGGATCATCTAAGCAAGGTGAGGAGGCCAACCAAGGAGATTATGTGAGAAAATCCGACTTGGAGGCACTAATCAAAGCTCTTGCCACACAAAAGGAATCCGGTAAAACTTACTTTACTCATACTCCTAGTAGTTCCCTAGTAGTTGATTCGGGAGCATCCCATCACATGATTAGTAATTCTAGGATGCTTGATAATCTTAGATCAACTAATGGAAATGTGATGATTGCTAATGGTGATAATATACCCATAAAAGAAACTGGAACTCTAAAAGTCTTTGATAAAGAATCTAAAGCTTTTCATATGCCAACTTTTACCTCTAATTTACTTTCGGTAAAAAGGGCAACCAAAGATTTGAATTGTTATGCAATCTTTGGTCCTAATGATGTTTATTTTCAGGATATTGATTCCGGAAAGATTATTGGGAAGGGTGGAACCAAGGATGATCTCTATGTTATTGAAGATTTTTCACCTAGTTCTTTTTCGGCCATATAGCATTATTAGGAGTTGCTAATAATGCTATATGGCATGCTAGACTAGGTCATCCTCATTCTAGAGCATTTGAACTAATGTTACCAAATGTTTACTTTGATCATAAGAGTTGCGAATCTTGTATTCTTGGTAAACATTGTACAACGGCTTTTCCGAATTCTACTACTACTTATGAGAAGTGTTTTGACTTAATTCATTCGGATGTTTGGACCTCACCATGCTTATCTAGGGATAATAACAAGTATTTCGTAACATTTATAGATGAAAAATCAAAATATACTTGGATCACCCTATTACCATCAAAAGATCGTGTTCTTGAGGCATTCATAAACTTTCAAACTTATGTTACTAACCAATTCAATGCCAAGATTAAAAATTTTAGAACAGATAATGGAGGAGAGTATACAAGCCATCGATTCAAAGAAAACCTCTCTAAGCATGGCATCTTGCATCAAACGAGTTGTCCATACACTCCTCAACAAAATGGAGTGGCCGAACGGAAGAATCGTCACTTGATGGAAGTGTCTCGTGCCATGATGTTTCACATGAACGTGCCTAAAAGGTTTTGGGGGGATGCGGTCATGACGGCGTGCTATTTGATCAACCGAATCCCAACCAAAATTCTTGAGGATATCTCCCCGTTTGAGGTACTCAATAATACTAAACCTTTTATTGAACATCTAAGGGTTTTTGGGTGTGTTTGTTTTGTCTTAGTTCCCGGTGAGTTGCGGACAAAGCTAGATGCAAAGAGCACAAGGTGTATGTTCATTGGATACTCCACTACCCAAAAGGGATACAAATGTTATGATTCAAGTTCAAGGAGAACATTTGTATCCAAGGATGTGAAGTTTATGGAGGAAAAGAGCTACTACGATACCGAAAAGAAGGATGACCTAAGGGAATTCGCAAGTTCTACGGATTATAATGCTAATTTAAGGTTTCTCCTCCAACACCTTGGCAACCCGGACACACCAAAGGCTAGAGAAGGTGAAGTACCTCCGGTCCCCGTGGAGACTACTCAAGATACCAATGATGAGAATGTTCAAGATAATCAAGAAGAGATGGTTAGTAATGAAGAAACCAATGACGAGAATGTTCAAAATGATCAAGAAGAGATGGTTAGTAATGATGAGACCTCCGGTGTTCAAGAAAGTCAAGAAGAGGTGGTTAGTCACGATATTCTCTCCGGTCCTCAAGCACAAGATCTCGATGACTCAAGAGTTGAAGAGGAACCAAGTGGACCGATTCTTCGGAGAAGTACACGGCTAAAGAAGGATCCTTCCACATGGAAAGAAAATAGAGTATACTACAACAATCAAGCCGTTGCTCATCCTATTCAAGCGGTTTGTTCTCTCGCCCTTTTACCTTCCTCTCATCAAGCCTTTCTAGCGAAGATAGATGAACATTCGAGTCCGAAGACATATGAGGAGGCAATGGAAGAGGAACATTGGGTTGAAGCGGTTAACGATGAGGTTGGTGCTATGATCAAAAATCATACTTAGGATGAGGCCGACTTGCCGTTTGGGAAAAGAGCGGTTAGTTCTAAATGGGTCTTCACTCTTATGTTTTTGAGCAATGGGGACTTGGAACGACACAAGGCTCGGTTGGTGGCTAGAGGCTTCACACAAACCTATGGAGATGATTATACGGACACTTTTGCTCTGGTGGCTAAGCTACACACGGTACGGGTTGTCTTCTCTTTGGCAATCAATTTGGATTGGGAGTTGTGGCAAATGGATGTGAAGAATGCTTTCCTTCAAGGAGATCTTGAAGAAGAGGTTTACATGACTCCACCACCCGGCCTAGAGAACACCATTGCTCCCGGAAAGGTTCTTCGGCTAAGGAAAGCCATCTATGGCCTTAAACAATCCCCAAGGGCTTGGTACAAGAAGCTAAGTTCAACTCTCAAGGAAAAAGGATTCAAGAAGTGTGAATTGGATCACACTCTCTTTACGCTTCAAGGACCGAATGGAATGGTGGTGGTCTTGATCTATGTGGATGATATGATAATCTCCGGTGATGATAAGCAAGGGATTCAAGACACTAAAGATTTCTTAAAATCGGTCTTCGAAATCAAGGATCTTGGAGAGTTGAAGTATTTTCTTGGGATCGAAGTATGTAGATTCACGAATGGGTTGCACATCTCCCAACGGAAATATACTTTGGACTTGCTCAAGGAGACCGGAAAGCTCGCCTCTAAACTGGCAAAAACACCACTTGATGAAGGTTACAAGGCCGATCGAAAGGGGGAGCAAGAAGATGAAGTGTATGAGGATCCATTTCAATATAGAAGGCTTGTTGGGAAATTGATCTATCTAACCCTAACTAGGCCGGATCTTTGTTTTGCGGTCAATCAAGTAAGTCAACATATGAAGGAGCCTAAGGTTTGTCATTGGAATATGGTGGACCGAATACTTCGGTACCTTAAAGGGAGTGTTGGCCAAGGTATTTGGATGGGAAGAAATGAAAACACCGAAGTTGTTGGGTATTGTGATGCAGATTGGGCCGGAGATCGAAACGATAGAAGATCCACGACCGGCTATGCAACATTCATTGGTGGAAACTTGGTGACTTGGAGAACTAAGAAGCAAAAGTCGGTCTCATGTTCAAGTGCGGAAGCCGAGTATAGATGGGTTTACACCATCAAGTAGATGGGTTTACACCATCAAGTATAAAAGCACAGGTGAAGTTGAGCGGTACAAGGCTAGACTAGTGGCAAAGGGATACACACAAGTCTACGGAGAAGACTATACTGAAACCTTTGCTCCTGTGGCCAAGTTGCATTCCGTAAGGGTTCTTCTATCCATTGCTGTTAATTTGTCATGGGAATTATGGCAAATGGATGTGAAGAATGCTTTTTTACAAGGAGAGCTAGAAGAGGAAGTGTACATGGCACCTCCTCAAGGATATGGTGCAGGTCCTCATGAGGTGTGTAAACTGAAGAAAGCCATTTATGGATTGAAGCAATCCCCAAGGGCTTGGTACCAAAAATTGAGCAGCTGTTTGTTGGAGAAGAAGTTCGTTAAATCTGAGGCTGATCATACTTTGTTCACCAAGAAAGACAAGGAAGGACTAGTGGCAGTACTGATTTATGTAGATGATATTATCATCACCGGAGATGATGTTGAAGGGATTAAGAGAACTAAGGAGATTCTGAGGTCCTCATTTGACATCAAAGATTTGGGGGAGCTGAAGTATTTTTTGGGCATCGAGATGACTCGGGAGCCAAATGGGATGTTTATATCACAGAGGAAGTATGTGATTGACTTGTTGAAAGAAACTGGCAAGTTAGGTTCAAAACCAGCAAGAACACCTATTGAGGAAGGCTACCAAGATGTGAGAGATGAGGAGATATGGTCAGATGTTAAGCAATACCAGAGGTTAGTTGGGAAGCTAATCTACCTAACCATAACACGGCCTGATATTTGTTTCGCAGTAAATAGAGTGAGCCAGCATATGCAAGCTCCTAAGGCACATCATTGGAGAATGGTAGAGAGAATTTTGAGATATCTCAAGGGCAACCCGGGAAAGGGAATATGGCTAGAATGTAATGGGAGTACTGAGCTGAAAGCTTACTGTGATGCAGATTGGGCAGGAGATAGACAAGATAGAAAATCAACAACTGGGTATTGCACATTTGTAGGAGGTAATCTTGTGACTTGGAGAAGTAAGAAACAGAAGGTGATTGCTCTATCTAGTGCTGAGGCAGAATATAGGGCAATGAAGGAAGTCACAAAAGAGATGATATGGGTGAAGGCTCTTCTCAAGGATTTGGGTATTCATGAGACCAGAACAATGAGTCTCTATTGTGATAATCAAGCTGCGATCCACATTGCCTCAAATCCGGTATTTCATGAGCAAACAAAACACATTGAAGTGGATTGTCATTTTGTCAGGAGCAAGATTCAAGATGGATTGATTACTCCTAAATTTGTGAAGAGTGAAGATCAAATGGCAGATATATTCACCAAGGCTACTTCTGTAAGCATATGTGAGTACATCCATGACAAGATTGGCCTATGGGATCCTCACCGGCCAACCTTGAGAGGGAGTGTTGAAAGTACTCACCAAGCAAGTGAATCAAGTTGAGATTGTTGAGCTGAAGATGGCTTGATTGTTAAACTGAAGCTGATTTGATTAAGAGAACAGAATGTTGAAATGAAGAACTAAGTCAGATTGGTTGTGAAATGGTGTTGGGCTTGATCAGAATCAGAATGGACTTTAGTTTGGGTCTGTGAACAGTAAAAACGTTTTTATTGATTCTTTCTTTATACATATGTAAACAAGGTGAATAAGATCAGATCAACAAAAATCTCTCTCTCTCTAAACTCTCTCTCTTGTTCTAGATCTGGATCACCACAAGATCATCCTTAATCTCTTAAATCTCTTCCGATCTCTTAAAATCTTCACTATTAACCACTTACGTGTGTTTGGGTGTGTGTGTTTTGTTTTGATTCCAGGAGAACAAATAAACAAGCTTGAACCTAAGAGTGTCAAAGCTATGTTCATTGGGTACTCTCCAAATCAGATGGGATACAAGTGTTATGATCCAGAAACAAGAAAAGTTCTTGTATCTAGAGATGTGAAGTTTGTGGAGGCCAAGGGATATTATGAAGGGAGGAATTGGGAAAACTTGAAAGATTTGTCTCATATTCCATCTGACAGAGCTACAAACCTTAGAAGGATAATGTGTTAGAATATGCGGAAAGAGACTTAGAAATTTGAGAGAATTAGAGATTTAGGAAGAATAGAAGATTGAGAGAATATGAACTTGATAATTAAAATTATTCAAGATGATTTTACAAGTGTGAATTACATTGTTTAAATAGACCCGAACCCGGTTGAGGATACGCGCGTTTATCGGTTTACCCGGTACGCGACCCGACTTCTCCACTCGATGCCACTCGTCCCGCGGGTAGCTTTCCTCGATGCCAGCTTCGTCCTGATCCGCGGGTAGGTCTTCCCAATGCTCGACTGACCCGCGGTTCCATCCTCTCGATGCCAAACTGACCCGCGGTTGGTTTCCTCGATGCCAAACCTTCCAGCGGGTTCGATACACACTTAACACCATTTTATTTTCCTTTGGTGATTTATTCACATGACCTTTATTTATTTTGGTCAATACTCCCCCTCAAGCTTAGCATAAAGATTTTAGGCTAAGCTTGGAAACCCACAACCTATTACCTCATTAAAAACCTTAGTAAGTAAAACCTCATGGGATAAAACCTTACTAAGGGAAAAAGAGTATAATGGTCATGGGTAGAGGATCCAATCATGGCTTGGTTAGGTCCACAAGTCCTAGTTTGCTAAAAATGTGACAGCAAACTTTTAGACTTGTGGCCTTGGTGAGAATATCCGCCAATTGGTCTTCACTTCTTGTGTAGCATGGTAGAGTCATTCCTTGCTCTATCTTCTCTCTAACTTTGTGACAATCAATCTCGATGTGTTTGGTCCTTTCGTGAAACACCGAGTTTGTTGCTATGTGAATGGCCGCTTGATTATCACAATGCATGATGAATGGGTGGTCTTGTGATACTCCCAAGTGTAGCAAGATCCCTTGTAGCCAAGTGAGCTCGTTTGTAAGTTTCTTCATTGCTCTATACTCGGCCTCGGCGCTTGAGCAAGATACGGACTTTTGCTTCTTTGTCTTCCAAGTTACTAAATTCCCTCCAAGGAACGTGCAATACCCGGTGGTAGAATTGCGGTCATTAACGTCTTCGGCCCAATCCGCATCACAATAGCCAACCACTTCCGTGTTCTCATTCTTTCCCATCCAAACTCCTTGCCCGGGACTTCCTTTTAAGTATCGAAGTATCCGTTCCACCATATTCCAATGATGCACCTTTGGTTCTTTCATGTGTTGACTCACTTGATTGACCGCAAAGCAAAGGTCCGGTCTAGTGAGTGTCAAATATATCATCTTTCCCACCATTCTTCGATATTGAGCCGGATTTTCGTATGGCTCATCTTCATTCTCCCCCTTTCGAACGACCTTGTAGCCTTCATCTAGAGGTGTCTTGGCCGGCTTAGCTCCTATCTTCCCGGTTTCCTTGAGAAGATCCAAAGTATACTTCCTTTGGGAGATATGTAAGCCGTTTGAGAACCGACAAACTTCTATCCCAAGGAAGTACTTAAGCTCTCCAAGATCCTTGATCTCAAATTCCGATTTGAGGTATTCCTTGGTCTCTTAGATTCCTACCTTATCACTACCGGAAATAATTAGATCATCAACATAAACAAGGACAACGATGATACCTCTTGGTCCTTGCATAGTGAAAAGGGTGTGATCTAACTCCAATTTCTTGAATCCCTTATCCATAAGGGTGACACTAAGCTTCTTGTACCACGCTCTTGGTGATTGCTTGAGTCCATAAATAGCCTTCCTTAATCGCAACACTTTTCCCGGTTTTACTATCCCTTCAAGTCCGGGTGGTGGAGCCATGTAGACTTCTTCTTCAAGCTCTCCTTGTAAGAAGGCGTTCTTTACATCCATTTGCCAAAGTTCCTAATCTAGGTTGACTGCCAAGGAGAGAACAACACGGACCGTATTCAGTTTGGCCACCGGAGCAAACGTATCCGTATAGTCATCCCGTAGGTTTGAGTGAATCCTCTTGCCACTAATCTTGCTTTGAACCGTTCAATCTCCCCATTACTCAAGTGTTTTATGGTGAACACCCACTTGGAAGTCACGGCTCTTTTCCCTTCCGGGAGATCGGCTTCATCCCAAGTATGATTCTTGATCATGGCTCCAACTTCCTCATCCACCGCACCACCCCATTCTTCTTTTTCCATAGCCTCCTCATATGTTGATGGAATCACATGCTCATCAATTTTAGCTATGAACGCTTGATAGTCCGAAGGCAAAAGGGCGAGAGAACATGTGGCTTGGATCGGATGAGCAACGGCTTTGTTGTTGTAGAACACTCTCTTGTCTTTCCATGTAGATGGGTCACTTTTAATCCTTCCACTTCGCCTAAGTGGTTGGACTTCTTCGGGTACTTGTTCCTCGGGTTGACCATTGTTATCTTCTTGAGTTTCCGGTTCTTGGTTCTCTTCATGAGCATTTATTTCCTTGGTTGGTGGTATTTCTAAGCCATCGGTATTGATAGGTGCCTCTTCTTGTGTAGGATCCTCCGGTGTTTGAACTTGAGGCGTAACCTCCTCTTGTGATGAGACCGGTCCTTTAAGATGTTCTAGGAGGAATCTTAAGGAAGCTCCCTGGTCCGATGGTGTGGTTAGATCTTTCAAACTCTCCCAATCTTTCTTCTCATAGTATCCTTGATCTTCAATGAATTTCACATCCCGAGACACGTAGCACTTGTTGCTAATCGGATTGTAGCACTTGTAACCCTTTTGAGTATTTGAATATCCAATGAACATGCACTTGGTGCTTTTCTCATCCAACTTGGTCCTTAATTCTCCCGGAACTAAAACAAAACAAACACAACCGAAAACCCTTAGATGTTCCAAAGAAGGTCTAGTTTGATTTAGTACCTCGAATGGTGAGTGATCTTCTAGGATTTTGGTGGGCATTCTATTTATCAAATAGCATGCCGTCATGACCGCATCTCCCCAAAAACTCTTGGGAACATTAGTATGAAACATCATTGATCTTGCGGTTTCCATTAGATGTCTATTCTTCCTTTCGGCCACGCCGTTTTGTTGGGGTGTGTATGGGCATGAAGTTTGATGAACAATGCCATGACTCGCCAAGTGTTCTTTGAATTTGTTGCTTGTATATTCACCTCCATTATCCGACCTAGACACTTTAATCTTGGCATTGTAATGGTTAATCACATGATTTTCAAAGTTAATGAATGCATCAAACACACGATCTTTTGATGGTAGAAGGGTTACCCAAGTATATTTTGATTTTTCATCAATGAAAGTCACGAAATACTTGTTGTTATCCCTAGACAAGCATGGAGATGTCCATACATCCGAATGAACTAAGTCAAAGCATTTTTCATAAATGGTTGTAGATTTATTAAAGACGGTTTTGCAATGTTTGCCCAAAATACAAGATTCGCAAGTTAAATGATTAAAGACAACATTTGGTAACATAAGTTCAATGGCTCTAGCATGAGGATGTCCTAGTCTAGCATGCCAAATCGCATTATTTGGTAAATTAAAACTTGAAGCAAAAGCAAGCGGTCTTGGTAGAGATTCTTCGAGAATATATAGACCATCCTTGGTACTACCTTCTCCAATAATCTTAGCCGACTTAATATCCTGAAAATGAACATCATTAGGCCCAAAAATAGCATAGCAATCTAGATCCTTAGTCACTTTACTAATAGATAACAAATTACTAGCAAATTTTGGCATATAAAAGGCTTTAGATTCTTTTCCGAATAGTTTTAGATTCCCAATTCCATCAATCGGTATTTTATCACCATTTGCAATTTCTACACTACCATTAATTTTCATAATATTCCCAAGTAAGTTCTCATTACTAATCATATGATGCGAGGCACCCGAATCAATAATTAAATCATTTTTGGATTTATGGGAGAAGTAAGTGATACCGGATTTTTTGAGTGCTTTGATCATGGCATCCATGACGGATTTCTTGACATAGTCTCCGAGGTTCACTTCTCCCCCTTGCTTGGATGGCATGGTTTGAATTTGATCGTTCTTGGTTGCCCCATAGTTTGCTCTTGGTTCGTAAGCTCTCGGCTCAAAGTTACTTGGCTTTGGATGAAACCGCCTAAGGTGTGGATTGAGGATATAGCATTTTGCCTTAGTATGACCGATCTTCTTGCAATGTTCGCACCAAAGGTCGGGATTCGGTCCTTGGTAGTTGTTGTTGTACCGATTGTTTTTGTTGTTGTTCCTCTTATCTCCATACGGTGTATAGGCTCCTTTGTGAGCAGTTGGTAGCTCCCCCTTTCCCTTAAACAACCCATGGGAGCCTAGTTCCTTTTGAATTTGAGCACATACATCGTCAAAGCTTGGGAGCTTGTCAGAACGTAAGATATGCTTGATAAGGTCATTGTAGGAGGAACTTATGGTAAGGAGGAGACCGAACACATTATCTTGCTCTCTTCGTTCATTAAGAGCTTGGGGATCCATGGTAAATGGCCGAAGCATTTCTAACTCGGCTCTAAGTGCTTGATACTTCCCGAGGTGTTCGGTAAAGTCCCCATCTCCTTGGCTAAGCTCGTTCAATGCTTTCTTTACCTCGAACACACGGGTTAGATTGGAAGTGTTTCCATAGACTTTCTTTAGAGTCTCCCAAAGCTCACTAGCGGTTTCGCAATATGAGTAAGCAACGAGGATTGGAGTGTCAATCCCATTTTGAAGAATGGCCAACACGGTTTGATCTTCTTGAAACCATTTGGCCTCCTTTGCTTTCTTTTCTTCATCATCTTCTTCTTCATCGGATGAATCAAACTCGGGTGCTTTTGGCACGAGGCTAAGATCGATGTGGCTCCATAGACCACGCCCACAAAGGGCTGTTTTAGTGGTTCTTGACCATAAAAGATAATTTTCTTTCTTGAGAATAATCGGAAGAACGAGTGGTTTACTTGATCCACCGGTTTCCATTTTGAATTTTAGATTTCCGAGGAGAAAGGAATTTTAGAGGATAAGAGCTCAATGCTTTTGAAACCAATTTGGGATTAACTTTTCTCTATGTATGTTAAATCAAGCGCATAAAGAGAATGGAAAACTCGATATAACGATTTGATCTAACATTTTTAAAGAAAATCCTCAAACCGAAAAGAGATTGAAATTAGAAGATTATGATAATATTGTGGTCACAAGAATCAAACTTGCTCTGATACCATGTTAGAATTTGCGGAAATAGACTTAGAAATTTGAGAGAATTAGAGATTTAGGAAGAATAGAAGATTGAGAGAATATGAACTTGATAATTAAAATAATTCAAGATGATTTTACAAGTGTGAATTACATTGTTTAAATAGACCTTTAAATGTCTAAAAGAGGAAAGAGACCGTTTGAATCAATGGTCAAATTGATTCAAACGTTTCAGACGGATAGGGACGGCCGGTCGCTATCAGGCTCGATCCGCGGGTCGAGGAGACGTCGCTGTTGTTAGGTTCCTCGGTGCTTGGGACGCGGATCAGTACGGGTCAACGCGGGACAGAAAGTCAACGCGCGTCTTCACGTACTGATCTCGAACCTACTCGATCATAACTTGAGATCAGTACGTGACCCGAACCCGGTTGAGGATCCGCACGTTTATCCGTTTACCCGGTACGTGACCCGACTTCTCCACTCGATGCCACTCGTCCTGCGGGTAGCTTTCCTCGATGCCACCTTCGTCCTGATCCGCGGGTAGGTCTTCCCAATGTTCGACTGACCCGCGGTTCCATCCTCTCGATGCCAAACTGACCCATAGTTGGTTTCCTCGATGCCAAACCTTTCTGCGGGTCCGATACACACTTAACACCATTTTATTTTCCTTTGGTGATTTATTCACATGACCTTTATTTATTTTGGTCAATATAATGGAGACCCTTGGCATCACCCAACCCACTGAAAATGTTGGTAGAGGCAATCCAAGCTCTCCAATACCTCGAAATGAACCAGTTGGTGAATCCATCCCCTTTGATCATGAGGGAGGCAGTAAAAATCAAGTAGAAGAAGTTCCAGTCATCCATGATCAAGGTGACTCGATTCAAGAAGAATCAGGATCCGAATTCATTCAAGAAGAAGAATCGGACCAAGATGAGGAATCTGCTCAAGATGGGCAAGATGAGGAATCTGCTCAAGATGGGCAAGATGAGGAATCTGCTCAAGATGAGCAGCCACAACAACAATTTGTCTCAGTGAGAAGAAGTGCAAGACTCAATCCACCAATCAATCCACAAGCTACACAGTTGAGAAGCAGTACAAGGCCGAGAAATTCACCATCAAATTGGAAGAATACAAGGGTTTTCTACAATAGCAATGCTGTAGCACATCCAATTCAAGCAATTTGCAATCTTGCCTACATCCCTCAAGAACACCAAGTCTTCATGGGAAAACTTGATCAAGAACAGATTCCAACAAGCTATGAAGAAGCTAAGGAACACAAAGTGTGGATGGATGCAGTAGGTGAAGAACGCAATGCTATGGAAAGAAATCACACTTGGGATGAAGCAGATTTACCTAAGGGCAAGAAGACTGTGAGTTCTAAGTGGGTATTCACAATCAAGTACCAAAGCAGTGGGGAGATAGAGAGGCACAAGGCTAGATTAGTTGCAAGAGGCTTCACCCAAACCTATGGAGAGGATTACCGAGATACATTTGCTCCAGTAGCTAAGCTTCACACAGTAAGGGTCATACTGTCCTTAGCTACTAACATGGGATGGGATCTTTGGCAAATGGATGTCAAGAATGCATTCTTGCAAGGTGAACTAGAAGATGAGGTGTATATGACTCCTCCTCCTGGCCTTGAAGATTCAGTTGCACCGGGAAAGGTTTTGAGACTTAGAAAGGCTATCTACGGTTTGAAACAATCACCAAGAGCGTGGTACCACAAGCTGAGCATGACCTTGAAAGACAGAGGTTTCAGGAAGTCTGAATCAGATCATACACTCTTCACCTTACAAAGCCATGAAGGTATTGTGGTCATTCTCATCTATGTAGATGATATCATCATCTCCGGGAGTGACAAGGCTGGTATTCAAGCTACTAAAGATTATCTAAAATCAGTATTTGATATTAAGGTATTGACCTTAGGACTAACATTGGGACTAAGGGAAATAAATAAAGAAGCAAATAAATTCGGGTCGGAAATGTGAAACCGCGGATCGACTTACTCGGAACGCGGGACGTTGAAAACTGACCAGTGGTACGAGTGGCATCGACGCCAGGCGCGGATCAGTATGCGGGAAGGATCGGGGCTAGACGATACGCGGATCAGCACACGGCATCGAGTATCCTTCGATCCGCGGGACGAGTGGCGACGAGGGAAGTCCGAGTCGCGGAACGTACGCAGCAACGGGTCAGTGAAGCGGGTCGGATCTCCATTCGGATAAACACGCGGATCCACCTGCGTGTTATCCAGGAACGGCGTCGTTTCGTCCTTAATGATGCATCCAGATGCGGAATGGTCCCGGTACGTAGTGACGCGTCCCACTCTCGTCCTCTCTCATACTCTTCATTACTCTTCACTACTCTTCTTTTCTCTCAATCTCACTCTCATTCTCAATAATTCTTACATGGTATCAGAGCAAACGCTCTTGGGATTCTCAAACGTGTTAGGTTGAATCGATATAAGAAAGTTTTGATCTTTATTATGCGCTTAACCTAACCTACATCATCCTTTTACCGTGTTCAAGATCTCTTAAAAGCTCAAAGCTTTCTTCTTTAATCTCCTAAAAGCTCAAAGCTTTCTCCTTTAATCTCTCAAAAGCTCAAAGCTTTCATAATCTAAAGCTTAAAGCTTTCATCTTTGACCCGGTGTTACTAAAAGCTTAAAGCTTTTTCCTTTGTTCATCTAAAGCTTGAAGCTTTGACCGATCCTACTAAAAGCTGGAAGCTTTTATCTGATTTTGAAGATCTACACCATCAAAATGATGAACACTCTCGAGACATCCAAGCCGCTTGTTGTTCCGGTGGTTCTTAAGGGAGGAAACTATCTCCTTTGGTCGCGAACTACTAAGACAGCCTTGTGTGGACGAGGCTTGTGGAGTCACATTGATTTATCCCTTAGAGAAGCCATCTACGACCCTTCGTCGGACAAGGAAGATGAGGAGGAGACGAGATTGGCGGCGGCCAAATGGTTTCAAGAAGACCAAACCGTTCTAGCAATCCTTCAAAATGGTTTGGAAGCATCAATCCTTGAGGCTCACTCCTATTGTGAAACGGCGAGTGAGTTATGGGAAACTCTCAAGAATGTCTGTGGTAATGTCTCAAACCTTACTAGGGTATTTGAGGTTAAGAAAGCTCTCAACGAGCTTAGTCAAGAGGATATGGAGTTTACCAAGCACCTTGGAAGATATCGGTCTCTATGGGCCGAACTAGAGATGTTAAGGCCGAGCACCATGGATCCGGTTGTGCTAAATGAACGTCGGGAGCAAGACAAGGTCTTTGGCCTTCTCCTCATCTTGAATCCGGTGTATAATGATCTTATCAAGCATATCCTCCGTTCCGATGTGTTACCAAGTCTCGATGACGTGTGTTCTCAAATCCAAAGGGAGCAAGGATCACAAGGGCTATTCGGAGGAAAGGGGGAGCTTCATATGGCGAATCAAGGAACCTTTAACCGTTATGACAAACGGAAGAATGGTGGTACAAGCCGATATTGTAATCCCCATCTCAAATGTGATCATTGTAAGAAGGAAGGTCATACCAAGGATAAGTGTTGGATACTCCATCCTCACCTTATGACTCCGAGAGGAACCAACCCGAACTACAACAACTACAAAGGATCAAGGGCGAATGGAGTGTGGGTCAAGCAAGATCAAGGAGGAACCGGGTCCTCTAAGCAAGGAGAAGAGGCTAGTCAAGCCGACTATGTGAGGAAATCGGACTTGGAATCGCTCATCAAGTCCATTGCTTCACTCAAGGAATCCGGTAAAACTTTCTATACCCGTAAGCCTAATACTTCTCTTGTGGTTGATTCGGGAGCATCTCATCACATGATTAGTAACTTGAACTTGCTTGATAAACTTGAACCATCTAGAGGAAATGTGATGATTGCTAATGGTGATAATATACCTATCAAAGGAATTGGGAACTTGAATCTATTTAATAAGAACTCTAAAGCGTTTTACATGCCAAATTTTGAATCAAATTTGCTTTCGGTTAAAAGGATGACTAGTGATTTGAATTGTTATGCAATCTTTGGTCCTAATGACTTCCCTTTTCAGGATATTGAATCCAGAAAAGTGATAGGAGGTGGTGGTACCAAGGATGATCTCTATGTCTTAGAAGATTTATCACCAAGCTCATCTAGTGTTTTTCAAATTCAAACTTGTTTAGGAAAAGCAAATAATGCAATATGGCATGCTAGAGTAGGACATCCCCATTCTCGGGCTCTTGAAATAATGCTTCCCAATGTTGTCTTTGATCATTTATCTTGTGAATCTTGTATTCTCGGAAAACATTACAAATCGGTTTTTACTAAGTCTTCTACCATTTATGAGAATTGCTTTGATCTTGTGCATTCGAATGTTTGGACCTCACCTTGCTCATCTAGAGATAACAATAAATACTTTGTCACATTCATTGATGAAAAATCAAAATATACATGGCTTACTCTCTTACCTTCTAAGGATAGAGTCTTTGATGCATTTGTGAATTTCCAAACCTATATTGCTAACCAATACAATGCCAAGATTAAGATATTTAGAACAGATAATGGTGGTGAATACATGAGCAATCGATTTAAAGAACACCTATCTAAGCTCGGCATTTTGCATCAAACGACTTGTCCATACACTCCACAACAAAATGGCGTGGCCGAAAGAAAGAACCGCCATCTAATGGAGGTTTCAAGAGCCATGATGTTTCACATGAATGTGCCAAGGCGTTTTTGGGGAGATGCGGTCATGACCGCATGTTACTTGATCAATCGGACACCAACCAAGGTCCTTGAAGATGTCTCTCCATATGAGGTACTCACTAAAGAAAAACCCTTTCTTGATCACTTGAGAGTATTTGGGTGTGTTTGTTTTGTGTTGGTGCCTAGGGAATTAAGGGACAAGCTAGAAGCAAAGAACACAAGATGCATATTTCTTGGTTATTCAACAACTCAAAAGGGGTATAAGTGTTATGATCCGAGTTCAAGGAGAACATTCGTCTCTAGAGATGTGAAGTTCATTGAGGAACAAGGGATTTATGGAGAAAAGGACCGAGGAGACTTGAGTGATCTTGCAACACCGTCGGACCTTGGCTCAAATCTCCGATTCCTTCTTCAAAATCTTGGGAATCATGAGCCAAGAGACAATGTTGGAAATCAAGCCGAACCTTCCTTAGTCCAAGAAATGGGGCAAGAAGAAGAGGTTCACGAGCCGATGCAAGAGGAGGCCGATCATGGTGAGGCCCCGGTTGAGTTAGAACAAGAACATGGGATTGATGAGGGTGAAACTATGGTTCAAGAGGTTCAAGACCAAGACCAAGGGATTATTGAAGAAGAAGCTCCGGTTTTGAGGAGAAGTACAAGGTTGAAGAAGGATCCCTCTCATTGGAAAGAGAGCAGAGTTTACTTCAACAATCAAGCCGTAGCTCATCCAATTCAAGCGGTGTGTTCGCTCGCCCTTCTACCTTCTTCTCATAGGGCATTTGTGACGAAAATAGATGAGTATACAATCCCTAAGACTTTTGAGGAAGCTATGGAAGATGAGCATTGGGTAGAGGCGGTAGATGATGAGGTTGGCGCTATGGTTAAAAACCATACTTGGGATGAAGCCGATCTTCCCGAAGGCAAGAGAACCGTGAGCTCCAAATGGGTCTTCACAATCAAGTACTTGAGTAATGGAGATCTTGAAAGGTATAAGGCTCGGTTGGTGGCTAGAGGATTTACCCGAACATATGGAGATGATTATACGGATACATTTGCTCCGGTTGCTAAGCTTAACACGGTGAGAGTGGTGTTCTCCTTGGCGGAAAACTTAGATTGGGATCTATGGCAAATGGACGTGAAAAATGCTTTCCTACAAGGCGATCTTGAAGAGGAAGTGTATATGACGCCACCTCCCGGTCTTGAGACCTCTATAGCTCCCGGAAAGGTTCTCAAACTCAACAAGGCCATCTACGGTTTGAAACAATCACCTAGAGCTTGGTACAAGAAACTTAGCTCAACCCTCAAGGAAAGAGGATTCAAGAAATGTGAGCTAGATCACACCCTTTTTACATTACAAGGGCCGAATGGGATAGTGGTGGTTTTGATCTATGTGGATGATATGATCATTTCCGGGGGTGATAAGAAAGGAATTCAAGATACAAAGGACTTCCTCAACTCGGTGTTTGAAATGAAAGACCTCGGAGACGTGAAATACTTTCTTGGAATTGAGGTGTGTAGGTTCAAGAATGGGTTGCATATCTCCCAAAAAAAGTATACCTTGGATTTGTTGAAGGAAACCGGGAAACTTGGAGCTAAGCCGGCTAAAAACCCATTAGAAGGAGGGTATAAAGGCGTTCGAAAGGGGGAGAAAGATGATGAGCCTTATGAGGATCCATCAAGATATAGAAGGCTTGTGGGAAAATTGATCTACTTGTGTCTCACAAGACCGGATATAAGTTTTGCGGTCAACCAAATTAGTCAACATATGCAAAAACCAACGGTGTATCATTGGCAAATGGTTGAGAGGATCCTTAGATATTTGAAAGATAGTCCGGGTCTAGGAGTTTGGATGGGAAAGAATGAAAGTTCCGATGTGGTTGGATATTGTGATGCGGATTGGGCCGGTGATAGAAACGATAGAAGATCAACAGCCGGTTATTGTACGTTCATTGGTGGGAACTTGGTCACTTGGAGAACTAAGAAGCAAAAGGAAGTCTCATGCTCTAGTGCGGAAGCCGAGTATAGGGCCATGAAGAAGTTGACAAATGAGCTTACTTGGTTGAGAGGAATCTTGGCTCACTTGGGAATTAAGAAGAAGGAACCAATGATAATGCATTGTGATAACCAAGCCGCAATTCACATTGCTACAAACTCGGTGTTCCATGAAAGGACCAAGCATATTGAGATCGATTGCCACAAGGTTCGAGAGAAGATTGAACAAGGATGGACTCTTCCGTGTTTTACAAGAAGTGAAGATCAACTAGCGGATGTGTTCACCAAATCCGCAAGTCTTAAAGTTTGCAACAACATCTTGGGCAAACTTGGGCTTGTGGATCTTACACATCCATGAGAAGACCCCTTACTCGCAATCATCATACTCTTTTTCCCTTATTAAGGTTGTAAGATTTTGATGAGCAAATGCTCACAAGAACAAAAGATTCATCCTTTAGAGAGGAATGAATCAAGAGAATAGCTCAAATGAGCAAAGAGAGTTTAGAACATATTTGGAGAGTTTCGGACAGATTAGAGAGAGTTTAAGAAAGAGATTAGGAGAGATTAAGAATAGATTAACATAACATGGGTTCAATCCTAAAGGATCTCACCCTAAACACATAAAACCTTAATCTCTACATTGTGATAATCTTATTTGAATAAGGGGTAAAAGATGAACTCAGATTTCTTTATTCAATATTGAGTTAATTGATTACAATGAAAGAGATACATATATATAGAGAAAAAGACATATGAACGTTGGAAAAAGACATATGAACGGTCACTTTTTGATTCAAACCGCGGGACCACTCGGAGAAATCCTTCCCGCGTCCTTTTTCGTCCCGCGTCCTTCTTCGTGCCGCGGGTCGAAGATCCATCCGTCCTGTGCCTCGGGAATACGTTCTGCGGGTCGAGTGTTCTGTTCCGCAGGTCTTCTCATGCGGCTTCAACTTCTCTTCATGCGGTCTAGCTTCTCCACATTATGACCGCTTTAGACCGCCACTAGACCGCTACTGGATCCGCGTCCTCATCTCTGACCGTCCGCGTATCCAAGCGTCCAAGTCACGTCTCGGTCTTTCTCTATTATTAGTAACTTAAGGTTAGATGAACCCTTAAGTACTCTCCTTGATTTAATACTCCCCCTCAAGTCCATACGCAACAATGTGAAGGATGAACTTGGAGATACAAGGAGAGACCTCATTAAAACCTTAGGGGGAAAACCCTTTGGGATAAAACCACACTAAGGAAAAAGAGTATCAATCCAAGATCTAGGGAAATTTGAATCAAAGTCTTGATCTTTGAGCTTCACCTCGGCTCCTCTTTGTTCCGCCTCGGTCTTGCTCCTTTCCTTGATGCTTCCTCTCTAATACTCCCCCTCACTCTTAGCCGTCGTGAAGATTTGTGAACAAAGGCTAAGAGTGGAGTTCGGCCTCGTCTTTGGCCTCTTGAACCACTCGGCCTTGATGCTCCTTCCAAGACTCATGGCCAACTTAAATCTGCTCCCCCTTAAACCTTAGACAAGATTCAAACAAGAAAAAGCTTAAAGTATACACCATTGAATCATTTCAAAAGCTAGCAATCAATGAACCAAATGATCTATAATTGAAAGATTTAAAAAGAGTAAGAGTTTAGAGAGTAGCCTTTTGATTTGATGGTGTGGTTGATCCTTTGATCTTCACTTTCTTTCCACACCTCATTAAGCATTTGGATCTTCATGATCCTTTTGGTGGAGCTTCGGGTTCCTTCAACCTCGTGAGTCCTCCTCCATTCAGGCAAAGCACTAGTGTGACTTGGACCACCTTTCACTTCTTCTCATCACACCCTTTGAATCATTCAACCCTAAGCTTCAATCTTCTTTTCACGGTTTCCTCTTGCTCTTTTCGCTTACCACAACCAAGCACCATTTCCTCTCTTTCGTCGCTTCTTGAATTCCAAGCCTATGTAACCTTCCTCAATGCCAAGCCTAATACCTTCCGAAGCATCTCAATCTCTTTTTAGCTCCCAGAAAGCCTCAAAACATTGGCTTGATCAACCCTTCTACACCATTCACGGCTACTATGGCTCTTTTGGAATGACTTCAAGATTGACCTTCAAAGGCTAGTTACATCTTCTTGGGTAGCTTGAGTGTGTACCGGTTCCATAGCTCAATCAAACAAGAACCGCTACAAAATCATACCAAAAACACAACACCAAGCAATCCAACCATTCTCATCAATGTTTCCCATCCAATCAATGTTATCAACACCAATCTTTCTCACAATGTTTTTCACCACAAGAATGGACCTCAAATGCTCAATCATAGTCAACCCGAGAGAATAAGGATCGAGAGTAACTATGCTTCACACTTAAGACGAGTTTCGATCAAGAGAGCATTACTTGGACCGATAGGATTCTCACATAAGAGTTCATCACACAAACCGAGAGTAACTAAGAGCTTTTAAGGGATTTGGGTGAGTGTTTGATTAGTGTTTAGGCTAGGTTCCAAACTGTTTGAGAATAGAGAACTAGAGAATATAGAGAATATAGAGATTTGTAGAGATTTTAGAGAATATAAGAGATTATAAAGATTTTGAAGAATAAGAAAGGGGTAGATTAAGAAATATTCTCTATTCTCATGAATGTGTTTCCTCTTAGACTAGATCATCTATTCATTTAATGTCAATCCACCAAGAGAGTATGGATAGGAAATTACCCAAATAAGCAATCCATGGCTTGACTCCCATCGGGCCCAATGTTCACCTTACCAAGAACCCCCATTTGAGAATCTCCACTTTCATTCTACTCCTCCTCTCTAGCAAACCGACCGATCCTTCCTTCATCTAACCGCACCAACATAGGCTTCATGAGAATAAACCATCCTTGAGCTTCATAGGAAAGGAAAGCTCCAATCTTTAATGGTTTTCTTCCTTTGACTCCCATTTGCTTCACACTAGTGACCAAGCTCCACACTTGGGTTTTCTTCAAGAGTTTCACAAGCAAGCTTCTCCTAGCTTACTTGGACCAAGATCCGGCCTTCTCTTATACCGGACCCAACGCTTTTGAGCTCCTTAGGTGGCAATCCCATCACCTTCTTCTTTGAGCTTCTTCTTCAATGAAACGTTACTTGCTCATCGGATTGGGTCGACTTCCAAGCCGTGAGTTTCTTCACCGTTCTCTTCTTGTTCATGAAAGCTTCGGCCTTTCATGTCTTCTTCAATGGAAAGCTTTGAGCTTTCTTCTTCTTTTTCTTCCATGGGAAAGCCTTGAGCTTTCTTCTTCTCCCATGGGAAAGCTTTGAGCTTTCTTCCTCTTTTCTTCATGGAAGCATCGGGCTTTCCTCTTCTTTCTTCAATCTCGGATCTAGCTTTCTCCGAGCAATAGATCTGAGTCTTCAACAACACAAGCAGCGGAAACAACACATAATATTGGTTAGGTTAAGCGCATAAGGAAGATTGACACAACCTTATAACGATTCAACCTAACCCTTACTAACCCAAGAGCTTATGCTCTGATACCATGTAAGATTTTGAAGAGCAAATGCCCACAAGAACAAAAGATTCATCCTTTAGAGAGGAATGAATCAAGAGAATAGCTCAAATGAGCAAAGAGAGTTTAGAACATATTTGGAGAGTTTCGGACAGATTAGAGAGAGTTTAAGAAAGAGATTATACGAGATTAAGAATAGATTAACATAACATGGGTTCAATCCTAAAGGATCTCACCCTAAACACATAAAACCCTAATCTCTACATTGTGATAATCTGATTTGAATAAGGGGTAAAAGATGAACTCAGATTTCTTTATTCAATATTGAGTTAATTGATTACAATGAAAGAGATACATATATATAGAGAAAAAGACATATGAACGTTGGAAAAAGAGGGAGGATAAGGTTTTGGATCAGAATCATAAAGTAACTTTATCCTCTAAATGGTCCCCCCTTTGATGATGAATGAACCAAGACACAATCCAAGCCTTATTCTCCAACGGTCACTTTTTGATTCAAACCGGGGGACCACTCGGAGAAATCCTTCCCGCGTCCTTCTTCGTCCCGCGTCCTTCTTCGTGCCGCGGGTCGAGGATCCATCCGTCCCGTGCCTCGGGAATACATTCTGCGGGTCGAGTGTTCCGTTCCGCGGGTCTTCTCATGCGGCTTCAACTTCTCTTCATGCGGTCTAGCTTCTCCACATTATGACCGCTTTAGACCGCCACTAGACCGCTACTGGATCCGTGTCCTCATCTCTGACCGTCCGCGTATCCAAGCGTCCGAGTCACGTCTCGGTCTTTCTCTATTATTAGTAACTTAAGGTTAGATGAACCCTTAAGTACTCTCCTTGATTTAATAAAGGTTTTGCCCCATGAGGTTTTCCTTGATAAGGTTTTTAATGAGGTGATGGTTGTGAGTCTCCAAGTTAATCATAAATCCTTTATGTTTAACTTGAGGGGGAGTATTGACCTTAGGACTCACATTGGGACTAAGGGAAATAAATAAAGAAGCAAATAAATTCGGGTCGGAAATGTGAAACCGCGGATCGACTTACTCGGAACGCGGGACGTTGAAAACTGACCCGCGGTACGAGTGGCATCGACGCTAGGCGCGGATCAGTATGCGGGAAGGATCGGGGCTAGACGATACGCGGATCAGCACACGGCATCGAGTATCCTTCGATCCGCGGGACGAGTGGCGATGAGGGAAGTCCAAGTCGCGGAACGTACGCAGCAACGGGTCAGTGAAGCGGGTCGGATCTCCATTCGGATAAACACGCGGATCCACCTGCGTGTTATCCAGGAACGGCGTCGTTTCGTCCTTCCTGATGCATCCAGACGCGGAACAGTCCCGGTACGTAGTGACGCGTCCCACTCTCGTCCTGCGGTACGACGACCGTACGGGCAGTCCTTACCTTCACGTACCTAAAATCTTATCCGACCGTTTGAGCTGATTTTTCTTATGACCTATTGTTTCTTTTCTATAAATAGGCTGTTTAATGATAATGTAAACACTCTTGATGATGGAATAAAATCTTTACTCTTTTTACTCTCCATGGTTACATAACTCTCTCATACTCTTCATTACTCTTCACTACTCTTCTTTTCTCTAAATCTCACTCTCATTCTCAATAATTCTTACATAAGGATCTTGGAGAACTAAAGTACTTTCTAGGGATAAAAGTATGTCGCTCTAAAGAGGGACTCTTCTTATCACAAAGAAAGTACATTCTTGATCTTTTGAGTGAAACAGGAAAGCTTGATGCTTAACCAGCCAAGACACCTCTAGAAGAAGGCTACAAAGTTGAACGAGAGGGGGAGATAGAAGATGGACCGTTTGAGGATGTCACCCAATATAGGAAAATGGTTGGTAAGCTTATATATCTAACCATTACCAAACCAGACTTGTGTTTTGTTGTGAATCAGGTGAGCCAACACATGCAAGCCCCCAAAACATACCATTGGAACATGGTGGACCGTATCTTGAGATACCTCAAGGGAACTTCAAGTCAAGGCATTTGGATGGGATGCAATGGAAGCTCAGAGATAGTAGGATATTGTGATGCTGATTGGGCTGGAGATAGAAGGGATAGAAGATCGACAACCGGTTATTGCACTTTCATTGGAGAAAAATTAGTTACTTGGAAGACCAAGAAGCAAAAGGTGGTTTCATGTTCAAGTGCTGAAGCTGAGTATAGAGCCATGAGAAAGCTCACCAATGAGCTCACTTGGCTCGAGGCTCTCCTCAAAGACTTAGGCATTGAGTCAAAGGATCCAATAACCATGCACTGTGACAATCAAGCAGCGATCTGTAAGATTTATGAGAATAAGTGTAAGATTAGAAAAGATTAGGATGAGATTAAAGAGAGTTTAGAGATTAATGGAGATTAGAGAGATTAAGGAAGAATAGAGAGTATGAACTTGAAATTATTTTCATTTCAAGATAAAGTTTACAAATGATTGAATCAGATCCATAAATAGAAAAGACTTAGGATGAGTCACATATGACCGTTAGTGATAAAGTAGATTATGACGACATAAAGGAGGATTGTCCTTTGTACGGGTACTATTAATCAAGGAGAGTACCTAAGAGTGATTTACCACATGATCATCTCTTAGTGTACTAAATGGCGGGTGACTTGGTGGGCAGGGAAATGATGCGGGAAGATCATATACCGACCATACCGAAGCATTACCAAGGTCTACCGCATGATTTTGTGACAAAGGAGAATGACCGAGAAGAAGATTTAAAACGTGGCGGGAATCTCTAAACTGGCCGTTACGTACCTAGACCAGATTGTGTCTCGGTTCATTCATCAACAAAGGAGGGAGTGAGTCATCAATCCAAAGCAAAGGACAACCTTATCATCAACCTTATCATCACATAAAGCAAATGTTGCTTTATTACTTTATGATCTGATCCTTATCACCTCCTTTCCTATATATATACTTGTAATCTGTTCATTATTCAATAACAAGAGAATCAATAAGAAAAATCAGATTACTCTTTCACACTCTCTTCATAAAAACGTGATTAAGAGTTTAACAAGATGTAGTTTAGTGTGTTTAATGCTTTTAGGGTGATTTCCATTAGGAATGAACCCACATTAACAATCTAATTGCATCTAATCTGTTTCTAATCTCTTCTTAATCTCCAAAGCTCATTTGAGCATTCTTTGATTCAATCCCTTCCAAAGGTTGAATCTTGTTAAACAAGGAGAACACAAAGGTGTTCAAGAGAAGATCCCAAAGTGCCCAAGACTTAGCCATATTCGGGTCACTTTGGGTAAGGAAGGTCAAGAAGCGTTCAAGGCTTGGAAAATGGTGTTCTAGGCCTTCTTTGATTCAATCTCTTCCAAAGGTTGAATCTTTGGTTTGTGTGAGACAATATCACACAAATCTCAACATGGTATCAGAGCAAGATCTCATGGAGACTTGTTAAATCTTCTTAAAATCTCTTTTTAAACTCTCCTTAATCTCTTCTAAAATCTCAGTTACTTAAAAATGTTAGATTGAATCGTTATAAGGAGGTTTCCATTCTCCTTATGCGCTTAATCTAACACACATTCTAAGTACAATTTCCGCTGCATCAAGAAGAAGAAGAAAGCATAGGAGAAGAGCTTAGCAAGGCTGGTTGAAGCTATTGGTTTCCTACAGCAAGGAGAAGAAGCGGCAAGGAGAAGAAGCTCACAGCAACCTCTAGAAGAAGCTACTCTCGGATGGAGAAGAATCTGGCCAAGGCAACCAAAGAGGATTGGAGAAGGAGCTCTCTTTGTTGCTGCAAAAGAAGAAGAAAGGAAAGCTTGAACCTTTCAAGAGGATGAAGGCCATGTTGAAAGTACTCACCAAGCAAGTGAATCAAGTTGAAGAACAAAGTCAGATTGGTTCTGAAATGGTGTTGGGCTTGATCAGAATCAGAATGGACTTTAGTTTGGGTCTGTGAACAGTAAAAACGTTTTTATTGATTCTTTCTTTATACATATGTGTGTGGTTGTAAACAATAGGTGAATAAGATCAGATCAACAAAAATCTCTCTCTCTCTAAACTCTCTCTCTTGTTCTAGATCTGGATCACCACAAGATCATCCTTAATCTCTTAAATCTCTTCCGATCTCTTAAAATCTTCATGGTATCAGAGCATTAAAGCTCTTGAAGACCTTATTTCCGCAAGTTTACTCTGTTCTTTGATCTTTCTATGGAGAATCAAAAGCAACTAACTCTTCCAGTTGTTCTTAAAGGGAGCAACTATCTCTTGTGGTCTAGAACCACAAAGACAGTACTAAGGAGTCGTGGGCTTTGGGTACATTGCCTAAGCTCTCAAGATGTGTCTGAGGACACGAAAAATGCTGGAACCTCTGGAGCTGAAGCTGAAGAAGGTGGCGTAGAGTCTCATGCCAAGATCAGCACCAGCACAGAGGATTCCAAGTGGATCCAAGAGGATCAGCTTGTTCTTGCTGTTCTTCAGAGCTCTCTGGAGCAGAGCATCCTTGCTTCTTACTCCTATGTGGAGACAGCAAAGGAGTTGTGGGAGACTCTCTTGGGGGTTTATGGTAATGAATCCAATCTTAGTAGAATCTTTGAAATTAAGAGAGCTCTAAACAACCTTCATCAAGAAGGGAAAGAGTTCAAGGATTTCTTTGGAGAGTTCAGAGGGCTATGGGCTGAATTAGATATGCTCAGACCGCCCACTCTTGATGTCAAAGAGATGATTGAGAGGAGAGAGCAAGATCAAGTATTTGGACTGCTCCTCACTCTAGATGAGTCTTACACAGGACTGATTCATCATATCTTGCGGCTTGAGAAGATGCCTATGTTAAACCAAGTGTGTATGATGATTCAGAAGGAGGAAGGCTCTAAAGGTCTCTTTAAAGGGACAAGTGAGACTGCCCATATGGGCAGAAGCAAAGAAGCGGTTGAAGCTGCCCATGTAAGCAGAGGTGGTTATCAAACTGAAAGAAAACAACTATGGTGTGAGCATTGTAAGATGAAGGGACACACCAAAGACAAATGCTGGACTCTCCATCCACATTTGAGACCCAAGAATCTGAGAGGAATGGCTCAAACATCAAGGGGGACTGCTGGAGTGGCTGTAGCCGCCTCAGATGATGTTGTAAGGAGGTCTGACTTGGATGCTCTCATCAAGAGCATTGCCAAGCTCACTGAATCAGGTAAGAGTCTCTTTGCATCTAGAACTCTCAATCCGGTTATAATTGATTCAGGGGCCTCTCATCACATGATTAGTGATAAGAAGTTGTTGTCCAATGTTAAGCCTCACTTGGGAAAGGTTACAATAGCAAATGGACAGGATGTTGAGATTAGGGGAATCGGAGATTTAGAGTTGTTTAGTAAGAATACAAAAGCTCTATTCATGCCTGAGTTCGCTACTAATCTATTGTCTGTTCAGAAAGCTACTAAGGACCTTGATTGTTTGGCTGTGTTTAGTTCTGATGATGTGTGGTTTCAGGACACTAAGTCAGGGAAGACCATTGGGGAAGGTTGCTCCAAAGATGGTCTCTATATTTTGGATGTGTTGGACAACAAGCAACCAGTAGTGGATATTGCGGCTAATCACTCGGCTCTAAGTTCAGGAAGTATGAACTCTTTTTGGCATGAAAGGCTCGGTCATCCCCACCTCAGTGCCCTTAAACTTGTTTTGCCTCATCAGAAGGATCAAGATCATCAAGATTGTGAAGCATGTATTCTAGGGAAACATTGTAGAACTGTTTTTCCAGAATCATCTAGTGTGTATGATGCTTGTTTTGATCTAGTTCACTCTGATGTATGGACAGCACCGTGTGTAACTCGAGATCAATACAAATATTTTGTCTCGTTTATTGATGAGAAATCGAAGTATACTTGGGTAACACTCATGCCATCAAAGAGTCATGTCCTAGAAGCTTTTTCCAAGTTCTATAACTATGTGCATACTCAATATGGAGCCAAGATCAAGATTCTCAGAAGTGATAATGGGGGAGAGTACATGAGTAAGTCTTTTACAGAGTTTTTGGGAAAACGTGGAATTGTACATCAAACCTCTTGTGCATATACTCCACAACAGAATGGACTGGCTGAGAGAAAGAATAGGCATTTGATGGAGGTGGCTAGGACAATAATGTTTGCTAGGAGTGTTCCTAAGCAGTATTGGGGAGATGCTGTGATGACTGCATGTTATCTGATCAACCGGCTGCCAACCAAACACCTTGGAGATGTATCTCCATACGAGGTATTAACCAAAACTAAACCAAGTATTAATCATCTCAAAGTGTTTGGATGTGTTTGCCATGTCTTTGTTTTGAAGATTTTAAGAGATTAGAAGAGGTTTAAGAGATTAAGAGTGATCTGGTTCAGATCTGGATGAAGAACAAGAGAGAGAGAGGGAGAGAGAGATTCTTGTTTATCTGATCTTTTTTCTTTTTTCATTCTATGATTTACAATCACACATATATACTTAGATTACACAAATAAAATATCTAAGTATGTGGCTAAGAATAAACAAACCACCATTAGTGAGGAAAGTGGGAAATCACTATTCTAGGACAGATTAAACATGAGTTTATCTTGTGTGTAACACTGTTCCATTGCTCAATTCAACATTCCCCCTCAAGATAGGTCGGCAAAGATCCAAGAGACCTATCTTGACATGCAATTCATCACACACTTTCGCGGTTGCTGCCTTTGTGAATATGTCCGCAAGCTGTTCAGAACTCTTGACATAAGATGGTGTTATGATACCTGCCTGAACCTTCTCCCTCACATAATGACAGTCCACCTCTATGTGCTTGGTTCTCTCATGAAACACTGAGTTAGAAGCTATGTGAATTGCAGCTTGGTTATCACAATGGAGCATAATCGGCTTAGATGACACAATTCCAAGATCTTTGAGCAGACTCTTCAACCAGACCAATTCACTTGTGATATTAGCCATAGCCCTATATTCAGCCTCTGCACTTGATCTAGCAATGACTTTCTGCTTCTTGCTCTTCCAAGTAACCATGTTACCTCCAATGAAAGTGCAGTAGCCAGTAGTACTCTTTCTATCAACCTTATCACCTGCCCAATCTGCATCACAATACCCCACAATCTCCGTGCTATTATTGCGACCCATCATTATACCCTTTCCTGGTGAACCTTTAATATACCTCAAGATCCTTTCTACCATTCGTAAGTGGTGTCTAGTGGGAGCTTGCATATGCTGGCTCACTCTATTCACCGCAAAAGAGATGTCTGGTCTAGTGATGGTTAGATAGATCAGCTTCCCCACCATCCTTTGGTATTGCTTTACATCCACAGGAGGTTCCCCCTTAGGCTCATCCTTGTAGCTGTTCTCAATAGGTGTCTTAGCCGCTTTTGATCCAAGCTTCCCTGTCTCAGACAAAAGATCCAAAGCATACTTCCTTTGAGACAGAAACAGCCCCTCATCCAGTTTACAAACTTCAATGCCCAGGAAATATTTGAGTTCCCCCAAGTCTTTGATATCAAAAGATGACTTGAGAAGTTCCTTAGTTCGCTTGACGCCATCCACATTGTCTCCTGTTATGATTATATCATCAACGTAGATGAGAACAACGACCCTACCTTTTTCCCCCTGAGTTGTGAACAAGGTATGATCCGCTTCTGACCTCTTGAACCCATTCTCCAGCAAACATAATAAGATCTTCCCTAGACCGGCACTCTTAAGTTGAGAAATGGACTGATTTGTGATGTTTAGAACAGTGGTGATGGATAGGAGTTGAATGGTTGAATGATAGCCCAGAAGCTTGCGGAAGAGCTTCCAGATATCGACTCAAATTCTCTGGATATTACACACCAAAGAACTTAAGGGTTTTGCTGGATATTACACACCAACAAGATGATCTAACTTAAAATGAGGTTTTTTGATAAAAAGATAGATGGTTCTTACAATCTGATTCAAAGGGAAATATAAAGAGCCAAAAAAGAGAGAAACAAAAGCTCAAACATGCAGAGCCTAGAAAAACACAGAAACATTAAATAAAACAGTTGGAGAGCCAACTTATGTTCCTCCTTTGGACTAAAAACGAAAATCTCATGTTGGACTTGGGATGGGCTTCAATTTTAACACTTGGGCAATTGTGAAGTGCTAGGAATACCTCATTAAAAACCTTGCCAAGAAAACCCATTGGGACAAAACTTGACAAGGGAAAAGAGTATAAACCCAACACTTTTCCCAAACGTTAAAACTATATAACTTGAATCAAAACCAAAGTGTTTTGACAAGTTATACCTTCTGGTTTGATGTCTTGATTGGTTGGCTTCAAGGTCTGATTGAGAAGTCCTCCAATAGCTTGATTGAATAGCTTAGTCTTTGATCTAGTCATTGGACCAGTAGGCACGATCAAAGCTTCTTCTCCTCCTAGCTCAGGTTCTAGCTGCTCCTCAGGTTCAAGCTCAGGTCCTAGCTGCTCCTCAGGTTCTAGCTCTGCTTCAAGCTGCTCCATAGACTCCTTTCCATGCTCCAAGCTCCATGATTTGTCCAGTATCATATCAAAACAGCTACTAAGTTTTTGATACCAAGCTCTTGGAGATTGCTTGAGTCCATATATAGCCTTTTTAAGCTTACACACCTTACTGTTGTCATTGAACCCCTCAGGTGGCACCATAAAAACCTCCTCCTCCAATTCACCATGTAAGAATGCATTCTTTACATCCATTTGCCAAAGATCCCAAGATAGATTAGTAGCAATGGATAAAAGTACTCTTACAGAATGGAGCTTGGCTACAGGGGCAAACGTCTCTGTGTAGTCCACCCCATGCTTCTGAGAATAGCCCTTGGCAATGAATCGAGCTTTATACCTCTCTATCTCTCCTGCGCTGTTGTATTTGATGGTATAATTCCATCCAGAGTTCACCAGCTTCTTGTTGCTAGGTAGATCAACCATATCCCAAGTCTGATGCTTGATCATCGAGGCAATCTCTTCCTCCATAGCTTTGACCCATACATCTATCAAACATGCTTCCTCATAACAAGTGGGTATTCTGTGTTGGTCAATCTTCGAAAGAAAGACCTGATGTTCACTTGGCAGTTGAGAAACTGAGCAGAAGTCTTGAATTGGATGAGCGACAGCATTGGAGTTATAATACACTCTTGTATTTTTCCAATTCTCTGGCCCGTGTGACACCCTAGCACTTCTTCTTAGTGGGGGAGCTGGTTTATCCTCCGTCTCAGTCTCTTCAGAGTCCTCTACTACCAGATTCTCATCTGGTTCATATGTTGAATCATCAACGCTGGACTCTCTTTCTTCAGTGTTTGATTCAGAGGTATCTTGCTTCTCCTCAATATCACTCTCACCAGTACTTATATCCATCTGATTATCATTAGTACCACCATCATTGGTCGGTCCTCTCTGATTGCTCTCATTAGAACTACCATTGTCAGGCGATTCAGTTGGAGCAACAAGCATATTCAAATTCTCAAGAACAGCTTGCCACTTGGTGGCTCTATCTGGTGTGACAACAAGATCTTCCAAGCTATTCCAGTTCTTGGTTCCAAAGAACCCCTTTGCTTCATCAAATCTCACTTCTCTAGAGACATACACACGTTTAGTATCAGGATTGTAGCATTTCCAACCCTTCTGAGTAGTGGAATATCCTACAAACATACACTTGATACTCTTTGGCTCCAGCTTGTTCCTTTGACCATCTGGTACAAACACATAACAGACACAACCAAAGACTCTCAGATGATCAATGGTTGGTTTAATCTTGTTTAGAATCTCATAAGGAGACACGTCTCCAAGGTGCTTTGTTGGCAATCGATTGATCAGATAACAAGCAGTCATCACAGCATCTCCCCAATACTTCTTTGGGACACATTTGTCAAACATCAACGTTCTAGCCACCTCCATTAGGTGCCTGTTCTTGCGCTCAGCCACACCGTTTTGCTGTGGAGTATAGGCGCATGAAGTCTGATGAACAATGCCTTGTTTATCCACAAACGCTTTGAACTCTCTGCTCATATACTCTCCACCATTGTCACTTCTCAAGATTTTAATCTTCGTTCCATATTGAGTTGCAACATAGTTGTAGAACTTTGTGAAAGCTTCATGCACATGACTCTTTGATGACATAAGAGTAACCCAATTGTATTTTGACTTCTCATCGATGAAAGAAACGAAATATTTATATTGATCTTTAGAAGTACAGGGGGCGGTCCATACATCTGAATGAACAAGATCAAAGCACTCTTTATACACAGTGGAAGAGTCTTGATAAACGGTTCTACAATGTTTCCCCAATACACAAGCCTCACAGATTTGATCACCTTCATTCAGACTTGGTAAAATGAGCTTGAGAGCCTTTGGGTGAGGGTGTCCCAACCGAGCATGCCAAAAAGAGCTAGTACTACTAGAGCTTAGAGCTGTGTGATCCGTTCCAGTAGGTTGTTTGCTGTCCACAACATAAAGACCATCCTTGGAACAACCTTCTCCAATGGTCTTTCCTGACTTAATATCGTGAAACACCACATCATCAGGACTAAAAACAGCCAAACAATCAAGATCCTTTGTCACCTTGTGCACAGACAACAAGTTAGAGGTGAAATCAGGCATATACAAAGCTTTTGTATTTCTACTGAACAGCTCTAAGTCTCCAATTCCTTTTATCTCAACATTATGAGCATCTGCTATAGTAACCTTTCCTAAATGAGGTTTAACATCGGATAACAACTTCTTATCACTAATCATGTGATGAGATGCCCCTGAGTCTACTATAACCGGTTTGAGAGTTCTAGAAGCAACAAAACTCTTACCAGATTCAGTGAGTTTGGTAATGCTCTTGATGAGAGCATCCAAGTCAGACCTCCTTACCACATCATTTGAGGCGGAAACAGCAACTCCAGTAGTCCCTCTTGATGTCTGAGCCATTCCTCTGGGTCTCAAATGTGGATGGAGAGTCCAACATTTGTCTTTGGTGTGCCCTGTTGAAAGTACTCACCAAGCAAGTGAATCAAGTTGAAGAACAAAGTCAGATTGGTTCTGAAATGGTGTTGGGCTTGATCAGAATCAGAATGGACTTTAGTTTGGGTCTGTGAACAGTAAAAAACGTTTTTATTGATTCTTTCTTTATACATATGTATGTGGTTGTAAACAATAGGTGAATAAGATCAGATCAACAAAAATCTCTCTCTCTCTAACCTCTCTCTCTTGTTCTAGATCTGGATCACCACAAGATCATCCTTAATCTCTTAAATCTCTTCCGATCTCTTAAAATCTTCATTCCACAAGAGAATGGAGTGGCTGAGAGAAAGAATAGGCATTTGATGGAGGTGGCTAGGACAATAATGTTTGCTAGGAGTGTTCCTAAGCAGTATTGGGGAGATGCTGTGATGACTGCATGTTATCTGATCAACCGGCTGCCAACCAAACACCTTGGAGATGTATCTCCATACGAGGTATTAACCAAAACTAAACCAAGTATTAATCATCTCAAAGTGTTTGGATGTGTTTGCTATGTCTTTGTTCCAGAAGCTCATAGAAACAAGCTTGAACCCAAGAGTATCAAGTGTATGTTTGTTGGCTATTCTCCCACTCAGAAAGGATACAAGTGCTATAATCCAGAGACTAAACGTGTGTATGTCTCTAGGGAAGTCAAGTTTGATGAGAAAAAGGGTTATTTCAATGAGAGGAATTGGGATGATCTGAAGGGTATTGTTTCTCCTGGGCTTGATCGAGCTACTACCTTGAAATTCGTTCTAGACGGTTTAAATACTCTAGTAAGTCCGAGGAGTACATCTCCAGCTGAGAGTGTAGGAGCCATGCAGAATGAGGCAGTAGCTGGTGATGATACTATAGGAAGTGATGGAGGTGACACTGAGGAAAAGGCTTCCACTCAGGAATCTGAGACATCGAATGATCCGGCTGGAGAAACTGAATCTTTGAGAGATGAAGAACAGCCTGAACATGATGAGATCGAAGTAACTCAAGTTACCGAACCTGTCCTAAGAAGAAGTCAACGAATAAGGTTTGGACCAGAAAGGTGGAAGGATACAAGGGTATATTATAACGGTTTGGCTACGGTTCAACAAGACAAAATAAGATCTAAGGTGTCTTCTACAGGAAGTGAGAGATGTTCTGGGCGTACGGCAGACTTTGATTCTGAACCTATAGGCGACAGCGTCTCTCCCTCCTTAAGTAGACAGTACACCTTACAAGAAGAAGTTCCAGCCACAACAACTATAAGATATCCTATTGAAGCATACTGTTCGTTAGCTTACTTTCCCGATGATGGTCAAGCCTATCTAACCAAGATTGATGAGGAATTAATCCCAGTATCTTTTGAAGAGGCATGTAAGGATAAGAGATGGGTTCAGGCGATGGAGGAAGAGATCAACTCTATGGAAAGAAATTGCACATGGGACATAACTAAGCTGCCGAAAGGAAAGAAACTTGTGGGGTGTAGATGGGTTTACACCATCAAGTATAAAAGCACAGGTGAAGTTGAGCGGTACAAGGCTAGACTAGTGGCAAAGGGATACACACAAGTCTACGGAGAAGACTATACTGAAACCTTTGCTCCTGTGGCCAAGTTGCATTCCGTAAGGGTTCTTCTATCCATTGCTGTTAATTTGTCATGGGAATTATGGCAAATGGATGTGAAGAATGCTTTTTTACAAGGAGAGCTAGAAGAGGAAGTGTACATGGCACCTCCTCAAGGATATGGTGCAGGTCCTCATGAGGTGTGTAAACTGAAGAAAGCCATTTATGGATTGAAGCAATCCCCAAGGGCTTGGTACCAAAAATTGAGCAGCTGTTTGTTGGAGAAGAAGTTCGTTAAATCTGAGGCTGATCATACTTTGTTCACCAAGAAAGACAAGGAAGGACTAGTGGCAGTACTGATTTATGTAGATGATATTATCATCACCGGAGATGATGTTGAAGGGATTAAGAGAACTAAGGAGATTATGAGGTCCTCATTTGACATCAAAGATTTGGGGGAGCTGAAGTATTTTTTGGGCATCGAGATGACTCGGGAGCCAAATGGGATGTTTATATCACAGAGGAAGTATGTGATTGACTTGTTGAAAGAAACTGGCAAGTAAGGTTCAAAACCAGCAAGAACACCTATTGAGGAAGGCTACCAAGATGTGAGAGATGAGGAGATATGGTCAGATGTTAAGCAATACCAGAGGTTAGTTGGGAAGCTAATCTACCTAACCATAACACGGCCTGATATTTGTTTCGCAGTAAATAGAGTGAGCCAGCATATGCAAGCTCCTAAGGCACATCATTGGAGGATGGTAGAGAGAATTTTAAGATATCTCAAGGGCAACCCGGGAAAGGGAATATGGCTAGAATGTAATGGGAGTACTGAGCTGAAAGCTTACTGTGATGCAGATTGGGCAGGAGATAGACAAGATAGAAAATCAACAACTGGGTATTGCACATTTGTAGGAGGTAATCTTGTGACTTGGAGAAGTAAGAAACAGAAGGTGATTGCTCTATCTAGTGCTGAGGCAGAATATAGGGCAATGAAGGAAGTCACAAAAGAGATGATATGGGTGAAGGCTCTTCTCAAGGATTTGGGTATTCATGAGACCAGACCAATGAGTCTTTATTGTGATAATCAAGCTGCGATCCACATTGCCTCAAATCCGGTATTTCATGAGCGAACAAAACACATTGAAGTGGATTGTCATTTTGTCAGGAGCAAGATTCAAGATGGATTGATTACTCCTAAATTTGTGAAGAGTGAAGATCAAATGGCAGATATATTCACCAAGGCTACTTCTGTAAGCATATGTGAGTACATCCATGACAAGATTGGCCTATGGGATCCTCACCGGCCAACCTTGAGGGGGAGTGTTGAAAGTACTCACCAAGCAAGTGAATCAAGTTGAAGAACAAAGTCAGATTGGTTCTGAAATGGTGTTGGGCTTGATCAGAATCAGAATGGACTTTAGTTTGGGTCTGTGAACAGTAAAAAACGTTTTTATTGATTCTTTCTTTATACATATGTATGTGGTTGTAAACAATAGGTGAATAAGATCATATCAACAAAAATCTCTCTCTCTCTAACCTCTCTCTCTTGTTCTAGATCTGGATCACCACAAGATCATCCTTAATCTCTTAAATCTCTTCCGATCTCTTAAAATCTTCACCTTCATCTTACAATGCTCACACCATAGCTGCTTTCTTTCAGTTTGATAAACCCCTCTGGTTACATGAGCAGCTTCAACCGCTTCTTTGCCTCTGCCCATGTGAGCAGTCTCACTTGTCCCTTTAAAGAGACCTTTAGAGCCTTCCTCCTTCTGAATCATCATGCACACTTGGTTTAAAGTAGGCAGCTTCTCAAACCGCAAGATATGATGAATCAGTCCTGTGTAAGACTCATCTAGAGTGAGGAGCAGTCCAAACACTTGATCTTGCTCTCTCCTCTCAATCATCTCTTTGACATCAAGAGTGGGTGGCCTGAGCATATCTAATTCAGCCCAGAGCCCTCTGAATTCTCCAAAGAGATCCTTGAACTCCTTCCCTTCTTGCTGAAGGTTGTTCAGTGCTTTCTTAATTTCAAAAACTCTACTGAGGTTGGATTCATTACCATAAACCCCCATGAGAGTCTCCCACAGCTCCTTTGCTGTCTCCACATAGGAATATGACGCAAGGATGCTCTGCTCCAGAGAACTCTGAAGAACGGCAAGAACAAGCTGATCCTCTTGGATCCACTTGGAATCCTCTGTGCTGGTGCTGATCTTGGCCAGAGACTCTACTCCTCCTTCTCCAGCTCCAGCTCCAGAAGCTCCAGCATCTTTTGTGTCATCAGACACTTCTTGAGAGCTTAGGCAGTGTACCCATAGCCCACGACTCCTTAGTACCGTCTTTGTGGTTCTAGACCATAATAAATAGTTGCTCCCTTTAAGAACAACCGGTAGGGTTAATTGCTTCTGGTTCTCCATTGAGAAAATAAGAACAGAGAATGAAAAAGGATCAGAGTATTTGCGGAAATAGGTCTTCAAGAGCTTTGATGCTCTGATACCATGAAGATTTTAAGAGATTAGAAGAGGTTTAAGAGATTAAGAGTGATCTGGTTCAGATCTGGATGAAGAACAAGAGAGAGAGAGGGAGAGAGAGATTCTTGTTTATCTGATCTTTTTTCTTTTTTCATTCTATGATTTACAATCACACATATATACTTAGATTACACAAATAAAATATCTAAGTATGTGGCTAAGAATAAACAAACCACCATTAGTGAGGAAAGTGGGAAATCACTATTCTAGGACAGATTAAACATGAGTTTATCTTGTGTGTAACACTGTTCCATTGCTCAATTCAACATGTTCCAGAAGCTCATAGAAACAAGCTTGAACCCAAGAGTATCAAGTGTATGTTTGTTGGCTATTCTCCCACTCAGAAAGGATACAAGTGCTATAATCCAGAGACTAAACGTGTGTATGTCTCTAGGGAAGTCAAGTTTGATGAGAAAAAGGGTTATTTCAATGAGAGGAATTGGGATGATCTGAAGGGTATTGTTTCTCCTGGGCTTGATCGAGCTACTACCTTGAAATTCGTTCTAGACGGTTTAAATACTCTAGTAAGTCCGAGGAGTACATCTCCAGCTGAGAGTGTAGGAGCCATGCAGAATGAGGCAGTAGCTGGTGACGGTACTATAGGAAGTGATGGAGGTGATACTGAGGAAAAGGCTTCCACTCAGGAATCTGAGACATCGAATGATCCGGCTGGAGAAACTGAATCTTTGAGAGATGAAGAACAGCCTGAACATGATGAGATCGAAGTAACTCAAGTTACCGAACCTGTCCTAAGAAGAAGTCAACGAATAAGGTTTGGACCAGAAAGGTGGAAGGATACAAGGGTATATTATAACGGTTTGGCTACGGTTCAACAAGACAAAATAGGATCTAAGGTGTCTTCTACAGGAAGTGAGAGATGTTCTGGGCGTACGGCAGACTTTGATTCTGAACCTATAGGCGACAGCGTCTCTCCCTCCTTAAGTAGACAGTACACCTTACAAGAAGAAGTTCCAGCCACAACAACTATAAGATATCCTATTGAAGCATACTGTTCGTTAGCTTACTTTCCCGATGATGGTCAAGCCTATCTAACCAAGATTGATGAGGAATTAATCCCAGTATCTTTTGAAGAGGCATGTAAGGATAAGAGATGGGTTCAGGCGATGGGGAAGAGATCAACTCTATGGAAAGAAATTGCACATGGGACATAACTAAGCTGCCGAAAGGAAATAAACTTGTGGGGTGTAGATGGGTTTACACCATCAAGTATAAAAGCACAAGTGAAGTTGAGCGGTACAAGGCTAGACTAGTGGCAAAGGGATACACACAAGTCTACGGAGAAGACTATATTGAAACCTTTGCTCCTGTGGCCAAGTTGCATTCCGTAAGGGTTCTTCTATCCATTGCTGTTAATTTGTCATGGGAATTATGGCAAATGGATGTGAAGAATGCTTTTTTACAAGGAGAGCTAGAAGAGGAAGTGTACATGGCACCTCCTCAAGGATATGGTGCAGGTCCTCATGAGGTGTGTAAACTGAAGAAAGCCATTTATGGATTGAAGCAATCTCCAAGGGCTTGGTACCAAAAATTGAGCAGCGGTTTGTTGGAGAAGAAGTTCGTTAAATCTGAGGCTGATCATACTTTGTTCACCAAGAAAGACAAGGAAGGACTAGTGGCAGTACTGATTTATGTAGATGATATTATCATCACCGGAGATGATGTTGAAGGGATTAAGAGAACTAAGGAGATTCTGAGGTCCTCATTTGACATCAAAGATTTGGGGGAGCTGAAGTATTTTTTGGGCATCGAGATGACTCGGGAGCCAAATGGGATGTTTATATCACAGAGGAAGTATGTGATTGACTTGTTGAAAGAAACTGGCAAGTTAGGTTCAAAACCAGCAAGAACACCTATTGAGGAAGGCTACCAAGATGTGAGAGATGAGGAGATATGGTCAGATGTTAAGCAATACCAGAGGTTAGTTGGGAAGCTAATCTACCTAACCATAACACGGCCTGATATTTGTTTCGCAGTAAATAGAGTGAGCCAGCATATGCAAGCTCCTAAGGCACATCATTGGAGGATGGTAGAGAGAATTTTGAGATATCTCAAGGGCAACCCGGGAAAGGGAATATGGCTAGAATGTAATGGGAGTACTGAGCTGAAAGCTTACTGTGATGCAGATTGGGCAGGAGATAGACAAGATAGAAAATCAACAACTGGGTATTGCACATTTGTAGGAGGTAATCTTGTGACTTGGAGAAGTAAGAAACAGAAGGTGATTGCTCTATCTAGTGTTGAGGCAGAATATAGGGCAATGAAGGAAGTCACAAAAGAGATGATATGGGTGAAGGCTCTTCTCAAGGATTTGGGTATTCATGAGACCAGACCAATGAGTCTTTATTGTGATAATCAAGCTGCGATCCACATTGCCTCAAATCCGGTATTTCATGAGCGAACAAAACACATTGAAGTGGATTGTCATTTTGTCAGGAGCAAGATTCAAGATGGATTGATTACTCCTAAATTTGTGAAGAGTGAAGATCAAATGGCAGATATATTCACCAAGGCTACTTCTGTAAGCATATGTGAGTACATCCATGACAAGATTGGCCTATGGGATCCTCACCGGCCAACCTTGAGGGGGAGTGTTGAAAGTACTCACCAAGCAAGTGAATCAAGTTGAAGAACAAAGTCAGATTGGTTCTGAAATGGTGTTGGGCTTGATCAGAATCAGAATGGACTTTAGTTTGGGTATGTGAACAGTAAAAACGTTTTTATTGATTCTTTCTTTATACATATGTGTGTGGTTGTAAACAATAGGTGAATAAGATCAGATCAACAAAAATCTCTCTCTCTCTAACCTCTCTCTCTTGTTCTAGATCTGGATCACCACAAGATCATCCTTAATCTCTTAAATCTCTTCCGATCTCTTAAAATCTTCAGGCCAATGGAAGAAGAAGCTCATATATAAAGATGAAAGCTTTCACCTTTGAAGCCTAATCCCAACAAAACCCGAAGCTAGTTTGAAGCGAATGGGAGAGCACAATGATTCTACTCAAGGAAAAGCTTGGGTCTTTACCTCCCATGAAGCTCAAAGGATGTTGTTTACTCTCAACAAAGCCAAAGAAGGTGCGGCTATAGCAAAGGAAGGATCAATGGGTTATTCAAGAGAAGAGGAGAAGATTGAAATCATGGAGGAAACAAAATGAAGTCTCATGGAAAAGGTGTTGTCCGGCCAGCAATCTCTCAACCATGGAAACTACATTCGGTTTCAATCTACCCATACTCTATAATCTTTATATTCTCTATACTCTATATATTCTCTATCTCTCAAAACAGTTTGGGATTAGCCTAAACCCATGGAGCATACTCAAAATCTTTCTATTTTCTTTTTCAATCTACCCATACTCTATAATCTTTATATTCTCTATACTCTATATATTCTCTATCTCTCAAAACAGTTTGGGATTAGCCTAAACCCATATCAAACACTTCCCGCATATCTCTTTAAATGTTCATAGTTACTCTTGGTTTAAATTTGCTTGTGCTTAATAATTCCATTCGGTCCAAGTTACATCATCTCTTGATTTGCTCACTGTTTTTGCGAGGTCCTATCACCCAAACCCCTATTCTCACGGGTTGATAAGATGGAGCATTGCTGGTCCATTCTTGGAAGTGAGACATTGAAGAGAATGGTTGAAGACTCAAGGGAACACAACTAGCCTTTGGAAATTGATACAATGGAGCCAAAGTCTTTGAAGATTGTCCGAAAGAGCTATAAGAGATTGAGAAGCTTCGGATGGTGATGATAGCTAAAGAAAGGTTGTGTATCTTTGGATTCAAAGGGCTAAAGAAAGGAAAAGAAGGGTGCTTGGTTTAGTGGTTAAAACCGATTGGAAACAAATGGAGCAAGACCGAGAGAAGAAGACTATGATGGAGGTGTGCAATGGGGATGATCTAAAGAGGACATGGCGGTTCCAAATCATGCTAGCAAGGGACAAGAAGAAGGTGCAACACAATGCTTTGTGGTTGAACAGTAACCGTCAAGCTTCGGAGACCACAAAAGTGGAGAGGAAAGCGAATGGAAAGCTTTGAATCAACTCAAGGCATGAGTGATTGTGCTAAGAGTGAATGGAGGAGAAATCACAAGGTGAAAGGGCTTGAACCTCAAGGAACCAAAAACTCCACCACTTGGATCAAAGAAGATCCAATCCGAACATCACAAGGCTGTTCCTAAACCCTTACTCATTTTTTTTAATTTAAATTACTTGGTTCATTGATTGCTAGTTCGGTTCATGTGTTGATTGATTTGCATATACTTTAAGCTATCTCTTGTTTGAATTTTTTGCAAGGTTTAAGGGGGAGAAGGATGGAGCAAATCAACGACTATGATGGAGCATCAAGGCCGAGGATTAAAGAGGCGCAATTCAACGCCAAGTCCAATCTTAGTCTTGTGATTCACGACGACTAAGTTTGAGGGGGAGTATTAGGGAGGAAGCTTGAAGATGGAGGCAAGACCGAGGCAAGCAAAGGAGGAGGAGAGCAACCGAGGAGGATCTATGTGAAGCCGAGGTGTTGCCGAAGAGAAGACCTTGATTGAATTCCCCTAGAACATTGAGTTGGTACTCTTTTTCCTTAGTAGAGTTTTATCCCAATGGGTTTTATCTTATAATGTTTTAATGAGGCCTCTCCTTGTTTCTCCAAGTCCACACTTCACTTTGTTGTGTATGGACTTGAGGGGGAGTATTAATCAAGGAGAGTACCTAAGAGTGATTTACCACATGATCATCTCTTAGTGTACCAAATGGCGGGTGACTTGGTGGGCAAGGAAATGATGCGGGAAGATCATATACCGACCATACCGAAGCATTACCAAGGTCTACCGCATGATTTCGTGACAAAGGAGAATGACCGAGAAGAAGATTTAAAACATGGCGGGAATCTCTAAACTCGCCGTTACGTACCTAGACAAGATTGTGTCTCGGTTCATTCATCAACAAAGGAGGGAGTGAGTCATCAATCCAAAGCAAAGGACAACCTTATCATCAACCTTATCATCACATAAAGCAAATGTTGCTTTATTACTATATGATCTGATCCTTATCACCTCCTTTCCTATATATATACTTGTAATCTGTTCATTATTCAATAACAAGAGAATCAATAAGAAAAATCAGATTACTCTTTCACACTCTCTTCATAAAAACGTGATTAAGAGTTTAACAAGATGTAGTTTAGTGTGTTTAATGCTTTTAGGGTAATTTCCATTAACAATGAACCCACATTAACAATCTAATTGCATCTAATCTGTTTCTAATCTCTTCTTAATCTCTAAAGCTCATTTGAGCATTCTTTGATTCAATCCCTTCCAAAGGTTGAATCTTGTTAAACAAGGAGAACACAAAGGTGTTCAAGAGAAGATCCCAAAGTGCCCAAGACTTAGCCATATTCGGGTCACTTTGGGTAAGGAAGGTCAAGAAGCGTTCAAGGCTTGGAAAATGGTGTTCTAGGCCATTCAAGTGAAGAAGGAGTGAGGCCGCATGAGGAACGAAGAAGGTCGCACGAGAAAATGGCAAAAACGGTGAAAAATGGAAGTTGGGAAATTTGGTCCCGACCATGTACCGCAGGTCGGACCTGGCATCGATGCCACTCGACCCGCGGATCGAAGAGGCGTCGAGGAACCACGTACCGATGCTCGAACACGCGGATCAGATCAGTTTCTAGGATCCGCGTGTTTATCCGAATACACGACCCGGGTTAACGGATAAACACGCGGGTCGTGTACTGATCCGCGTCCCTTCGCGTGTTGGCATCGAGTGACCCGCGTCCTGCGTCTCGAGGCCACTCGTCCTGATCCGTCCGTCCCGCGTCCTGATGCCGAGTCCCCGATGCCGCGTGCCTTCCCTCGACCCGCGGATCCATTTTCCCTGATGCCAGTCCGTACGGAATCAGACCGTTGGTCACAGTTGACCAGATTCAAATCTGGTCAACATTTTACTTTTTCTACCTTTATTTTGAATCTGATTTTTCCTCTATAAATAAGAGTTGTTAGATTCATTTGTAATCATACACTTATCATTTTATCAATAAAAAGAAGAGAAAATCTTGTGTTCTTATTTTATTTCTTTTCTTTCTTTACTTAAGCTTTTATTAAGCATTTTCAATGTAGATTAAGGATAGACTTTGCATTTAGGGTGATTTCCATTTGGAATGAACCCATTTTATTTTGTCTATGATTCCTTAATCTTTCTTATTCAAACTCCAAATCTCCTCACACATGTAATACTCGGTTTTATGATAAACCGGTTTGTGTGAATCTTTTTTTAACACCTTTAGGTGTTTGTTGATCTTAAGATGAGCTTAGACTCATCAAATTCCAACAAATCTTTGGTTTGTGTGAGACAATATCACACAAATCTCAACAGGTACGGCCACACTCTTCCTTATCCATATGAGTCAAGGCTGCGTCATATCTCATGAAGGCCGCACGTGGGATAAACTGAAACGCTGAGTTTTCGTTCCTTCCCGCATATCGGAACCGAGCCTTGATCTTCCCGCGTCTCTATCGTTCCGCGGGTGGAGAACCTAAGTCCGTGCCTCGAACAATCCTTCCCGCGGGTCGAGTGGACACCGAGAGATCCTTCCCGCGGGTCGATGATTTCCCGAACCTTTATTTCAACCTTTATTTTATTTCCCTTAGTACCAATTAAGCACTAAGGTCAATACTCCCCCTCAAACTTAACATAAAGGATTTATGTTAAGTTTGGAAGCTCACAACCATCACCTCATTAAAAACCTCAATAAAGAAAACCACTTGGGACAAAACTCTATTGAGGGAAAAAGAGTATGATGATTGCGAGCAAGAGGTCTTCTTCGGATGGGTGAGATCTACAAGTCTGTTGAGCCTAGTGATGTAATCAGGAGCAGTCTACTGAACAAAGGAGCAGGCAATGTGGAGCACTCGGTCAAGTGCACTCCACCAAATGGATTGTGTGTCTCAAACTTGGAGAATAAAAGTCAAAGACCTAAGCTAAGTTTGAGTCAATGGTTGGAAGTCTTCAAAGCTAAGTCTTCTCAAGTGACAAGGATTAACTTAAGAGCTAAGTTAAACACAAGTGGATGATGTAGATATTTTGAGGTTTTCTTCTCTTGAAGTAACCTAAATATCTAGATATTTTATGATTGAAAAGTACATATATATGTTGTAAACTCATGAATTTATTTGTTAAGAAGAAAGTTAGAAAAGAAAACAAAACTCTCTCCTCCTTTCTCTCTTGGTTTGCCGTGGGTTCTTAGAGAGTTTAGAGAATTTTATTCTTGTTATTTCTTCTCAAATTTCGACATGGTATCAGAGCGGGTTTAGATCTTAAATGTTCTTTATTCCGGCGTGATTACTACGGTGTATTTTCTCTTGAAGCATGGATACTAACCAGAAGAACGTTGTTATTCCGGTGGTACTCAAAGTGATATAAGACTCGGTTAGGAGCCTTATAGTAGTCTGAACCGGATGGATTGATGGGATCACAACGCTGGCTTTCACGCTCTCTCGTTCTGATCAGTGGATGGAAATGATAAGACAAGCCTTGGTTAAGAGACCTGAATCGATGGCACCACAGAGATGATGTGAGGATCTCTGATACTGCAAACACTTGTTCTTGGTGAATCACACACACAAGGAACAAGCAAAACTCAGAACTAGGCGGCTGCTAGGTCTAAGAAGAAGAACTGCGTTTTTTATTGATAATCAAAGGTAAAAAAGGTTACAAAGCTGCAGGGGGACTTTATATAGAGTCCATCAGCTAGCCCTAAGGCCAAAATAAAGCAAAAACGACATTGCAACAGGACTGACTCAAAATATGGAAATCTACTTAAAACAACAAAGGAAACTTAGCAAAATAAAGCAAAAAACGTGCACACTTGCTGGGGCTTGATCTCTGGTCTCTTGGGTGTGTTTAAACCACTAGGATAACTCATCTTTACCTGCACAAACCATAAATAATGTAAATACCTGGTTTTGGCCAGTCTTGCTTCCATACGCGTGAGTTAGGGTCTTGTATGGCTCTGATTGTTGCAGCTTCAGTTCCTTGATGAAATCTTCCTCATTAAGTCCCTTGAAGTCAGTTTGTAGGAGATCTTTGTGGTCCTTCACTTGGTTTGTCTCCAGTTCTTCTTCATGTTCCAAAAGCTCCGTATTGGCTCCATAGCTTGTTTGGAGGTTAACTTGCACCTCTGATATAGTTTCCGGGGGTTTCTTGTTGTAATGAACTCCTGGACCTGTAAATACAATAGACTTACCTTGGTGTTTGGCTGGAAATGCTTCTTTGATGCTGAGACGTGCAAAATCATCTATTAGCTCCAGATCGGGTGCATTCGAGCTCTTTTGTAAGGTATGAGGTTCTTGAGTGTTATTTAGCATGTCTCCAAGTTCCATGGTACTTAGAAGAGTCTCTACAGCCTCGTTGAACCCTTCTCTAAGCCTTCTAGCCCTTGAACGTGTCATTGGTGCTTCTCTAACTTCAGGTACGCTTGGTTTGTCTTGGTTTGGTTCCATGTGTGGTTCGATGACCTCATCATTCCCTCCCTCTTCTAGAGGTTTTGTCCTCAAAACTGGATCTTCAGAATCAAAAGGAGATAGATCAGTAACATTAAAGCTATGGGACATGTTAAACTCACTTGGCAGCTCCAAGCGGTAAGCGTTATCATTGATCTTCTCTAGCACTTTGAAAGGGCCATCTCCTCGTGGGGACAGCTTCGAAACTCTTTGGTTTGGGAACCTCTCTTGTCTCATGTGTAGCCAAACCCATTCTCCTGGTTCAAAGACTACTCGCTTGCGTCCTTTATCGGCTCTTCTCTTGTATTCTTCGGTCTTCTTCATTATGTTGTCTTTAGCCTTTTCATGTAGTTTCTTGACGAATTCTCCTCTCTTTAAACCATCGAGATTAATCTGTTCAGCTTGTGGAATGGGTGAGAGATCCAGAGGCGTCAAGGGATTAACGCCGTATACAACTTCAAAAGGAGACATCTTAGTAGCCGAGTGAGTAGCATGGTTATAAGCGAACTCAATAAATGGTAAACAATCTAACCATGTTTTCATATTTCTACCAAGAGTGACTCTAAGCAAAGCAGATAAAGTACGATTTACCACTTCGGTTTGTCCATCCGTTTGAGGATGACAAGTTGTAGAGAACAATAACTTTGTTCCAAGCTTTTTCCACAAAGTTCTCCAAAAGTGACCTAAAAACTTTGGGTCTCGATCAGAAACAATAGTTCTAGGAATACCATGTAAACGTACCACCTCCTTGAAGAATAATTCAGCAATTTGTGTAGCATCGTTGGTCTTCTCACATGGTATGAAATGGGCCATCTTCGAGAACCGGTCCACAACAACAAAGACTGAATCTTTGTGTCGTATTTTGGGTAGTCCTAAGACAAATCCATCGAAATATCCACCCATGGTGCATTAGGAATAGGTAAAGGTAAATAGAGACCATGAGGATGTAACTTGGACTTAGCCTTAAGGCAAATGACACAACGGCTGCAATGCTTCTCCACGTCTCTCTTTAGGTGTGGCCAAAAGAAATGTTCAGCTACAACATCTAAGGTCTTGTCTACACCGAAATGTCCCATTAATCCTCCACCGTGCGCTTCTCTAAGCAGTAACTCTCTCAATGATCCTTGGGGTATACACAGCCTCTTATCACGAAATAGAAACCCATCTTGTATGTAATATGCTCCGTAAGCACCTTTCCCACATGCTTCAAACGCTCCACTAAAGTCTGGGTCATCTTTATAGAGGTCCTTGATGTGTTCAAACCCCATGACTCTTGCCTCCATTGTTGCTATCAATGCATGTCTCCTGGATAAAGCATCAGCCACAACATTC